>OZ010676.1:39877862-40477862 GCA_963932185.1 Troglohyphantes excavatus
GAGAGCAACTATTTGACGTCATAGTGACGCCTTCCTCGCCTACTGTGGGCGTGTCTAATGCTCTCGTTTGAACCAATGGCAAGGCTGAACTAGATGCGCGTGCGTTGGTTGATGGTGCTGCCAGCTATTGCATTTTTCCATCATCCCAGACTTTTCTTTGATTCTCATCCGTCAATTTACAGACAGATCCTTTGCAAATTATAAAGAATTCATTATTTTAAAATGCATATGCTATAATAATTAATCCGATATGTTCACCTAAATTTTTACAACCGAAGCTATCGTCGGTTGGATAAATTATTTGAAGTTACATTTAAACTTCAAATATTTTTTAACAAACGATTAGTGTAAATAAATATTTGCAATTTTATACATATATATATAATTACAATCACATCGAAAAGAAATCTTGTACGCAAATGTTGTCTTATCATTATTTCGATTTCTGATGATTCTGTAAACAATTAAATTATTCTTATTAAAAATAAACATTTACTTGAGAAAATTACATTTGCGACTGGAAGTTTTAATTTGCATGTATCTGTACATTGATATAAAAATCAGTGAAGGATTAAAAAAAAATTCTATAACAAAAACTTTCGGTTTCCCTAAAACTGGCAAAAGACATATTTAAAAATTAGTCTTATGTTCTAAGAGCTTTAATTTCTTTAAATTCGATAGAATAATTTGAACAATGATATAAATTTATTCTCACTTACCCCTCTGATAATAATCCATATCGAAAATTTTGTTGCACTTTGTTTAAATTTATAAAGTGCACATTTAAACCATAACAATGTGAAAGACAAAGTCAAGAACATAAAGTTTTTATGAATGAATGCTGTACGTGTTTGATAAACTATCATTTGCAATTTAGATAATTTACAACATAATAATTTGAACATTTAATTGATAAGTATAATTTTAAAAATTTAAATATTATTGAATCAGGTGTAAAAAAATTTGAATGTTCCGAAATGTTGGTTACTACTTTTATTATTTCAGCAAATAAATCGAAAATATTTCAGATTAAACTTCATAAAAATATCGTTTGCAATGTTTCAAGCACAATATTTCAACAAAATCGTTTGCGGTATTTCAAGAAATATAGAATACTGTCATGACATATGAAGATTAAATTTTGTACTATAATTACGTTGTTAAATTCAATAATTTTTTTTTAAATATATATAATATATAGTCTTCACTATCCTTGATTGAAAGGTATGTTTTATTGATTTAAGTTAAGTATCAGATAAATTTTTTTGCCGGGAAAAGTATAAAAGCTTCTTTTAAATTAACTTTAAAAATATATAAAATAATTCTGTCTTGACTTTTTACAATTCCCTAACCTTTCGAATGCGCTAATTCTTTTAAAATTGCAAGTGTTTAGCTACTTTTTCGAAAGTAATATTTGTTGTAGAAAGCTGAATTTTTATAGCCCACAACGTACGTAATCAAAATAACTTTATATTATAATAACTATAATAAAAAATAATACACATTTAAAACTCCATATTAAACAAATCAAATTGCTCGTGTGCTTAAATTCCGTACATTCCATTAAACCCTTAACAATAGTTCCTGTTTGAATAACCCATATTCGAAATATTTGAGAAAACAAGTTTTATATTTAAATTATATTCAATAAGCAATATAATGCGGTTTTCTCAAATAAAAAATATACAAAATAAAAAATTACGACATTTCCTATTTTTATGTGAAAAAAAATTGAATCGGTAGCTTTTTTATTAACTACTACTGCGAAATATTGTATTCCTGGGTACCTGGGTCCATTGACGGACTATAACCCACTTATCTAAGCTGAGATCTAAGTATAAAAATCGAAATTAAACTAAGTATAAATTTAACAGTAACCACTCACCCGCCATTCAACATTCACCCACCCAACATCTACCACTCACCCCAAAATCCCCAAACACACCATGACAAAACAAGGACGGTCAACCCCAACAAAAACACCAGAATCTCCCAAATTGAACAGTGAACATAAAGGTAATCTAATTATAGTTAAACGGAATTACGTGATCAAAATCTGAATTTAAAGAAAAATCATGAGTAGATTTAAATAAAGTTATTAAAAATAAAATGTAATTAAGTTCAAAATAGCTATATAAGTATTAAAAACGTATGATCGTCGATTGATCAAAAGAATAAAACGAAAATAAAAATAAACAAAAAAGCGGAGTTTTGTATGTAATTAATAGAATTAAATAAATAAAATAAAATTTATTAACTCGAAAAAAAAAATTATTGAAATACGCAATCTTACATCGAAACACACAGCCAATGAGAATGATCAAAAACCGACAGTAAGGCGGAGCTAATATGACGTCAAAAGTAAGGCGGAGCTAAAATGACGTCATTTAGTTGCATTTCCTTGCCCACTTTCAAAAAGCGAAAAACGAGCGCACCTTCTATACATAGTCTTCACTATCCTTGTATGGAATCATCTCTCTCACCTTTCCTAATTGATTCGTTGGGTTGTCCTTTTCTTCGCTTTTTTTAAGCAACTAAACTGGATTGTTATTACCTTAGCTTTCTTCTAGAAAATAATTTAACACAATCATCTGATACATGTTTCATTTTGGCTATAAAAGGCAAAAGAAAGCACCATAATTTTCCGAAATACTAAACAAATAAAGCATAAAAAATTAAAGTCCAATTTTCAGTAGTACAATAAGTAGAAACTGTTCAAAACATCTTTTCATTTGACCTTTATATCACCTGACTATTTAAGTCATCCTTTACTTCTATAAGACTTACAAGATGTCTATATATTTTAAATGATACCGTCGACAAATTTTTTAAAACAAAAGATTCTAAACTAAAAAAAAGCGATATTTTATTTACCATTGAAGAAAAATATTTCATATTGTCTTATTAAATTTTCAACATAGACATATATCGGCGCCAACATTTTTCCCGCTCTGTGAAATCCAAACCAATTGCCTATGTTTATTTTATATTTTCTTTTTATTTTCAGTCAAACGATGAATATTTTGTAATACAAAAATGGGAAGTAAGGGGCCTAAATGGGTGTTAGCTGTCTGCCTATTGGGAAAAAATAATACGAGAAAATAAAATCGATTGTAAATGTAATATAAGTAACAAGAAGAATTAGGGTACGAAATTTTTCTTTGGTTCGTCAATTCAGTACCAAAATTTATTATGTTTTTTTTAAAGTGCAAATTTAAAATAAAAGAGTGCGACATCCAAAACAAGTGGGGTGTTGACCCCCCACCCCTCTAATCGCCTGTAGTAGTAGGAAAGTGTTGGGGTTACGTTTCATTTTTAAAAGTACAATATTGAAAAAGTGAGGGGGCAACATCCAACCCCCCTCTAGCAGAACACACAATGATTTTAAAAAGGTTCTTCTTTACAGAATGGATGCGTAACTCTTCCTATTTACGAAGGGCAGCGGTGTAGCCAGCATTGGGTTACCTTGGGTTAGAACCCCCCCCCCCCCCCCGTCCCGTCCCCCTCATAGCCAGTTAAAAATCAAAATTATTTTTTAGAAAAATAGCAAGTGCAAAAAAAAACGAAGATTTTTTTCTCTGATTTCTATAGAGAAAACACACGTTTCATGGTCTACCCGACATGTATCTCCTGCTCCAGTGGCGTAGCCAGGATTGTCCGAAGGGGGGGGGGGGTTCATAAATTATTTTTAGTCCGACCAAAACCAAATATATGTTTTTATTAATAATTAATTTGAACAATTTTTAACTAATAATTTTAATTAAATTTAATGTATAATTTTAATTAAATTTAATTAAATTTAATTAATAATTATTAATTAAATTTAATTCATAATTTTAATTAAATTTAATGTATAATTTTAATTAAATTTAATTAAATTTAATTAATAAATTTAATCAATAAATTTAATTAATAAATTTAATTAATAAATTTAATTAATAAATTTAATTAATAAATTTAATTAATAAATTTAATTAATAAATTTAATTAACAAATTTAATTAATAAATTTAATTAATAATTTTAATTAATCTTAATTAAAATTATAATTATTATTAAATTAATTTAAATAAAATTTAATGGGATAGTTTCACGTGACGTATGAACATGGTAACGTACTAGTAGTTTCGATTTCTTCCCTACAGCAGACAACTTTGCTTTTGTTTGTTTAGTCGCTACGCTTGCAATTATGGGAAATTTTGTTTATAATATTTGTTTTTCCAAATAAGTAATATTTTTATTCTATATATTAATAAATTTAAATACAGAAATACTTATATTATATTTGTATAAAATTAGAATTACAACAAAATACGGAAAAATACTTTTATTTCAAAACAAAAATACTTCATAAACGATGAGTACAATCTATCTCAGTGTACGTGGTAAATATTTCTATATTGAGGTATTATTTAAAGACTAAAACTTAAAATTATGGTACAGGAGCTAAAGCTCCATGCTAACCCTACGGAACTTCTCCGGCGTCGCGAAATTTTCTCCATGTTTATTTGGAACAGCGGGCTTCTTCTTCTTTGCGTGAAACTCCCCCATTAATAATTATAAATTAGCAATTTTAATTAATAATTTTAAACTAGCAATTTTAATTAATAATTTTAAATTAGCAATTTTAATTAATAATTTTAAATTAGACATTTTAATTAATAATTTTAAATGATCAATTTTAATTAATAATTTTAAATTAGTAAATTAAATTTATGATATTTTTTAATTTAAGTAGTAGTTTTAAATTAACATTTTAATGAATCATAATAATTTTAAAATAGTAATTTTAAAACAGTAAATTTAATTTATGATATTTTTTAATTTAAACAGTAGTTTTAAATTAAAATTCTAATTAATAATTTCAATTAATTAAATATATATATAAATTATAAATAAGATGTAAATTAAAAGCTTAATTTTCGCAGGTTAATCTTCAGTCATTTCCTAATTTAAATTAATAACAAACCTCCTGGCTGACATTTTACTGGGATTTAAGTTTGTAGCTAGATACTGATGGGGGGCCCGGATTGAAGCAATTTTAAATTAGTAATTTTAATTAACATTAATAATTTTTAATTAGTAATTTTAATTAACATTAATAATTTTTAATTAGTAATTTTAAATTTGTAAATAATTATTAAATAATTAAAAATAACAGAATAATAATCTTTATTTTCCGCTTAATTTTATCAAACATGACTGTGGTGTGACATGGGGGAGGAGATTTCATTCATTCATTCAAATCTTAACGGAAAATGGCGTTGCTCGTAAAAAAAATCAAAAAAATTATTGATTTGTAGAATTTGTGATGCTAGACAAAGGGAAAATGCTTGCCTAATCATCAGCACGAGATGCAGCGCCGCAGAAAAAAATCCAGAAAAAGGTTATGAACACAGATTTTAACGAGCATCTGTTGACCCCACCCTTCTTAAATAGAGCCAACTTTTCCATTATGTGCCTTTCGTATTTATTAATAGTTGAATATCACTTTTTAAGAATCCCCCATAAAATTTTTCAAACGAATGTGCATCAATCTTGGGAATGATCAAAACCAAAAAAACCAAACGGAAAACCGCGTTTCCGCGTGAAAAGTAACACGTCTGAGTGACAGAAAACTAATTTCGAAATGTAATTGAATAAAAAATTAGTTAGTTTTGGGTATTTTCAACGATAATCTCAATAAATAAAAAATATTTGTGAATAAGAAAAGAAGTACATACTTTAAACATATCAGCAAATTTTTTGCACGATGCTCCTTTCTTTTGTCTTGAATCTTCCAATAGTTTATGTTTTGATGACGGCATACCGTGAAAATGGGAATTCAGATAAGCTTAGCAAACATATGCAGTAATGGAGGGATTTTCAAATTCAAATTGCAAATGAGAGACATACAACCTCTCAGAAAACTGATTTTTGAGAAGGGGAAAAATTCCACCGGCATGTGAAGGAGCGTAGAGGATCACAATTAGGGGCGTTATTTTTTTTGACACGAGTCATTTGCAATCCTTTCTTAAAGCACGTAGGGGATGAATGGGTCTTTTCAGGGAAAATACCTTCAAAGCAAGCAATTTCTGGATTGATACATTGTGAATTCCGGCTCAACTGCTGCCCCATTTCAAGTGTTAAGAAAAGTAACCCTTTACATGTACAAACAACCTACAATTATATTTTATGTCGCCAACTGAATACCATTAGACCTCTTTACTCCCGTGTTAAGCAAATGTCATGTAGGTTGAGGTACAATTGAGACACCAAGTCAATCATACAGACCTACTACCCCGTCGTCTCCCCCACAAAAGTCGAATTCTCTGTCTTCAAGGTTGTTTGACCACTGTCATCCCTTCAGGGGACAAAGGACAAAAGAGAAGGGAGCAGGATATGCATATGGGGTGGACCAAGAAATGCAACGTGTGTTTTGTATACAGAAATCAGAAAAAGGATTTTTTTTTTCTATTTGTTATTTTTTTTTTGCTATTTGTTATTTTTCAAAATAATAATTTTGATTTAAAATTGACTAGGGGGGGGGGGGGTTCTGACCCAAAGTAACCCAAAGCTGGCTACGCCACTGTCCTGCTCCCTTCCCTTCTGTCCCCTGAAGGGATGATTTTAAGGTGAACAGTGGCCAAACAACCTTGAAGGCAGAAAATTCGACTTTTTGTGTGTGGACGATGGGGTAGTAGGTCTGTTTGATTGTCTTGGTTGTTTGTACATGTAAAGGGTTACTTTTCTTAACACTTGAAATGGGGCGGCAGTTGTGCGGAATTCACAATGCATCAATCCAGAAATTGCTTGCTTTGAAGTAAGGTATTCTCCCTGAAAAGACCCATTAATCCCCGTGCTTTAAGAAAGGATTGAAAATGATTCCTGTCAGAAAATAACGCCCTTAAGTACGATCCTCTTCGCTACCTCACCATGTCGGTGGAATTTTTTCCCCTTGTCAAAAATCAGTTTTCTGAGAGGTTGTATGTCTCTCATTTGCCATTTCAATTTGAAAATCACTCCAGTACTGCATGTGTTTGCTAAGCATATCTGAATTACCATTTTGAAGGTATGCCGTCATCAAAACATAAACTATTGGAAGATTCAAAACAACGTCGCACTAGAGCTGCACAGTGGGCTATTGGCGACGGTTCGGGGTCAATCTCGAAGGAAAGACCCGGGAACACATACACATACACACACATTCATATATGCACCTCGTTATTTTAGAACCATGGGCAGATGACGACGAAACACCTGAACTGGCACCCAACGCCTTCAATAGACGTCGGGACTTTGGACCCCGATTAGATTTATCGTGCACCAGTCCCGTATACACGCCAGTATAATTTGTTGGATATTCTGGACGACTTTCTAGTATTTTTGTAGCGAAGCTGGCAACCCTCCGATCGCTAGATCACTGCTTTTTTACTTTTCTATGTCAAGTCCATTTCACGGATTCGAACCACCAATCCTCTGATTAGTAGCTGAACGCCTTACCAACTGAGCAACTGGGGCTCACAAAAGAAAGGAGCATCGTGCAAAAAATTTGCTCATATGTTTAAAGTATGCACTCCTTTTTTATACAAATATTATTTGTTTATTGAGATTATCGTTGAAAATACCCAAACCCAAACTAACTAATTTTTTATTCAATTACATTTACAAATTAGTTTTTTGTCACTCAGACGTGTTACTCTTCACGCGGAAACGCGGTTTTCCGCTTTTTTTTAAATTTGGGGTTTAATCATTCCCAAGATTGATGCACATTCATTTGAAAATTTTTATGGAGGATTATTAAAAAGTTATATTCAACTATTATAAATAAGAAGGGATCATAATGGAAAAGTTGGCTCCATTTACGAAGGGTGAGGTCAACAGATTCTCGCTTAAATCTGTGTTCATAACCTTTTTCTGGATTTTTTTCTGTGGCGCTGCATATCGTGCTGATGATTAGGCAAGCATTTTTCTATTATCTAGCTTCACAGATTCTACAAATTAATGGTTTTTTTACCAGCAACGCCAATTTCCGTTATGATTTTGCCGCATAATGCGCCGTTTTGCTGCGTCACGCAACCAATGAAACCTTCTCCCCCATGTCACGCCACAGTTATGCATGATAAAATTAACCGGAAAATAATGATTATTATTCTGTTATTTTTAATTATATAATAATTATTTACAAATTTAAAATTACTACTTAAAAATTATTATTATTAATTAAAATTACTAATTTAAAATTGCTTCAATCCGGACCCCCCATCAATATTTAGCTACAGACATAAATTTCAGTAAAATGTCAGCCAGATTTGTTAGTAATTTAAATTAGGAAATGACTAAAGATTAACCTGCGAATATTAAGCTTTTAATTAACATTTTATTTATAATTTATATATATATATTTAATTAATTAAAATTATTAATTAGAATTTTTATTTAAAACTACTATTTAAATTAAAAAATATTATATACTAAATTTACTAATTTAAAATTACTACTTAAAAATTATTATGATTAATTAAAATTACTAATTTAAAATTATTAATTAAAATTGCTAATTTAAAATTATTAATTATAATTAATAATTTAAAAAGATTAATTAAAATTATTAGTTAAAAAGTAGTTCAAATCATTTATTAATAAACAAAAAAATATCCCCCCCCCCCCCCCCCATCGGACAATCCTGGCTACGCCACTGACGAAAGGAGATCTCTTTGAACAATAAAATGTTACGTCTAAGTGAAAATGATGGTTCTTGTCGGCGGACATGGGGTCGGACTACCCAGTAATAAAATGCATAAATTGTTAGCATAAACTTCCCGCTGGTCAGTACCCCGCGCCGAAATTGTGTCATTTTTCTTGCAAACAAATGTAGGGTTTTAAATGCAAAAAAAAAAAAAAAAAACGTTGTATTTTTTTAAAACTTTTTGTTTTGTTTTGGAATTTTTTATTAATCGGGAAAAAAAGCATTATTTTTGTACTAATTTTTTTTAAAACTTCATACCGATGGGGGGGAGGGGGGGAGGGGGTTACAACCCCCCTCTTCCACCCCCTGCGTACGCCATCTGGGTGAAAATGGAGAATGATTTACTTTTGCCGACTCGTTAAACGCCGTTCTGGCCATGCCTATAAGCAACTGCTTATAGAAAGCCGTCTCAGGCTCGAACACCCCTGCGACCACATTCCAATTGGGTCTGTTGAAAGTTTTCAGTGACAAAATTCTAAAAAAAAATATATATTATTTTCTGCAAACAAAAGTAGATTCTTAAATGTAAAAAAATACATTTGTATTTTTTTTTTTTTTTTTTTTTCAAAATAAAAAAAAGCATTATATTTTTAATTTTTTTTTAAACTACAGACCGATGGCGGAGGGGGGGGGGGTTGTGACCCCCCCCTTCGTAAACCATCGCACTAGAGCTGTTCAGTGGGCTATTGGCGATAGTACAGGATCTATTTCGAAGGAAAGAACCTGGAACACACTGCATCAAATATTTGAACCATGGTTAGACAGGGCTTGCAACACTTTTTACATATGTCCCCTAGAGAAAAAGGGACCTACAAAATTTAAATCCTCATTAAATTTTTAGTCATCAATGTGAGAGTGACAAAATTATAGGAAGCAAAATAATTTTAAATAAAAAAAAAGTTATATTTTCTATGTAACAATACAGGCTAGCCGCGCACTGGCAACTATCGGACATCCGACTGAACTATTTAGCAGTGGCGGCTCGTCCACTACAGCAAGTACAGCCGGGCTGCACCTAAATTCAGTATTTTAAAACTAAAATCAGATATATATATTTACTAATTTTCTTAAATGAAGATTAGAATTGAAATTTCTACGGTAGTAAACAAAATCTCCGATAAATAGCAAGTTTGTTACCGTAATGTACAATTCAGGAGGGGAAAAACTCCATTCAATCAAAACTGCAGCCAAAAAGCGAGATTCGAAATCGGCTGCATCGTTGTCATGGCAACCTCTACGTAGTATGGAGATTCCTCCCCATGCTAATACACTGCATTTGTGAGAAGGTACAGCCGAAATGAATTTTCTTGTTTTAGCTGCACTTGAGATTCGATATGCTGATTGACTCGTCCGCGAAACGCTGGGATGGGTGGGTGAAACGATAACTTTAAAGAATATCTCCAAACGGAAATGATTTTTGTGATAAATTTACTGTGTGCTGTTGTTTCACGACACATGGTCCTGTTGTTGTTTTGTTATTTAAGTTAATATTAAAATTGACCGATTCGCATGTTTAAAAAAAAGGAGGATTGCTTTAATTTTTAAAAAAATAAGTAAGTGTTTTCTATTTTTTCGCATGTTACCATTTCGTAAAAATTGAAAGGAAGCATTGATTTGAGTAGTAAATAATAAAGAATTTCCGTTCTTGTAGGGGTTGTGGAATGTAAGGGGGGGGGGGGGATTCACATGATTTCGGCTGCACTAACATTTTCGACCACAGCCGACACTGCTATTTAGTTGCATGCAACTGAAAAATTCAAATTGTATCTGCTCATTTAGTAATTATCGGACATGTAATTGGACAAAATATCCTTTCGCTCTATGCCGCACTAACAACGTTGTCAAATAATCGACAATTTGGCGATTTTGTAGGGATTGTGAAAATACCGATTTTGGGCGAATTTTCATCTTTACTTTGGCAATTTCGAAATCGGAAACGTGGCAGCACTGAGTTGAATGCAATTAAAATAATCGCAGGACATTTGCTAAGTGATTTTGTAGTCACTCAGCTGATTAAAAGTTGCAGTGCAATTATTGCTTGTGCCAAGTAAAATAATTGATAATCAGAGGTTTGATTACGTCAGTCACAAGTCCGTGACTTTTCCCGTTTCAAATTCAAGAGTTTAATAACTATTGCTATAATAGTGTACAGGTTATGCATTAAACATCCCTATTCCTAAATCATAGTAACATGAAGATCAGCTGACTGCAGTGGCGTACGCAGGAAATTTGTAAGGGGGGGGGGGGGTTGAATGTCAGATTACTTTACACACACAGCTTATATATATATATATATATATATATATATATATATATATATATATATATATATATATATATATATATTATAAAATTAAAAAATAATTCAATCAAACTTTTTTAAGTCACAATAAACAAATACCATAGTAAACATTTTTTTTATAAAACAGTATAAATGAGGGGATGTAGGTAACATACTGCAATTCAAAAAATTAAAGGAAATATGTTATTTAAAATCGGTTGTTTTTTGCATTTGACAATGTGTCTCCGAAATTCTTCCACTGCATCTTTCCAATTGCTAAATTTTGTCTTTACTAACTTTCCAAGGGGTTGACCACCACGACCAGCACAGCTTCCACTGAAAAGTGCACATGGTTTACAAAACGCCCCATCTAAATTCTCAGAGTAGGAAAGCCATTTCCAACGATTCAACCAGTTATACTGAAACTTCAAATTTCTTTTACCTGATGAAGGAAATGAGTACGAAGAATCCGGTGTCCATGTATCACGAATCAGCGAAAGTATTTGTGCGTCCGTAAGCTGAAAAGAAAACCGAATTTATTTACTAATGCATGCTTAATGAAATTGCAGTAAAACTATTTGATGCAGTTGTAGTAATCTTAGTTTTTATTAAAATGTTAACTATTATATAAGAAATGTTTAGCTTTTCAAGTTATTTATTCCTATGCTTTTTTTCCCTTTTTTTTATACATTACCATGCAATAAAAGTCTTTAAACATGTGTGTAAAATAGCCTTGGAATTAATGATACATAAATACCAGTAATAATAATAATTAATAACAGTTAATATTTATTAAATTTATTAAAATTTCCCGATTTTCTTTTATATGTGACCGAAAAATTGTGGTTTCGTGCTGTATTGGCTATAGTAATGCCAAAAAGATTCAACACTAATCTGTTTGCAAAAGGATTGGACTTCATTTTTCGTCGTATTCTTAAACTGTCATAAGATTAAATCTCTAAGTTAAATATGACATTTTAAGACAGTCGAAGCTGCATCGTCACTCAATTCTGAGCAGACGTGCCAAATGTATTGAATTTTCTATATGTTTTAGAGACTAAGAGTGAGTCCTAAGCGAACAAGGAATAGTATCGAAGTAAGAATTATTCTCTCTTTTCAACCGAAGGGGTGATTTAAAATAAAGAACCCATCGAAAGTTTTCGAAACTTCTATCAGGAACCGGTAAAAACTATAAAAAAAAATACAAAGAAAACGCACTGGGTCAACATTATAAAATATGGGGTTGATTCAACCAACCAATCACAAAACGAAGCAAGAAAAACAATCCTAGACTCGAGACAATAATTTACTACAGGGCTGTCGGTTTGAATTATGCTCCAAGAAATTTTACATTGTGGAAGACTGAACAAATAGGTTTATGTGAAACAAAAGTTTTTGAATAAAAAGGAGAGGATTTTGATTTGGACAATTACCTAAAACATTTAAATAGAAAAGTTATTTTAGCAAAACAAACACTGTGTGACGTTAGCGCAAAGAGCAACGCCATATAACTTTTTAATTACACAGTTATGCTTTAATTTATTTGTAATTCCGGTTCTCCCATTTTTCATACTCACGAGCCACCACTGTTATTCGCATACATTTTTAACAACCTTGATGTATATATATTTGTACAAAGTATAAGTCCTTTGTATTTTATCAATTAAATTTTAAACTAAGTAGAAGTAGCACAATTGCTTTAATTGAGGAACGTGCTATCAAAATGGAACATATCATAAATTCGCAAATCGAGAACAAAAGAAAAAAAGTTTGGTTTTATTTGTTTCTATGGGACAGATCTCTGGAATTTTCAAGTTTTAAAAATAACTATATAAAAATTTGGGAAATATTTTTTTTTTTGCAAAAACGGATATAGATTACACTTTTTTACAAAATTCAATGTTTATAAAAAAAATTTTACACGTTTAGTTTTGCACGCTCCTCAACTCTTCTAAATAAGCATATATGGAAATTGACAATGGGATTAAAACATTAAAAAAGATCAACGTTGTTATTATCTATAAAAAAAGTTTATTGACTGTATTCATCTTACCTTTCCTGATTGAGCAACAATTCCAATGTCTTTAACATTCTCTCCACAAGAAAATGAAGACGAAATCGCCGGCATCTCGGAGACTCGGGATGTGGCACCGGAAACACAAGAATTCTCATTCGGTGTGTTTTCTGTTTCTTCGCTTTTGCTTTTTTTAGAAAAAAACGCAACTAAACTCGATTGTCTTTTGCATTTATCCATTGAACTTATATGAACATGAACTATCTTCTCGGGGCAATGTAGTGTTGTAGTGTAGGGTCCATTCTAAAATCCGTAGAAAACTTACTCCGCAAGCATACAATGCCAATGCCCATGTCCAATGCCCATGCCCATGCCCGGCTGTCCAACAGTCAATAATTACGAAACGACTAGGACGAAGCGAAGTAGACTATATATTACAATTCCAGAAAAGCCGTTCTTTGTGGCTCTTGATATATGTATTGAGACGTGTTTGCTACAATTTCGACGCATGGGTACATTTTCAAACGAAGTATTCTTTCAGAATTCGAAGTATTCTTTCAGAATTAGTATTTTTTCAGAATTCGAAGTATTCTTTCAGAATTAGTATTTTTTCAGAATTCGAAGTATTCTTTCAGGTGGCAGAACGTTTACAATTACTGCTTTCTTTGGAAAAGATGGGCATTTGACTAATGATATATACAAATCGTCTTTGAAAGGAAACTGTTGAAAAAGGTTTGCAAGCGATTTCATTGTCAAAGCTACAACCACATTCCAATTGGGTCTTTTGAATGTTTTCAGAGACAACAGTCAAAATAAATTTGTTTTAATTTTCTGCAAACAAATGTAGATTCTTAAATGTAAAAAAATACATTTGTATTTTTCTGATTTTTTCTTTTTTTTTTTCAAATAAAAAAAATATTATATTTAAAAAAAAAAAATTAAACAATAGATCGATGGGGGGGGGGGGGGTTGTGACCCCCCTCAACCCCCCCCCCCCTGCGTACGCCACTGGCTGACTGCAAAAACGTATCATTTCATTTCCAGTTTTATAACATCGATTCCATTCGAAATTCTTCGAAGGCTGCATATATTGAGTTGGTCTTGCATTAAGTATAACTCTTCACAAGTCGTTTTAAATAAATGCGTACATATTTGTTTCCATGATTGAATGTATTATAAGCTATTTGTTACTTTTAGCAGAAATAGACATTATCATATAAATCAGTGAATGAACATATAACGGGCAGCACATGCGTTTTGTTGCAGCAATAAAACTGTTTAAGAACACACACTGAATCGGTTCGACTCCTTTCAATCGTGTATCCAGTACCCCTAGTAAAAATTTGAAGAAATTTTTTTTATTTGAGTTTTCTTTTGAACTATAGCATTCTACTATTTCAAACATTATGCCAACCAAATTTGTGAAGAAAATCGGAGCAGTAATAAAATAATTAGTAAATTTGCAAAAATACTTTTTTAATATATTTGTAAAATCTTATTTTTTGTAACTTTTTAAATTATGGTCTGAATTTGAATTAGCAGAGATGCCACTTATTGCAGAAAACGTCTATTTTGCAAATAAAATGTAAATCGGACATTATTTTTCTCATTATAATATGAGATACTGGAAATATATATAATTACAATGCAATTTGCACTTGCTATTTATCATTTTGCCCCTGAACTACGTCTTCATTTACATTTTGTTTTTGATACAATGCATAAACGCGATCCGGTGTTCCTGGAAGGACCAAAATTGTTTACACATACGCCTACATTCTATACCAGGGCTGCCACTGAGTTGTACCTTTGAAAATAGTAGCTTTAGTATCTTTAGACATCAAAAATAGTAGCCTAAATAGTATCCTCAATTATGCATATATTTAGCAAAGCTTACTAAATATAGTAAATTTCGACAAACGTTAAACAAATTTCGACAAATGCAAGTAATATTACAAATTGATATTTTTATTTTTGTCACTGTTTTTAGACAATTCTAAATATATACTTTATACTCATTTTCTTAAATAGATTCCATAAATTAAAAAATGTATATATTCACTAGATATGATCAAACTTCATTTTTAAACCGCACAGCAATAGTACTGTTTTGTAAAAGTGCACTTTTGCACCAATATTTGCTTTTTTTTAAAAATTAACGTATATAAAAATATCCAAAGAACAAATGCGTACTTTTAAAGAAACATAATAGAATATGACTGAAGGCAATGGTTACAAAAATTGTCAGCATATTGCCAGATTTTTTTACTGAGCTTGGTAGTAATAAATATTAATTTATAACAAATAACTTTCTAAACCAAACAATACTTTAATAAAAAGCGGAAAATAAAGAAAATTTTCACAAATTTTGAAAGGAAAAAAACCCCTTCAAAATTAAAACAAATCACTTCTATTATTGCAGTCTTTTAACCAAATGCAGTAGTAATGATAAGTTGTTTATATCCCGAAACTTGCTAATTGCATTCGTATTAAAAATAGGAGTAAAATTCTTAACCAAAAAAAATACACTCACAACTTTTGTCTACGTAATCACAAAGCTAAAAATACAAATTTTTTCTTTAACAATGAATAATTTATTAAGTTTTATAAAGATATCTACTTAATTCCATCAAAGTTTGCACAAATAGTTTTGGGAACAGTTGATAGTTACATCAAATTCTTCTAATTATGAAACTTTTTGTTGAACCAATGCATAATTCGATTTCTATGCTAACTTTAATACATAAGCCCCACAACAACAATACACATATATGTTGATCGTAATGACTTCAAGCAACATTCATGTCAAATTTGAAGAAAATCAAACAACACATTTGGACATAAATGAGTAACAAGCAAATTTACAAACAGACGAAATGCTGAGGTGTCAAGTTAAAACAGGGACCTAAAATTCTCAAAAGCAAAGAAATTTCAACTCTAAAATGCCCATTATTTTGCCAAGCTTGTATAGGATATTCGTTTCTGATAAACAAATATAAAGTTCTTTGAAGGTTTAACTAATTTTATCAGCTAACTTATGCAAAATCCCTAGAAATTTCAAAATTTCCATTTTTGAAAATCAAGGAAATTGCGACACTAAAAATCTTCACTTTGTTTTAAATGGGTGGGTTGTGAGAAAAGAAAATTTCAAATAAAAATAATTAATAAAATAAATATATATATATACGTTTAAACAAAATATAATTCAATTGGAATTTGAATACCAACCAAACCAACCGAAATTATTAAAAAAAAAATTATTACTAAAAATTACAAGTCCTAAATTTCAATTTCGTGAATTAAACTATATTTTCAAAAAATTTAATGCAATTTTGTTAAGTAGTGCAAAACAAATCATGATAAAAGAAGAAGTAATGAAATATATAAATTTATATATCAGATGCAAAAGGATTGAATGCCTTGAAACGGAGATCTCAGCAGATCGCGTTTAGCGAATTTCTACAATTTCAAGGTTTCCATGCATTAAATAAAACATATCAAAAGAGCGCCAATTGAAAGTTGCATTCGGTAGATGTGCCGAAATTATAGTTATAATGATCTCAACTTCCGAGAGATATCATCCCCGTTTAACTAAGATCGCCAATATTTTTAGATGTGAAAGATATTAAATTGTGAAGTTATCCGAGTTTTTTTAGATCGAACATCGATTTTTCATAAAACAACAAACGAACTGAAGCAAGCCGCGTATAGGCGCTGTTAGCCATCAGCGATTAGACATTGTTAAGAAGTAATATATCCATTTTTTTTTGCTTTTTGATTAATTTCTATTGGTATCAATATATATTGAAAATATCTAAAAATAAATAAGTTTCATAGCATTTTTAATAAAAAACATTCGATCATATGCAAGTAACAAAAAAAATATTTTTTTCAAATAAATTATTTTAATCTTATTCTTGCTGTGGTTTCCCTCTAGACATTAGTACAATAATAACTTATATATGCTAATTTTAGTTACCTTAGAATTATACATACATGATATATTTTGCTCATATAAAGAAAGCAATCAAAATTTAAAAAATAAACTTATACATTTATATTCATAAGCATAATCTTTTTAAACGTTGGCTCAACTTCCATATAGTTTATGCATTTTATTAAAAATTAGAGCCTTGAGTCCTCCCTCCAAATAATTTTGAAAAGTTTACGCCTCTGTTTATATTTATTAAAATTCATAAATATTGATCCCTTCAAATTGTTATTTACATCGGGAAATATATTTTCCCCCAAAAGTAAAAATTATAAATCTCTTTTAACTATACAAATAAAATTTAATTAAAATACACATCGTAAAAAAATCTACATAAAAAATAAATAAAAGTAATTTACTAACTTTTTGTAGCTGTTAAATGCTGGGTAAAAATATCTATAAAAATCGAAGTAAAAAATCGGTCTGAGGCATATGATACGTCTTGTTGGTAAACAGTTTTTTATCGTACTGGTAGAATTTCAAGTAAACCATTTCAAAAAGATACAATTGAAACATTTTCCACCCCTCATAACACCCCCTACCCCTCAAAGCCATATATTTCTACCCTCAAATACATGCCGGTGTCCACTTAAGTGATCATAGAGATAAGGGGAAATAAAACGATTTTGAACAGTAAACAATTCGAGGTGTATTGTCAACTGGTCGAACACAGAAACTTTCGTAAAGGAAATTGCGTCGTAAAATTGAAGAGTGTGTGTAATTCGTTATCAACAAGTCAGGGGAAACGGGAGAGTTCCTCTTCACAAATGAGGCTATTCTCAGTCCTGTACAAAAGGATTTTTGGGGATGGGTAAAAGGCAGTGGTAAAAGCTAGACGGGGGAGGGGTGTGAAAGATGTTCTCCCTTGCGGCGAAATAGGGCCTTTTCACTGGAAGAGACATCTGTCTCGGTCCAGCGTCAGTCATTCCTATGCTACAACTTCAAGTTTATGTTTTTACTATGGAAAATGGATGGAACAAAAAAAAAAGTCTGGTGGGGCAATTCTGTATGACTGGTGGGGCATTTCTACACACTGGTGGGGAAAAATCCCCACCAACTCTATGTTAAAATATGCCCTGGAAGTAACACACGCAACCTACATGTCTATTGGCGATAAATCATGCTTGGCAAGTATTACTTATTTGTAAACACCTCCTACAGCGTTTAATGGTGTTGATTTTATGACTAAATGTCCTTTAGAATCGCCAAATAGCAGTACATTGGCGTCGTATGCAACAGCCAATCAGATTACGTGACGCTTCAAAATCAGTTAAACAATGCATAGTTCTGGGAAATATTAGTTGAAAATCTGCGCTGTTAAAAAAAGTTACAAAAATATAGTCGCCAATAGCTGAAAAAAGTAGAGGGTTTTGATGAAAATAGTCGCTTTTGGTACTATTTTAATAAAAATAGTCGCCATAATCGCCGAATCTTAAAAATAGTCGCCTTTGGCAGCCCTGTATACCAATGTGATTAATTACAAGGGAGCGCAAGGCCCGTCCCTTACGGGGGTAGAGAATCATGACCATTGGTCAGTTCAGGTTATCTCTATGTTGCCGGCTTGGCCCTCAGAACCCGAAACCTAGATGGCAGTCGGTGTCCCGAAAGGACCACATAAATTATTTTCATTGTCTATCTTGGTTCCTCGAAGTCTAATGCATTGTAGAAATAACCATTCATGATGGGTCACAGAATAGGGGAGTCTGGGATTCCTTGGCACCAGAGTAGGGGAAGGAAAATATAGCCTCGCCACAAGTGTGCTAAAGGAACGAATCTCTCTCCGACATTCCTCCGATAAATCGCTTCACATATTCTGCGAATCAAACCAGTGAACTTCTGGGTTCCGACGCTTTCATCATTCATTCTTTATATATTTTCATAATGTGGTTGATTAATCATAAAGTATTAATTAAAAGTAATTTTTACACTGCGCCCAAACTAAAAGCAACAAAATCAGACAGACTAAGTTTTACTTTCAAAGTTCACCAGTAACAGTTCTAAGGTTAAGACAAACCACTTTTTCAAAATCCCTTTATCAAACTATAATGCAGTACATTTGTTACAGTACGTGTTTCCTTTTACAAAGTTCAGACCCAGACACAATTTCATACCTTTATTTCTTCCGCCTAGTGAATGCTGGCAAGAAAGGAAAATTCTCAGAAATGGGTTGCAAAAAGTACTCCTAATATTTTTTTTTACGTTGAAATTGCTTTTTTTCTTTCAAAAGTGTTTGTAAATATTCTGTGGGTTTTTTTTATTGATGACAAGATAAGAACTATTTTACAAGCCATAATAAACTTGAAATTAGTTTAGGGATTTACATATTTGTTAAATTGAAAATAAATACAACTTTTTAGAAAAAAACGAAGAGGAAAAATGAGATAGGCATATTTACTATGTAATAAGATAAACTAAACACCTACAGATGAGAAGTTGAATTTAAATATGTTTAAGTCAAAATTTACATTATATGCAAAAAATGAGTTGACATGTTTTCTCTTTAGGTATCACGAAGTCATAACTTATGCATTTTAAAACAAAAGTAATGAACATTTTTAAGACATCAATCATCTGCAGATTAAATCTTAAAATGTATCTGTTTACAAAATTGCATAAAAGAAACAAACAATGAAAAACAATTAATATTTTATTTAAATTATATGTTCATGGCATGTTACAGATAAAAAAAAAAGTGAGGCAAATTCTGCATATAACTAAGCAAAAAACTTAACAAAATACTTGAGATTAATAAGAAAATCATTACATTGTGTTTAAAATACTGTGTAATTAAACCCAATGAATACAAAATTTGAAACTATATATAAACTAGGTTTTTTGTATTTTATAACTATGGCAAAAATAAACTTTCATGCCAAAAATATAATTTTTTTTTCAATTAAGCATTTAGCTTATGTTAAACGAGATTTTCAGTATATGCTTTTTATACAAAAACAGTATTTTCATATACTTTTATTATTTGTGCATGTTTGATCACTTTTATTGCTTGGAAATAGGCATAATTATAAAAAAAGTTGCTGATGGTCTAAAAATGCATCATTCAATAAAATTTTAGGAATACAATTAAGTATACATGTTAATATGCATATATAAAAGTGGCAAGCGACAAGCTCTTGGCAAATAATATGGTTCCTTAAAACTTATTTTTTTGGCTATTTGTGAATCTTAAAATATTAGTCAGACATCCTAACATATTGCTTCAATAACTAAGAGCTGTTGATGCATTTTGTTACTCTTTAATAAAATATAAAAAATAATAGACATGAAATCTGTATTCATTTACTAGAATTTATTTTAAATTATGAAGTATTAAATAATCAATCTTGAGCTTGCCCTTTTATCTAAAAGGAAGGGGATCTCACAATTGCTATTTATAGAAAACTTTAATTTTGATGGTGAACATTGATTTACAAATAAAAAATTATAAATAGTATTATTATTAACTTTACATTATAAGCAATAATAGTAAAAATATTATAACATTAGGTATACACATTTAACTAATTATTGTAATGAACAAACACATATATACTATGAATGAAAATATTTAGGAGTGCACCGAATGTTTGGTGTACTTCTATTTTAACACTAAAACCGAATATTCGATTAAGCCACATACATTAAAAGCCATGTTTCAAAATTTACAAATTATGAGAGAATTACAAAGACATAATATATTTAATATGTTAGACTTAAAACTGAGATAAAATGAAAATCCTGTTAAAAAGTAACTGTAGTAAAAGTTCATAAATGATTCAGTAAAATTTATTTTCAGTACATTTCTAAAAATATTCATTAAAATCTCTGAAATATACATGAAAATCAAAATAACCTTTAAAATATCCAATTAATTAAGTATCTAATTTTGAACATGATTAAGGAGACTTAAAACATGATTAAAAAATCAACATTTGTATAAATAATCACATATATAAAATACTTAAATATAACAAATGGTTATACCATATATATCCATGTTAAGCCGACAAATGCAAGTTAAATTTCTTAAAAGTATTAATAGTAAAGACGACAGTTTGTATGCAAGCCAGTAAAAAACAAATAATTAAAATCTGACAAGGGAGGTTATATATAAAAAAATTACCCATGCAGTAGCACTGCCCTAGGGCCCCTGCTGGTTCTATAATGTCAAAATATAGTAACTTTTTGGAAGGGAGGCAAAAATTTGACAAAAACAAAAGTTACACATAGTGATTTAATTTCATAGCTGTGCACGATTATTTTTATAAGGAATTATTTTTGTAATTCTAAGAACTTAAAGTTACTTTTATTATGCTATAATAGAAAGGAAAATTGAATAAACTGTAAATACAAAAATAAAAGATTAAAATAACTGAAGTTGCATATTGTTATTTTTTAAATATTTTATTAGACATACCTATAAATATATTTTGAAAACAGGACATTATTAATTTGAGAATGATATTTTTCTATAATATTTAAAGCTTTCATTAAAATTCAAAATAGAAGGTTGATTGTTTATAACGGCACTGAATCCTGGGATATATTGTGCAGAAACAGAGTAAAATCAAATACAGATTACAGATGATAGTTAGTAGAGGAATGATTTTAAACTAGACATTTTTGTATGGTAAAGTTAAAGATTTTCATGTTAAAAACTTGCATATTTGATAAAAATATTCTTTTTGTATACTTGTTCAATAAATTAATTTTTTTAACATAGTTTTACATATTTAAAGATTCAACTTGCCCTATATGTTTAGGATTTTAACTTTTGAATAAAAAAATCTGCTTGAGTTGAAAGGGTGAGGGGTCCGGCTTGAATACATGAATATATACGGTAAGGTTACACAAAAATTTTCTTTGAAGTGAAAGGCACCCTAAAACAGTAGAAAGTAGAAAGGTCACCTTAAGACAAAAATGAATATTAAGGACACTTCGAAACATAGGAGAGCTTGAACAATTTACAGATATATTTATATAAATGAAAACAAAAGTAAATAAATGTATGTTAAAATAGTAAAATTAAGAGCAATTTAAAAACTAACATAAAGAATAGTGTTGTACATAAGCCGTTGTAATTAGTACACTTAACATTAAAAAATAATTTTGTTGAGTTTTAACAAAGCTATAACTTGATTAATATATATACTTGTATGTAAATACATAGGTGTAAATAATTTTGCAGAGTAAAATAAATTGTGAAATAAAAGGACCCAGCCTTTAAAATTATAACTATTTGAAATTGCAATAGTACATAAAAAGTTCCAGCTCTTAAACTTATAACTATTTGAATTTTCTATACTAAAAATTCAAATATAGATTATTTGTCATTAATCTGCAGATTTAAAAACTTCCTTCACTATTTAATACTGTAACTCATAAAAAGTTACATATCGCAAAATGAAAAGGAAACCATTTCAAGAATAGAATTTCGCAATTTGATTTAATCACAGTAGAAACTGTTTAATTATATTCATGCAAGGGAAAAAAAATGGAGAGAAGTTAAGATATGGAAATTTTTTACTCATATGGATTAGACTGAAATAATTTTTTCAATATGAAAATTAGAAGTAAAAACCATTTTTAGCAATATCTTAATAAAATTACTTTTGATGCTTGATTTGATTTAGAATTTTTATAAAAATAACTACTATAAATTAATTTAGGTTAATATCTACCTAAAATACAAGAAAACACTATGCATAAAAAAACTGATTATTTTTACTTGATGCAAATTTAGTTTAAACTGGAGAAAATGTTAAAGATAAAATATAATTTATCTCCTGCCCAATCTTAACAACAAACATTCACCAACTTCTATGGTTTTTAGATAACACTCATAAACTAATTTGGCAAATGTATGTTTAAAAGTTATAATAAAATTGACACTGCATCCCATAATTTGAAGTATATATGTTATGGAACAATTATTTACGATTTAAACAAGAAAAATGTAAAAAGATTTTGAACCATAACTATATTTAAAAAAAAAAAACTTATACGAGTTACAAAGAAATATTGATAAATTATCCAATAATTTTGGAATTAAAAAAACAATTGCATGAAACGAAGACAGCACATTATATAAAATATTCTTTTAGGTTTTTTTTTATATTAGTAAAAAAATGCAAAAATACTCTAACAATAAAAGAAATTTTCTGTCTATCATAAAACACCTACTTCCCTAGCATATAAAAGACTAAAAATTTATATATAAGTACTATTCATTCTCAAGATGTGCACCGGAGGCTCGGATTTGTAATTGTTTAGTTTTTAAATGATTTTAACAATTTTGGAAATATTGCATAAGAATCATCTTAAAATATTTTCACAATCGAGAATATGCCTTTTGTAGCTTAGTTGCTAGAGCGCAAAACTTGGAACAATACGTCGCGGTTATAGTACCCAGGGAGGGGCCACTAAATTCTTTAAAAATACCTCAACAGGTTCCCCAGCAATTCAGGGCCAAACAGGTATATAATATATATAGGGAGATATATCAAAATGTATGAATTTGAGAGCTAGAACTTTTCTTGCCACAAAAATTAAATTTATTAGAAAAAAAATGCAAAATTTAATATTAAATGATAAGGACTTGCATTCAAATTGGATTACATTAATTTAGGATTAAACTAAATATACAATATAAAATATACATATTTCTAACTGCAAATACCTATTAAGAACATGATTTCAAATAAAATTCTCACCCATATATAAGTGAGAATAACAGAAGAGCTTGCATTTTAAACGGGCTAAAATAAGTATATTTAGCAGACAGACAGCAGTATCTAGCATTCAATATTAAAATAACATTAAAAAAAATTCTTACTCATTCGATTGCAAGCTTCTTGTTTGAAAAACAAAATCATATAACTGCTTCAAACAATTGTAAACATACATTATTGAAAAAGATTGCTCTAACATACGAGTTCACATTGTAAAATTATTTGACAAAACACAAAAGGATTTCAGCAAAATCTTAAACATGATTAATATAACGGACGGAAGCACATATAAAAATCCCACATCAAACACCACAAAAAATGTAATGAAATAGTTTGATATTCAATACGATACTAACATAATTATGTGCATATGAATATTTTCCTTCAGACTTTTTTAATCCTTTCAAAACAATGAAAGCATATAAAGTTAAATATAACAATACTTCAATATATTGTTGCAGTTCATGCATTGGCATATAACGAATATTAAAAAGAAATTAATATTTCTCACAATTGTTAAGGTAAAAAAAATTCAATCGGTTATATAATATAACAACCACAGTACAGCCAATATAACATCTAATTCTACTGTACCACTAATTAAAAATACACTTCCTAAACAATATAAAACATTTTGTTTTTACATCACAAATATCCTGTACACTTTTAAAAAGTTTAAACTAATAAGCTGCAAGGGTTTCTAAAAAAATTATAAATATTGTATCTATATATATTTCATTTGGACAAATTTTTATATTACAAAAAAAGTTATCTGAATATAAAAGAGTATTTAGATATTAAAATTAAAACCCTTGGACCATGAAATGTTTATATACTTCATATGACTGTGATAAATATTACAGTGTGAAATGTACTGTATACAAATGAAGTCATATGTGCTTGCTATCATTGCTTGAATTGTTTATCACATCAGCAAGATCCTCAAATTTAGTAATAAAATCAATGCTGCACTCATCTAGTAGGCAACGAACTTGAGAGTCAACCTGTATGAATAATAGCAAATTTTACTCTCATTCTGTATATTTTCAGTCATTAAATATATATATAAAAAATAAGACCATGATCAAGTTTAAATTAAAAACTACAAGACATCACACAAATACCAAAATTGTAATACTATTTTCAGAAAAGTTAAAGGGAAATAAAAATATTTTTTTAAGGTTATGAACATTAAAATTAATAAACATATTTTCAAATAAGAAAAAAATACTTACGACAGGTGCTAATCGAGCAATGGGATCGAAATTTGAACTTTCCATAGATGAAGTTGAAGCAGATGTTAGTTTGCTAGGGGATTCCATAGCATCCAAGAAAGTATTTAGTGACAATTCATTATTCTGGGAGAAAAATATAAATTAAAATCAGTTTTATAGAGATGATATTAAAAAAAAAAAACACCAAATGCAAATATTACTAGTTCAATTAAAGATTCCATACCTTCTTATCCACTAAACAATGTTTATACAAACCATTTATTGAGAATAATATTAAAAGAGATTAACTTATTGGATTCCAGACATTAGCAGTAGGTTGTACCAAATTATGTTTTAAAATAAAAATAATTTGACGCAATTATACAACTTAAATGTAACTAATAAAAATATGTAAATGCCAAATATTGTTTTGGTTGCAGTTTTTTTTCTAAGGGGAGATCTTAGAAAAGGAAGGGGGGGATCATTTCCCCTGCATTTGAGATTCTTGAAAGTTTGCCTAGGAGACTTTAAGGTGTTGCTCTGAATGTGTGTACCCATAACTTGTAGTTCAATATCTCGGTGGTCAAATTACTAACGATGAAAGGTTAAAATATATATAACCACTGTTTTTCCGCGGTCGGAAATGACCCCACTATTTTGTTTCCTGTCTCCCACTAGAATACCATTGGAGGGAGGATGGGCTTCATTTGAAAAAGTACTAAAAAAGAGGAAGCATGTAGAGATTTGAAATTAGTACAAGCTCCAGAAAGAAACTGACAGATAGTCCTGAGACTCATCTTGTTTTTTTTAGCTATATTATTACCACACAAGACAACTGTATTGAAGTCATGATCTATGCTTGCAGCATGTCATATCCCTCATTGGGATTTACTTGGGAGCTGTCACCAGACCCTTCCACTGGCTAAGATAACCCAGTTACTCTGTATCCAGGAAGATGTGATGATCTCTGTCAGAGCTGGTGACAATACAGTCACTCCAAATCTAGGAGTCAAAAATATTCTTAGTAGGAAACTGATGTCCAACTTGAGCAGACTCAGGGGTGTTGCCCGGCTTCATGCATTTTGGAGCAATGTTCGGAGCAGGTAAAATTGAAATTCGGAGCAGCAAAAATGCATTTTGGAGCAGCTAAAATTAAAATTTGGAGCGGCAAAAATGCGTTTTGGAGCAGCTAAAATTGAAATTTTGAAGAAAAAAGGTTTTTGGAGCATAGGAAATTAAAATTTAATACAAAATAAAGCTTTTTGTATTTAAATTTCAAAACTCATGTATCCCACGAATTAAGACATAACCTCAGAAAACCAACTCCTCTCGTTTCATTATACCACTAAAACTAAAATGCACAAATTTGAAGGAAAAACATTATGTACTCCTAAAAGTAAAACCATAATGTTACATTAAAATTAGAGTAAATGTGCCTCTAAAAGTAAAAATGTAATATACCTTTAAGGAAGGAATAATGTATCCATAACGAAAATGTTAATAATAATGTTAAAAAAAACATTAAAAAAAACTGGAAAGTAATTTTTAATTTTACGATTAAGTTGAAAAAATGTAACTATTTCATACTAAAAATTTAGGTATGGTATATGTAAGTTGGCTCCAACTTAAAAATTTTAATAATTTTCTTAATGTTGGTTTCTTTAAAAAAAAATTATATTCCCCTTTTAAATTAGCAAGAGGCTTCGTCCATTGCTATTATTCACCAAGAAGCTAAACTTTTTGCTCACTTCTTTCCAAGTCTCAGGTACATTTGAGATAATCCACTTTAATAAATGAAATTATATTGTAGTTAGACAATCCCTATCCATGAATGAAAATGTTTTGAAATAGAATAAAATGCTATAAAAACTCGATATATCAATATCTCCTGATAACTTTAAAAAAAAAAAAGTTTTAAGACGATTTTATTTTTAGGACAATATTTTTTTCAAACGGTACAGTTAATTGAGAATTCTGGATAGTTAAATGCCGGATAAACGTATATTTGTTATAAAAGGTTCCTAAGTGAGATATCCCCCTATCCAACAATTGTTTTATCTCCAAATTTCTGAATCAGAACAGAAGTCATGCCAGAACATACATACATGTGAAAAAAATACATAAGTAAAATTGATAACCTCTTCCTTGGTGCGTTTGGTGGGCTTTAAATTGGTTAAAAAGCAATTGCACAATACATATCCTTTATAACAAATACCCAAAAATCAAAAGTGTACTCCTTTAAGTAAATAAACGCCTAATAGAAATTTCCAGTTTACCCTTAAAATAATGCCCAAACAACTCCATATGAAAAAACGTTTAATGTACCTCTAAAACAAAACCCCATAATACATTTAAAATAAAACCAAAGGGTACACTTTAAGCTAAAAGAATGTGTTTCAAAAAGAAAAATCCCTGTTTATCCCCAAAAGAAAAAGCTTTGTGTACTCCCATAAAGAACAGCCCAGTGTACCACCAAAAGAAAAGTCCAATGTACCCTTAAAATAGACAACAATTAAAAGCTTAATGTATCCTAAATTGAAAAGCCCTAATATATACTTAAGAGGGGGAAAAAATGTACCCTTAAAAGTAAAGCCCAATGTACAAGGGAGAAAAAAAATCAATGTTTCCCTCAAAGAAAAAAAGCCCGATACCCTTAAAATAAAACTTAAGGTACTTTTAAAATTAAGTAAAAGCCTAATGTCTCGCAAAAAGAAAATGCTCAATATACTCATAATGGAAAATGTCCAGTGTGCCTATAAAAAAAAAATTCGATGTACCTGTAAAAGAAGAAGCCTAATGTATCTCTAAATTTAATAGCCTAATCTTTTTCCAAAAAGAAAAAGTCCAGTGTACCCAAATAGGGACATAAAAGGAAAATCCTGTGTACCTATTAAAGAAAAAGCTTAGTATCCTTCTAAATAAAAATACCAAAGAAGCGGATGCCACCCCCCCCCCCCCGAAAAAACATTGATGTACCTCTAAGATAAATCATATTATGCTCCTTAAAGTAAAAGCCAAATGTAACCCCTTCTAAAAAATACTGTATTGCTAACGGAAAAATTTAATGTACCCTAAAGTACCTTTAATAGTAAATAGCAACTTAATATACCTTTAATAGTAAATAGCAACTCAATGTACCTTTAATAGTAAATAGCAACTCAATGTACCTTTAATAGCAAATAGCAACTCAATGCACCTTTAATAATAAATAGCAACTCAATGTACCTTTAATAGTAAAAGCTCAACGTGATTTTTAAAGTAAAAAACATGTACCCCAAACTTAAAAGTCTGACATATACCTCTTAAAGCAATTGGTTAATGTATCCATATAAAAAGCAAAACTAATTAAAATTATAATGTACCCAAACTATAATTATACCCAATTATAATTACCAAAACTAATTAAAATTATATATGGACAAGATCTAACATCCAATGTCTTCTAAAAACTAAAACCAAATGTACTCCAAAATACAAAGTGTAACTAAGAAAAAGTACCATTAAAACGAAAATTATCATGTATCCACAATGCACCCATAAAAGTATAAGTGCAATATGTCCTGACAAATGGTAGATGAGAAAGTGTGAGAAAAAAGTGTAGCTTTGCAATGAAATCAATGTCCATTGACTCAATCAGTGTCCAATGAAATCAATTCACAATTACTATCAAATTATTTGAGAGTTTGCAATGAGCCCACCCTCCCCAATTAAATGTACAGAAACCGAAAAAATGGGCTAATTACAAATATATTATAGATAAAAGTTATGTAGAGGACCATATTTACAGAAGAATGATAATTGTATTTCATAAATACGGTCATAAAATTAAAATTAGCGCCAAAATTGAGAAATTGGCGCAGCTTTGGCTGAAAACGAGCGTTTTGGAGCAGAAATCGCGTATTGGCGCAGTTTGCGCAGCCGCAACACCCCTGGCAGACTTCATCAATAACCTCACATATCTCTCTCCACATGACAATCTTCCACCTTTTTTCTATATAACGTATAACTCTTGCTTAAGCCGCAAATTTTTATCAGCAGAGTCATCAATCTAATTGCTGTTTACCCCTAACATAGCAGAACAGAGTATATACCCCTCCCCCATCAAATAATATATTGTCCTCTATTTAAACCATAGTTAACTTAAATAATCATATACTATGACTTAATTTAATTCACCTATTAAAATTGTAATGTGTTTTATTCCAAATTAGTTTGCTATCTTTTTCTTTTCTATTAGGTTGAGCATTCCTTAAATGCAGTTAATATTTTTATTTTTACATATCCTACTTTGGAATCTGAATAAATGTCAGGTTATAATTTTAAATAAATCGTTTGTTTACTTGGTCACTTAAATTTTTCTTAATAGAATAAGTTTACTTGCCATTTAACAAACAGTTCATGATTAAATTTTAGGTAAAAGTGCAGATAAAATTTCATGAATTGAAATTCCTAATAAAAACAAATAACAACCTAATAAACAGCAGCACACATTAGCAGTTACTTACATTAACAGGAGCTTCAATTGATAAGTTTGATGTTGACGTGGATGTCAGTTTTGTAGGAGATTCCAATGAGTTTAAGAAAGTGTTTAATGACAATTCTGTACTCTGTAAATATAAAAATAAGCTTATGAAGATTTTTTTTGCAAAACACATTGGCATGCACACACAAAAGAATTGCACAAATCAAAACAAAACTTCCTTGAAAATAAGCATTTTAAAGAAGGGGTTGAATGACAGTTTTGACTTAAAAATAGAAGCATACCGATTTTGGCCTTAATTTAATAGTTAAACAGTTACAAATAATTTGTCTCAATAATCTTTAAGTTTCATATATTTTTTAAAACAATATTTGTACAAAATAGTTTATATTATGCACAGTAAAAAAGTTTCATACAAATTGATGTGAATGCAGATATTGATTTACAGCAAGGAATTTTTAAGGGACCCCCTCAAATTGCTAAACACTTTTCATGGTTCATTAACTCCTTTTTAGTATTTTTTTAAAATTTCTTACAAAAAAAATAGCATTTAAAATTTTTTTCTGGAAAATTAATGTATGTTCTATCATGAATTTCAAAACTACTATCTGAAACAGGTTTTTGCTTAATCCACTGGGTCATACAAGTGATATCCCGTTCACTTGTTTCGAATGAGAAATATAATATTCACTCTATTGAATACATCATAAAAGTAATTTTGTCATTTAGAAATAACTAAAGAGAGTCAGTCAACTACTCAGCAGCAGTCAGGAAATATAACGAGAAATATGAGAAAGAAAAGAATTATCTAATTAGCACAAATTTTCTGTGTTGTCACACAAGCAGCTCTAGACCATACAATGACAAACATACCACATGCAATACCGACCAAGATGAGATTAAGAGTGAAAGTTTTTTTTCTTCCAATCATTGATTTAAAAAACATTATATAATTGTTAAATTTTTTAAAATTCTTGTTTAGGCCTTTAACAGTCTGACACTTCAATGATTTTTTTCAATGAAATTCTGAGTATTTACATAGTCATTTGTTGAAGTTTTCCTTTATTAAACAAATGGGTTTTTATTCTTTAATTTACCAATTTTTATATATAATTTGATAAGAGAATCAAGAATTATTGCTACAAATTTTTATATAAAATTGGATAAAAGAATCATTTTGTAGTTTTTAGTCTTGCGAGCTGCAGCACTTAGCGTTTTGTGCAACTTAGCCATTATAGATCTGTTGCCACTAAACAACCCTTTAATCATGGTTGAAACATTGGTAAAAATCCAGAGACATAAATCTAAAATTTTAATTATATTCACATATCAAATGCATAATTTTTCTTAATCAGAAAAAGCAGAATTAGTTTGAAATGTTTCAGAACTGAAATTATATAACACTTAGCATTATTTTTACCATTTGAAATTTTTTACCAATTAATATATATATATTATATAACAAGTTAAATGTTGCAGATATAAAAATATGCCCTAGTAACATATTTATTCAAATGATCAGCAAATTAAAATTATAATACACTTTATGGAAACTAAATTTCTAAGCATTGAAATCTAATTCATCTTTAGTTAATAATTGAAATTCTTAAAATCGATCGGATAGTGGTAAACAGCTAAAAGAAACAATTTCAGATTGTGGGACATCACTGCTTATTATTCAACAAGAGAACAAGTTTTTCTCCTACCTTTTATTGGCTTTAACAAATTGTCACCCATAAATAACTAAATTTTTTTTTGATAAAGGGAAGTTTTTCTGCCTTGTTTAGACCAAGGCAAAATGAAAAAGATGAAAATTCGTTTCATGACTGAAATTTTTTACCTTGGCTTATAATAGAGCAAAGTGTGTACGACACTAACTTTTGAAAAATTAAAAATCGTCAAAACGTTAACTATTACAAATATAATGCAACATTGTTTTGACAATCACTCAACAAATTATACTAATAATTTTATACTTTCAATGATGCTAATTTACATTTCTGAAAATGATAGTTTGAAAGGTAAAATTTCAAAAGAGAAAAAAAAAACCATTTACAGAAACACTTACCTCTCCATTGAACCATTGAATATCTGGGGGGTTTATTTTGAAAGGCTGGTTAGGAGGACTACTAGGAGGAGTATTTTGTTTTAGAGCCGACAAATGATTCTCACCAAAACACACAGGGCCTGAAGTCTGGCCATATAATTTATTTTTGGAAGAAAATCCTAGTTCTGAAAAAAATTACAAATTGTAATAAATATGATATTTTTCCAAAATACTCTTTTAAAATATTTGTAAGTTATTTAAAGAAAATACTTGAGCCAAGAAATAAATACAAGTTTCATATATTCTTTAGATTACTAAATTATATACATGTCTGACAAGTTTTATATTACTATTTATCTAGTTCATACATATTTAAAATATATTTATAATTAGAAATGTATTGTAAAGAATTAATTTCATGCCAATACTGTGTATACCTTTGAAATATGGGACGTTTTGCTGATCGCCTATCAGTAATTTGATTGCAGTAGTTTAATAGCATTACAGCAATTTCCTTATACATTTTTTAAAGGGAAAAATCCAAGAAATTTGCTTGATTTACCATGCCTCCTTGTTAAGAACCAAAGTTTCATTTTAAAAATGATAGAATTTATAAAACATTAACTAACATTTTAATAAGTTCTAATACAGAACATTTAACCTTTTTCATGTAAATGTATATTTAAAATTAATACTATTAAGCGAAATTGCATTACTATTACTAATTCAATATGTGCATAGTTTCACCACTTAACACTCCCAAGTGGTGTTGAAAAATATTGAAATTGTAAAACCGTTTTCCATGCAAGAGAAATTAGATTATAATTCCATTACATGTGTTTTATAAATATTTTTTAATTTTAATTATTTTTAATACATATAGCTTTCAAAGTAATCCTCAATGCTTTAGATTTGAATTTTTTTTAATTGAATCTAAAGTGTATGTATATTGCTGAGAAATTGGAGATCCTCGGAAATCTAAACTACTTAACCCTTTGAGAACTGAATTATTTGAAGATTTTTATGCCCATGGGACTTATTTAATTTGATCAATTGATCCCATTCTTGACCGACCCTACAACAAATTGTTTGCGATCAACGCTCACTGGCGGGGGTGCCACAAACATCAACACCTGTTTCATAAATTCAGATGACGAGTCAGACTCGTCCACTGTAACTTCGCCCAAGTAAGCAGACGACGAGTCTCACTCGTCCATGGAGGTAAGAATGAAAGGAGAAGGCATATCCTATCCCCCACCATTGAGGCGATTGAAGTAACTGTAAGGTGTGGCAGGGAAGCTAGTTTAAGGGTGTCCGCCATGTTGGTTTGACCGGGGAAAGCAAAACGGTCCTTCTCAAGCGGTGTTTTTTCGTCATATATCGGTCAAACGTCAAAGCTCATTAGAAGTTTATTATTATTATTTTTTACTATGCAAGTAATTTTGGCAAGGTAAATTAAGCTGAAAATATTCACTGTTCTTTTTTAAAAACTGAAGGCAAAATAGGAATATACTACTTTACCTTTTAGAATGTTAACATGTTATAAAAATTAATAACAAAAAAATGTTGAATATTAAACATTTAGGATTATTTTTAAGCATTAAAGTAATGAATTAGGTTGTCCATGTATGAAGAAATGGGTGTTTTTTCTACGTCCATAGTTTATTAAAAAATTAAAATTTGATTAAAATGATAAAAAAAAAATATTTAAAAAACTATAGAAAGTTAATTTTTTTTTAAATATGAAAATATTATATTATTAACCAAGCAAAATATGATCTAACTAGCTGTTTTTGGTCTTTTGTTGTAAAAACCCGTTAAAAAGGAGGGGGGAGGGTGTTCAACAAATATTTTATTTTACTATATTTCTACTTCTATGACTACTTTTATAACAAAATATTGTATATGTAATTGTTAACTTTTTTTTATTTGTAAAGGAAACTCTACCTTTGAAGTAGAGTTGTTACAATTTTAAAATTAAAAAAAAAATAGATACATTTTTCAAATAAACTACTGTGAATAAAAACAATACTTTTTGAAATACAAATTAAATGGCATTTGCAACGTATGGAACCTCAAACAATATGTAAAAATATTCTTATATGAATATTTTTAATGTATATAATTTTAAATGTATACTTTTGTTTGTCTAAAAATAAGTTCAAAAACTTAAATATTTTTTTAATATATATCCATACTAACATTGAAATTTTGTTTGTTCCAAAAATTGAATATGCTAATCTATTTTATATTGCAGAAAGTATTGATATATTTATATTTACAATTTATTAGACAAATGTACCAGATTTTTTTTAATTTAAAAAAATTGCTATAACTAGACTCCAAAAGTAGATTTTCTTTACAAATTTGAAATTTTTTCATTAATTACTTAATACATATTTTTTATTGCTGTTAGTTTTCGGGTGACAGAAGTTGAAAAATAGAAAATTAAATATCTGTTCAACACCCTCCCCCCGTTAGGCATATATTTTAAAAAAATGTGTAGACACTTCCGAGACACGAACCTGTGCCCAACTGTTCCAAAGTCCAGCAATCTATCGATTAAGCTAGCAGATAAGTTTTAGGAGCTTGGAAAATATTTTAAAGGTGTATCTGTATGCAATACTTCTAAAATTGCTAAAATCATTAAAAAAAACTAAATGGAATTTTACGAATCCGAACCTCATGTGTGCATATCTTGAAAAAGAATAGCATTTATATATAAATGTCAGCCTTTTATACGCAGGTAAAGTTGGCGCGTGGTGTGATCCACATACATACACTTTATTTTTTTATTATAAATAACAAATATATTTCGGAATGTTTTACAGAAAATTGAATAATTTTACAAATTACTGATGAAATTATATCAATACAAAGTATAATTATTTTCTAAAAAGGTACAGGCGACTAGAATATTTTTAAATTTGACATAAAAGTTAAGATATGTCAGAGACAAAAAAAACCTTCTTGTAAACTTCTTAAGAGAGCTAAAACATCTACTTAAATTTTCAGTGTTGAAACTACATCATTCCAATATTTCTAAATTATCAATCTCCTATAAATAACATACATTGAAAACACAAGATAAAGAGTTCTCTTTTGAGAGGTATGATTCGAAACACTTATTTTGAAAAATCCTTTGCTTCAGACTTACATAAACTCGCATTAATAAAAATACTTATATTTTGCATTATATGCATATAACCAAGTTATAAAAACAAATTTATTTGCTACAAAGAAAATTGTCGGAATATTTATGCATATAAACACTTCGAAAATAATTCAGACGTTCTGCTCACACATACGAAACTACGATAGCAGCGATCAAGCAGTAACAGGGAGGAGGAATGTACTGGTCAAAGCAAGATGGCGGCGCGGTTACAGTGAAAGCTTCAATTTCGCGAGTAGGTGCCGTCTCCTTTCTTATTCTTACCTCCATGCACTCGTCAAATGTACCCAGAGGGTTAATGGAAATATTTCTGTCAGACTTTATTATAAACATCATAATGTTTTGTATAATTATGTTTGAAAAAAAAAAACATTTTAAATAATAAACAATATAATTATTTCATAAATAAAATACAAATGTTTCTTAAATGGACTTGGCCCTTTTTTAGTCTTTCAAAATACTTCCAGGTGAAATTGTCTTAATTCTACAGCATGCTATTTGGTTTAAAAAGTACCTGAACACTTTAGACTTGTTATCAATGAACATTTAATACAATTTTAAGAATTTATTAGTGTTCAAATATACAAGCTCAATTAAAAAGTTTTTTGACTTATTTCAAGAAAATTTTCACTTTAAGAATAAAGGTAAACAATATTTGAGAACACTGAAAATAAAATGCCATTTGATCACTGTTTATTAGCCAATAATTGTCAAGCATTTCATATTTTGGTTAATACATTTTTCTTGCATTACAAGAATGGACAAGATTTTTGTCTGTTGCTATAAATCGAAATTATCACTTACTAATTTAATTAAATGCACAATAATGTCTGCAACACATATATATTTACCTAAATACAAATGTTTCAGCCTAAATTTCTTATCCACTTACCTTCCAGAAAAGAAGTTTCATCAGTAGGAGTAATATTCGAGAATGTGCTACTGTTTGATACATCTAATATAGTTGACATTTGCTGCATTGCTGCAAATGTATCTTCAGGTGCAAGAGAATTACCTTGAGATTCGGATAATAAGTCCAGATTCAGCATCTATGTTAAAAAAAAGCTTTAGGCTTACTAAATTATAAATATTAAAAAAATTATCGCATAAAAAAATTGTATATACTTTCATACAAGGCAAACACCTAATTTATGGAAGATTTCTTTTGTCTAAATTTGAAAGCTCGCATTAAACAGAATAAAATCATGAAACTTAAAAAAAGGTTGGTTAAAATCGTCAAATCAGCGAAAAAAAAAATCTTTGAATTTTGGAGTTGTGTATAAACCATATCAACAAGAGTTGGACTACGATAAACATAGGAATTATTTATAAGTATTTTATACAAGACATTAGTAAACTTTACTTATACAAGTAATATAGTTTTAAAAAAAAGCAAAAGAAAAACTAATGCATAAATACACAGTATAATAATTACAGCATTTGACTTATTTAAAACTAACCAATTGGAAAGGGAATGTACTTTACAAATTCATATGTAATGCTATTGGGTTTCAAGCATAGGTTATTTCTTATTGATTTTGGTCATAAAGAAAAGCAATAATTATTTAATTAAAAAATCAATTAAACTAAATTATTCCATAAACTACAAGAACTTTTAAAAGGTAAATTTAAATAATTTACTATGTACGGAAAAAAAATTCACATAGAATTTTTAAAACCTTTCCCAGTTTAATTTAAAAAAGAATTTTATGTAAAATTCAGTACAGTTGTAAAAAAAATCTTACATCCAAGTTTGGAGGTGATGAAAGTCGCAGAGAAGAAATGAGGGATTGACTTTCAACAGTTGATCGTGGATTTTCAAGCACTGGAGGGATGGGACGACTGTTTGTAATGATAGATGAATTAGTGGCACAAGAAACATTTTGATCAGTAATAATCTGCATAGGATTTCCAGATGTTTGGTTGACTGTTACATGCGAGATAGGAATAGTATTTTGCTGGAAAACTAACTTCTGACAAGGATCTGTATGCACTTGTTTTATAATAGGAACTTGAATAGGTAAACCTGTTAATAAAAAAAACTAGCTTTATTAAAGAAATAAATAAATTGATAAACCAAAATCCGAACTTGCAATAAAATAAGAAACATTTATATTTCATATATTTATAGAGGACTTTTTCACATTTTGGTTTTATATTTATAAAATAGTAGGAAAAATATAAATAATGGTACTTTTGTTTTTAATTTTTTTTCAATGAATACTAAAGTACTGTGCTTTAAGTTAAAGCATAATAGCAAAACAAACTATGCAAGTACTGTTTAATTCCTTGTTCAAATTCTATAGTAAATACACCAAATAAGTTGTTTTCTACGTGCTGAGCAATAACATTTTTTTTGTTTTTGCTTAACTTAAAATGTAAATTTAAAATACCTTATAGTCAATTTTCATTTGTTAAACAGCATATTTAATAATTATGGGTCTGTAAATATAAGAAAAGTATAAATTTTATGCATATATTTCTTGCATGTGCAAACCTCGTTCTCTTATGTCATCCTTCATGCCTCTTTTTCAACTAATAAAAAGTAAGATATAGTGTAATTAAATAGTAGATTCAGATTAACACCTTTGAAAGAGAAATATTTAGAAATGTTTTCCCAGTAAATGTTATAAACAAAGTTTTATTGACAGTATCAGCAAAACATCTCAAAATGCTGAATCGTTTGTAGGGTTCTGTACCTAAAACACTATGGGGCCGTTTTATTGTTGTCCCTTAATGGTTTTCTGAATTTAAACCTGTAACTATATTTATAACAAATACATATTAACTTTTTTTTAATAAATGGTCTATATATATTAAAATAAAGTTAGATAACTTTTCGTATATAACTATGGAGAGGAAGTTTTTACTGAACTATTTAGTTATATTAAAAAATATAAATTAAACACAAAATAAATTCTAGTGCAATTTTTTAGCTACAATATCAGAAAATAAATGCGTCACAACATAAGTTATAAAGAAGGTGTATAAATATAGTTTGTTACTATATTTAACATTGTTAAGAAAGACATCAGCTAAAAATTAAGCATCAAAATTTTAAATAAAATGCTATAAACAAAAGTAAGCATAATGTAATTTTACCTGATGGTAAAAGTTGCACCATATTTTTAGCTGACGGTATGTTGATTTTAGTTTCCGACTGTACATTGTTAGTAGGAATCACATTTGTTAAAGATGAAATGGATGGCACAATATGTACAAATGTCAAGGGCCTTGGCATTCCTTCACGAGGTAATAAAGGTCTCTGTACAACAAGGGGTTTTCGTCGAACTCTGCAACCCCTGCGGGTACCAGGCAACAATTTCTGTAACACAATTTAATAAAGTTAAAAGGCTGTAAAAAATTCGTATATTTTGATATAAGTTAGAAAATTATAACCATGTAAATTTACAAATTTGTACTTGTTATGACATTGGAAAATTAGAAGTTTTATAAAAAATTATATATTGATAGTTATTTTTTTTACAATAAATTACCAACTTAATACATAAATAACAATTTTAAAAGCATATATTTAAAAGAATATAAAAATGTTATACTTCCATTTAAGAAGTATTCAACGTAGAACAGTAGGTCAAAGGAACTAATCAAAACAGTTTACCACAGGCAAATTTCACTTTTCGATTCCAGAGTCACACTGCAACTAGAGTTTTCTTTAAGGGTATTGCAAGTAATTTTGATTGTTTACGCTACGAGTCGTAACAAGCATTTGAAAACAGGCCAACGCTTGCTTATTGTAGCTAGACAAAAGTGCATAGAATTTTTCCAAAATTAATACAAAGTAAATAAAAAAAAATTAAACTTCTGTATTCATTTTTTTTTAATAATAATTTAATCTGTATCTGGATTTAAAAAATATAAAATACTAAAAAAAAAGTGCAATAAAGCGACCCAGAATGTGATCTAGGCTACTTTTTGCAATTATAGTAAATTGCAAATCAATCTTACAAGGTGATCAATGAAACCTTAAAAAAACATATTGGATACACCAGAGATCACTTAAGTGTCTCATAGACCACCTTTAGTCAATGGGCCATAGGCTGGACATTACCGATTGATATAAAAATTAAAAACATACCCCAATTTCTTCTTTCAGCGAGTTTTGATCTGGAGGCTTAACATTCCTTGGGGCAATTGGAACTGCAAAAACATGTTTATCGGTTGACGATGAGGCGTTATCAGATGCACTTATAGAAGTTTTCAACAAATCAATATCTTTACTATTTATTTCTGTCTCATTATTTGCATTAACAGGCATGAGTGGCACATCTTTGAAGGGTTTTTCAATTTGATTGCACAGCTTTACTTTTGTGGATTTTGAAGAACTTCTATGTTTTCCAAGCACCTATTAAAAAAAAATGCAAGACACTTTTGAATAACAAATGTAAAAAGTGATTTTTCAAAGTTCATAGGATTTAATTTTGAATATATTATTAAAATTTTGTGTGTGAAACTAGTTGTATATATCAATCATTTGCATTACTGAATTATTTATAATACAAAAACCGTTTTTAGACTTTAATAAGGACTTAAATTGTGTCAGGTTTCGGTCACATTGCCTTAACCCAATGCAAGGTTATGAGGTTTGATCCTGAAGTGTTGATGATCGGGATTCGATTCTTTTCTTAGTTTAAGATTGTATTTACTAGACACATATTGGGCTACCGGATGAGTAGAAAAGATAAAGTGCTGCTTAGCAGCATGATTTATGTAAATTTTTTCTTCTGACGTTTTTGTTTCTTGTATGCATCACTTTGAGTCTAGTGTTCTGAATAAAGTGTGGTTGTTTTTTCTGTTACTGGGAAAATTGACTGCGTGTTTTTCGTTGGTATAGCCTGATAGCATTAATTTATGCACAGTTTGCGATGTCCAAGAGTTTATGGGCCGTCCGTGCCCTAATTAATTTGTTGTCAGGACTCTTTAGAAGAAAAAAAATAATTCAGACATAAGTTAATTGTTTTTTGGACATTCACATTAACGAAAAAAAAAAGAAAATGACTACGAATACAAATTTTGCGTTTCCGAAGCTGAATGGCTCCAATTACTAAACGTGGAAGACTGATATTAAAGTGTTGCTCATGGACCGTGGATCCTGGAATTTTGTGGACCGTACAGCCGAACCCTACCCAGAAAGTGCTCCAGAACGGGATAAAAGAGACTTTGAATTTAGGAAGCAACGTACGTATACAACGATATACCAAGCCATAGAGAGGAAAAACTATCGCTTGATATCCGATACAGTTGATAGAGAAATAGCCTGGAAGATTTTAAAGGAGAAATTCGAACCAACATCGAGGGCAAGACTAGCTGGACTAACTGACGAATTTTTTGATGCGAGATTTAGTGTCAATGAAGAGACAGTCGGCGTATTTTGTAAAAGAGTTGAGCAGTGTCTAAGTCAAATAGTGGATGCAGGTTTCAAGATCCCTGAACTTCTAGTATGTTTCCAGTTAATTCGAAGGTTACCTGAAGACTACGAAGGAGTTGTGCAGATGTTGTACCTGTTAGAAATAAAGAAAAAATACATGAATACTGATTTTGAACATGCATTATTTTATCATGAAACAAAATGTTAATAACGATACAAGAAGGAATGAAAGTAAGAAATAAGAACAACAACAAACCCGTTGCCACACCTAGCAAGCATAAAAAAAAAAGATTAATGCGATGCCAGATACAGTTTGTAATACTGACAACAGTTTGTATAGGATGTGTTTGATACAATTGCTTTTATAAAGTAGATATAGATGGCAGCATGTGTATATTGATATTTTGTAACTACAACTCAATTCGTATTGTATACAGTCCATGAAACCAAAATAAAAGGTTGGAAATGCTAAATGGCGTGTTTTGTCTAACAAAGAACACATTAAAAAACTCAAAAAACCATAAAACATTTTGGTCCTGTGTCACGGAAGGATAGAACCGTGACCTTGGATAAAAGACGTCTGGATTAGGCTAGCGAAGTGAAAATTAAAAGAAGTATTTGGTTTCGATAAACAAAGGATGTTGGATTAAAAATGAAGTAAGAGCACTTTTGAGGTAAGTCAGCTCTTGATATTTTTTCAAAATGACTTTGTTAAAGGAACTGCAAACTTTAAAAAAAAAAACTTTTAAAGAAATTAATGAAATGTTAGACGAAATTAGTTTTGGTTTGCATAGAAAGTTATTTGAATATAAACCACTCAATAAAAATGAAACAAAAACAAAACATGATTCGGTGAAGCTCCCAAAAATGAATTTGCCTTCGTTTTCGAGCAGTTTACACGAATGGCTATCCTTTAAAGATATGTTTAAAGCAAGCATGCATGCATGCATGCATGCATACATACATAATAATGAAAACTTATTGGGAGCTATGAAACTTTCTTCCTTGAAAAATGAAGCCTATCGGATTGTCCAATCGATTCTTATGATAGATTCAAACTATGATTTAGCTCGGTCATCGTTAGAACGGTATTCTGAAACGAGGGAGCAGGTGTATGCCCATCGCAAACATTCAAAGTGCATCTTCTGGTGCAATATTAAATGTAATTGACAAAACAAACGAATGTGTACGCTCTTTTGAAGTGCTGGAACAAAATATAGAAGGATTTGCCTCTACAATGTTTGCCTATGTTTTAATTCAAAAGTTAGATACAAATACAAAAATGTGGTGGGAACGACACTTTAAAAATGATAGCTTGCCAAGCTTAAAGGAGTTGTTAGAATTCTTAAAGGATCAAGCTAGAACACTTTCTAACACAAAGTGTAACTTAAATATTAAACGGGGTTAAAATATCAGAGTTGATTACATGGTTTCGGGGGTAAACGAAAAAGGTGATCGTAACTGTCAAATGTGTCACTCATCTCATGGAATTTTTAAATCTAAACGTTAACGACCGCATAGACTTTGTTAAAAAGCATAAATTGTGCTGTTTATGTTTAAATCCATTTTTCAAAAACCACGTTTGCCAAAACAATAATTTTAATTGCTCATTGAGAGATTGTCACAATATTGAAAAACACTAATACCTTCAAAGCTACGGGCGGGGGAAAAAAAATTGGGAAAATACTACTATTTCATTTGTTGCAAAAAATGAACTTAGCCGATTGGTTTCGGACAACCCTGGAATGGCATTGAACACAGAGGCGAATTCTTTCGAAAATCAAAACTTTGTTGGCGCCGCAAAAACAGTTCAACAGAATGTTTTTCTGGGAACCGCAGTTGTCTTTTTTAAGGATTTTTTTTTAAACCTTATTCCAGCGAGAACCTTATTAGACAGTGGCAGCCAGATTTCGTTTGTCGACTATAACTTTGCAGAGATACTTGGAACAAAAAAGAACAGAGTTGATGTGTCTGTCTCTGGGTTATCGGAAGGAAAAATAAATGTTAAATATAAAACAACAGCGGTTATTTCTAATAAATCGGAAAGTTACACTCGTTGAAATGCAGCATGTCTGTCATTGATGGTCAAAAGAGACACTGCGATCTTCCCACAAAAAATGATTCCGATCATTTCCTAGAAGAGAAGTATATTCCAGGCTCAATTGTTTGGGCAAAATGTCAATCGTACCCATGGTGGCCCGCGATGGTTGAAGATGATCCTGATTTTGAGAAACAGCACGTAAACGGGGAGGCGGATGCAATGAGGAATACCATTTGGTATTTTTTTTTATGAAACGGCTATAAGAGCATGGATCAAAGTGAAGGATTTAACTGCTTTTGCAGAGCCGCCCTCTAACTTGAAATGCAAAAGAAGTTGGAGAATGCTTGTTAGACATCGTTCACGTTTTCGAACCTAAGTTCAATCAAATCAAACTCGTTCGATCGTGATTTCAGTGATGTCATATAAGTTCGCTAATCTCATGCAGTCTTGGATATGATATGATGTGAAGTGAAGTAATTTATTTTATTACGTCATTGGCAATTCACAGGATATAACTGGGGGCATATCACGAGCCCGGTGGTTACTTCTTCGGTTTTGACTATCGTAACTGACGATGCTAGTTTGTTGTTGTGCGGGCTGCAGTTTATTTCTTTCAATACGAAATGTAATTTAATTTTTATAGGAGCTTTTTTACTGCTCTTATTTTATGTTAGTTGGAAACGTATGTGTAGTTGAAGTCTTGTATATAAATAAAGAATGTCTATATTTTTTCGAAAGAAGTTATCTTTATTGAATTAGAAAACACGTACATACGATATGAAGGTATTAAAACTCCGACTACGGAGATCAATGCTGAAGCAATTACAAGTACAGCGGCAAAAATTACTTTTGCGGACAGGTTAAAGTATTTTAGCTTTGCTGTGCGTTCAACAAAGAAATTTCCGCAGTCGAAGAAAATGCACAAGGGGTTAAGTGAAAACTTGCTGAAGTGTGATGTCACCAAGAAAAATCGCAGAGTATCATCGGAGCTGCAAAGCAATCTACCAGGGAGACATCTTGAATTCAACTTCAAAACTTGAAGATGTCGGAAGGCCTTTATTTTGAAGATGAATGATAAATGAGAAAAAAAGCACTGAACCATTTTTCAAAAGAGGGGGGAGGGGGGCAGGGCAATGCTACCATCTCCAGCCTGACCTACTTAGTGTTCCCCACTCGAGGTGGGGCCCTATAATAGGTTGCTCAGGCTGGGGTGTGAGATGGCAGCATGTTTTTGAATGGTTATCGCAATTATTTGTATGATTTGGTTCCCAATTTACTGAAAGTGAATTTGGGAACACGTTCGAGTTGCTTTGGATTTTCTGTTGGAGCCCGGCAAAAGTCCTGAATTTCTGATCTCATGGATCAGTTCACGAAGCTGGGCAACAGTTTTTTTAGCCTGAGCAATGGTGAGGGTCAGCTCTTTGTTGGCAACACCATCAACATTTTCCAATCACTTCTTCCATGATCCGACATTTTCCGTGTAATTTCTTACAATATGATTTCTTCTGGCATATATTCCCCCAGGGGCACCATTCCGAGCAAATCGGGGAAGTTCTTTGGAAATAATTTTTGGGAACTTCGGGCATCCGGGGAAATTCGCTTTATGTTCTCCTCCACAATTTGCGCATTTGGGCGTCTGTTCCCTTGTTTTCTTGCAAACAGATGTCAAGTGACTCCCTGCGCACATCACGCATTTAGGAGGGTGGCCACAGCTTCTCGCTGCATGATTGAATTGTTAGCAGCGGTGGCATTGTGAGATTTTGTTTTTCATACCTCTATAGCTTTCAACAGAAATAGCTAGATTGAGTAGGGTTGTGAGATTGAATATTTCCTTGCTCTGAGCTGTCTTGGGAAGTACAACCAGAAACAAAGGTAGTTTGTTTATTTCACCGTTTTTGCGGTTGGTCATTTGGACTACCTTGGAGGGGCTGAAGCCTTCTTCAACAAGTCCTTCGTGTACCTCAACATTGTCCAGGTCTGAAGGAAGACTGCGAACAACCACCTTAAGTTCTTTTTCAGATGGTAATGCAAACGAGTGATACGCCACTCCACTTTTTTCAAAAAGTGTTGTATGAATTGCCATTCTGTCATTTGATAGTGTAATGGTCTTTGGTGAACCCATTGTCTTCTAACAATTTAACAATGTCTTTGTATCGAAGTTTATTATCTTTGATGATAATTGGGGTCACTTTCTTGTTTGTGAGCGATCGGAATTCCCAGCCACAGGGGGCTTGGGTAAGGAAGCTGCATCTCATGGATCAGTTCACGAAGCTGGGCAACAGTTTTTTTAGCCTGAGCAATGGTGAGGGTCAGCTCTTTGTTGGCAACACCATCAACATTTTCCAACATGGTTATTCTTGAGTACAACAGGGCGTGGTTGATGTTTAGCAACAATGTCCAACAGTCCTGCGTCGTTACCAGATGAATCCAATGCATTGCTTTTGTCCACCTCTGGCCAGGCAGCCTCAAGGGTCCTCCGGGTGATGGACGAGCCTGGTGTTTGTTTATGAACAGAATTCACCAGTTCCTCCTCCTCTTCCTCCGAATACTCCAGTGACTCCAAGCCAGAGAGGCCAGCATAGTCGTTATCATCCATTTCGTCGTCACGTTCATCGGATTTAGGAGGATAGGCTCCTTCGAATTTTTCCATCTCATCAGAGATGTCTTCATATGCTTGCAGAATCTCAGGGGGAAGCATATTTTTTGCTTTAAGAGCTTGAAAAGCAGCTGACTTTCTGGTTGATTTCCTGAAGTTATACTTTTGCAGGGGAGCTATCATTGCTCATCGTGTAAATGTCCACCACATTGTCATTCTTCATCAGCATCTCACTTTTGGACCTCGATTGTGATTCCTGAACGTTACGATCTAATTTTGGTGAAAGGGAGTTAACATTCACATGATCTTTGCCCATTTTTCCCTTCGTTTTCTTTGACTTACGGTTGTTTCTTTTCTTATTTTCCCCAGTTTCTTTGACTGAGTCGACCTGACCGTCAGAGTCAATATCTGATCTAGATTTAGGGCCAATAACATCTGAATGTGTATGGTCCTTAACATCATTGTTACCTAAGGCATCATCTAATTCGACATTCCAGTTTTCAATCGGCTTTTGTGTACCCTCTGATTCGGCAGAGACCACAGCTGGAATGTTCAGAGACTTTTGAGAGTTATCTGATTCAGTAGAGCACACAAGGGATCTATTTGATTTGAGCCTGAGAGTTTCAACACCTTGAAGAATTGAGTCCCTTAATTGTTCCAGTGATTTGCCCTCTTTTGTACATTTGGCAATAAAATCACTGAACACCCAAGTAATTTCATCCTTGAAAATTTCAAAATTCTCCATATTGAATTGAATTCTATTTCACACTGAATATAATTTTGACTTAAGAGCATAAAAGCTTTATACTTTAATCTATCCGTTTGAGTTAAAAATACTTCAGTTTAAAATACTTCAATCTGTTTGTTTTGAGTTATGTTTGCCGCTGTACTTATAATTGCTTCAGCATTCTCCAACTTCTTTTGCATTTCAAGTTAGAATGCGGCTCTGTGAAAGCAGTTAAATCGTTCACTTTGATCCATGCTCTCATAGCCGTTTCGTAAAAAAATACCACATGGTATTTCTCATCGTCATCCGCCTCCCCTTATACGTGCTACTCCTGACAAACAGGATCATCTTTAACCATCGCGAACCACCATGGGTACGATTGACATTTTGCCCAAACAATTGACAGTATTCTTGCCATCTCTTTTTCTCTTTGGTTGCATAGTGATCTTGGGAACTATAATATATGTAATTCCTTCCGATTTGTATTCCTTCCGATTGTGTGTTCCGTGTAACCTAGCCAATGCCGGTTGCAAGCCCGGATGCAAAATAGGGAGCACACGGCACGTAAAGAGAGAAGCCGTCTACCCTCTCAAACGAGAACAAATAAACCTCCGAACCACCCTGAAAAACGGGGGGGGGGGGGAAACCGGGAGGGGGGCGGATATGAAAGTCCCCCGCCCCATTTTTGGAGTTCGAGGAGGGCTTCCGACCCAGGTTACGAGACTTTTTATATGTCTGAGTTGAGGTTGAAGGTATACCAACCCCATAGTCTTCTCCAGTCTTGCGCTTTTTGATAGGCAGATTATTATAGACAGTATTCTTGACATATCTTTTTCTCTTTGGTTGCATAGTGATCTTGGGAACTATAATATTTGTCTTCGACTGCGGAAATTTCTTTGTTGAACGCGCTGCAAAGCAAAAATACTTTAATCTATCCGTTTGAGTTAAAAATACTTCAGTTTAAAATACTTTAATCTGTTTGTTTTGAGTTATGTTTGCCGCTGTACTTGTAATTGCTTCAGCATTCTCCAACTTCTTTTGCATTTCAAGTTAGAATGCGGCTCTGTGAAAGCAGTTAAATCGTTCACTTTGATCCATGCTCTCATAGCCGTTTCGTAAAAAAATACCACACGGTATTTCTCATCGTCATCCGCCTCCCCTTTTACGTGCTACTCCTGACAAACAGGATCATCTTTAACCATCGCGAACCACCATGGGTACGATTGACATTTTGCCCAATTGACAGTATTCTTGCCATCTCTTTTTCTCTTTGGTTGCATAGTGATCTTGGGAACTATATTATTTGTAATTCCTTCCGATTGTGTGTTCCGTGTAACCTAGCCAATGCCGGTTGCAAGCCCGGATGCAAAATAGGGAGCACACGGCACGTAAAGAGAGAGGCCGTTCACCCTCTCAAACGAGAACAAATAAACCTCCGAACCACCCTGAAAAACGGGGTGGGGGAAGAAAACCGGGGGGGGGGGTGAATATGAAAGTCCCCCGCCCCATTTTTGAAGTTCGAGGAGGGCTTCCGGCCCAGTTTACGAGACTTTTTATATGTCTGAGTTGAGGTTGAAGGGATACCAACACCATAGGCTTCTCCAGTCTTGCGCTTTTTGATAGGCAGATTATTGTCGACAGTATTCTTGCCATCTCTTTCTCTTTGGTTGCATAGTGATCTTGGGAACTATAATATTTGTCTCTAATATTGTAAATGACAATGAGGGAAGTCCCGAATTTAAAGTAGATCTTATCAACATAAATGAGTGGTCGAGGGTAGAAGTCCCAAGAACTAAAAGTTCTCGTATTGACATATACTATTACCCACCATCTAGTAATGAAAGATTAAGATCTATAAATGATGTCCGTAAATTTTGTGATAAGAATAAATTGAAATTCGACCCTTCTCAATTTTCTTTTAAACCAGAGAGTACGCAAACCGGTAATGAAGTTATAGATGCGGAATCGGAAGATGATAACTTAGTTGACATCTTTCAAAGTGAATCATATGAAGTCGGGCTTCCCACCTGTTTCGAGGATACTCTTAAAATAAAAGATAAGGACTAAACCTACCCAATCGGAGCAATAGCGCTTCTTGTATTTGTTAGGTAAAGCGATTCTCGTCTTTCTCATCGCTCCGTCACATTTATTGCAGTTTGCAAAGCGATCAGACGTATTCTTGTGCAAGTGTTTCTCATTGTTAATAATTGTGTGTTTTAAAATTAGACGAAGCAACGCAAAAATTAAGTAAAAAATTCATCTAGATTTACTGTTTAACTTTTTTTAATTTGGTGTATCCCCAAACAGGTAGAATGAATCGAAAAGGAAAATCTATGAGCATAATCACAAATCCATGTGATCATATTATTGACGACTACTACATTGTTCCTGTAAAGTGCAAAAGACAACGCATTGAGTACTTCAGAGGATAGTGATTTATCGCATTAATGTCCACTGAACAGTCTACGAGTTGCTGAAGACGTTTCTAATCAACGTGATCCTCTCGAGCATAGCGAAGAATCTGGTTCGCGATGTAACTTTTCTAGCCAGAGTAAACCCATTGTATACTTTGAACTATTCTTTGATTTGACACTATGGTCACTAATAGTTAAAGAAACTAATAAATATGCGGATTATTCAAGGCATTTAACTAGAGAATTGGACTAATTTGATACAGATATTTGGACGCCAGTTACCGTTTTAGAGATGAAGGCATTTATAGCAGTGCTGTTGGAAATCGGAATTACCAAGAAAACCCAATATACGTTCGTATTGGTCCGAAAGTTCACGTAACATACCGAGGTGTCGAAGAATGTTCTCTCGAAATAGATCAACAAATATTGAAATATTTTCACTTAATTGATAACTCTATGTTTTCCCACCTGTCACGATAAATACGATCCCTGTGCAAAATTTAAGGCACTTGTTGAACATGCTAATAAAGTATTCAAATTACATTATAAACCACACAAAGAATTATCAATTGACGAGTCGCTAGTTGGGACGCTGTGTCATTCTAGCTTAACAAAATACTTGCCAAATAAAAAGCATCATCGTTGGGGAATAAAATTCTGGATGCTGTGTGATTCCGTTTCAAAAAATTGTTTGGCGTTCTCTTGCTATAAAGGTGCAAAAGAAACAACTACTGATAGAAAAAAGTTTGGACCTGGATATGCTGTGGTGGTAAATTTATTAAAAGATAGTAATTGTTTGAATAAGGGGCAACACATTTTTGTCGACAACTTCTTTACTAGCGTAGAATTAGCTAGATATTTATATTCTACGGATACTTATTTAACTGGAACTATTAGAAGGAACAAGAAATGTATTCCCGATAACTTGAAACAAACTAATATAAACGAGGTAAAATATTTTCGAAATAATGAAGTATTATTCTGTGCGTTTCACGAAAAAAAAGTAAAAATCCTGTATTATTAATTTCAATGAAAGCAGAAGAGCAAAATGTGACCATAATAAAAAAAAACGACATGGCAGAGAAATACGTTCCACAAAACCCGCTATTATTCAATCTTACAATGCCGTCATGGGTGGTGTCGATGAATCGGATAAAATGCTGTACACCTATCTCGATGAACGAAGATCAGTTAAATATTGGGAAAAGGTAGCCTTTAACCTAATCAACAGCATGGTTTTAAATGCATATATAATCTACAAGGAAAGAGTTAAGAGTAAAGCAATATCTCGGTTAGATTTTATGTCCAGTATTATTTCTGAAAGTGTCAGTGGATGAACGAAAAGCAAGCACATAGTTATGTAAAGGAAAAAGCATTTGGTTAAGTTAAGTTGCCTCAACGTAACTAGCGACAATGCATAGTTTACAGCACCAAAAATGCAATAAAAAGATCACATTTAATTTGCGTGCTATGTAAAAAAGGAATTAATCCAACATGTTTTGATAAACACCGATGTTACAAATTATAATTGTTACTCTCCATTTAAATTGTTTGTTCATAACACAAAAATATTGTTAATTTGTAATTCGTTATTTTATAAAATACATCAGTATTATTATATATGCGTACTGTAAATTTATAAATATTTCAAGTTTTGTTCGATAAAAGTTATTGAGAAGATAACAATGAAATAAAAAAAATTATTTTGTAATGTATTATTGCATTATTATAGTATTATTCTACCTATTGTAAAATGTACTATTCACATTAAAAGGAGCTGTGTGGTTTCAGTAAATCTGAGCGCGCGACTTCAACAATCAGTAACACACCGTCAGTTGTGCACAATGTACTGGGTTTTCTCGATATAAAATCTCAACAGCATGATCGCGCTGCTTGGGACACAAACGGTTAAACAAAACTTACTTAACATTTTGTTATAGCAAACTTTCAACAAAAAATAGAATGACATATACTATAGCTTTAAAAATATACAAAATAAATAGAATTGGGAACAATAAAAAACTAGAATAAGAAATTGAAGGGATTGGTAAATTGATTACAACTCGATTCATTTTAATATTAGTCATTTTTAATATTAGTCATCATTAATATATTCATTTTCCAAAATAGTCATTTAAAAACACTTTTGTTTGCCATTAGTTTTGAGTTTATTATATCCCAGCTTTGTACTAAATTTAATCATAATTGTTGTATTTCTATTATTTTGTATTTTGGTAGCGACAATAAAATTATATAATAAGCCTTCTATTTTTTTTTCTATTTGTGGCATAAAACACCTCAATAATCAAATATTAATTTACAACTACCAATTATATACCAGTTTAATAAATTACATTCTAGAGAATTTATAAAAGGAAATTAAAGAAAAATAAAAACCTGTTTATTTTTAGTATCCACAAAATAATTTTGTGCAACTTCAAGGACTTTTCTTAACATATTTTTCTTAGTTGAAATAGGCTGCATTTCTGGGTAATCTTCAAAACTGTCAGAAGGTTCGAATTCATATTCAAGAACAATTGTAGCAGGTTTCCCTAGCTAAATAATATAAACAGTCAATATTTAAATAATTTTATATTAAAAAATGCATTTTGTATGTAAAAAATATAATCTAAAAATTTAACTTCAGAACATAAATTATTGGTCAAATGACTTTAAAGAAAACAAATTAGAATTTTACATTTTAAATATGCGAAGAAATTAAAATTTTATTTATTCTTTCCTTTGTTCAGCTTTTTGTTTGATATTAAAAGAAAATAACAGTTGATTCTATTATGTCTAACCAATATTAAATATACGAGAAGTGTCTGTTTAACCAGCATTAAATGCATAAGAATTGTCTGTCTCATATTAATTTATATATAATTCTCTTACGCGGTGATTGAAAAACGCTGTTTTTATCTATGTGGAATGGCAACAGTTAGTTTGTTTACGAAATTCTGTTGTGCCCGCATTTTTATTTTGCAATTATGTAAGCCATTTTGATGATTAGCCCCTTCAATTCATTAGTAAATATAAGCCCTATTACAATAAAAACAGAAGTTTTGAAAAACGCTTTTCCAAACTTCACACGAGCAGAATATTGAGGTGGCGCCATCTGGTGGCAATTTTGAAAACTATATTTCTATGAACTTTATTTTTATGACGTATTAACTCAGTAACGTACACACTTCTGGTAGGCAAAAGTATGGTAAGCTTAACGTCAATTATGCTAAAACAAACTACCAATAATGTTAGATGAATTATAATTTACAGTTTTTAGTAATATAATTAAAAAAAAGTATTGTTACTAGGGCACATTGTTATTGTGTCCTACCTTTTAGCAAGCGAAGCGAGAAGTGGTTTGCGAAGCAAACCTATGAGGTTTGCATAGCAATCCTCCGGGGCTTGGCGGAGCCTCCTAGTAAATACTATTGTAATAACTTAAAAAAAAGAGAATATCAAGTAAAACAGAATCAAACATACCAGTAAATAAAGTTCCCCAAATGTAAGAAAGCCAGATTCTTCTACTGTCCATCCATCACGTACTGTTTTGTAGTAAATACTTTCAAAACTGTTTGGATCAATGTCATCTTTTGAAACATCATACATCAAATCAGACACATTGTTTTTATCTCTGTCCAGCAGAGATTTCGGTGACCACAGATGATTTCCTTGGATTATGCTTTGCAGTTTTGAATTTACTTCAGACTCATCAGAACCCATTAAATTATTCATGTCCCACTGTGGATCATGTCCAATAATCAGATAGCTTTTCTTGTAACATTCTTCTAATGATTTGCTAAAACTCAGTTCAGATGCTCGTTGGCTTTCTTGCAATGTACCATCAACAGCAGAGGACTTAGAAATATCCTTATTGTCTACATCCATTTTGCTGAATGGCTCTGTTTCACAAAATTTAGAAAAATTTAATCCATTAATTAAATTTGTAGTTTCATAAGAACTTTGATTTTCTGTTTGTAGACATAATTCTTTCAAATCAAATTGACTAAATTTGTCATTGCAATCTGAAATTATTTCAGAAGAAAAATTAAGTTTTTCTGATGGAACTGGGGTTTCAGATGAATCATTTTGTTTATCATCTTGTATCTTTTGATTCAAACAAAGAGTTTTCTTTGTTTTGCTTATATCTTTACAAAGAATCTTATGTGAAAGTTTCATATATTTTTCAAGGCACAGATCAGAGCTCGAAGCTACATCCATAACTGACAGGGTAAGAGGACAAATCTTTGCATCACTGGCAGGTTTGACTCGCAATATAGGAGGATTATCACATGGCATACCTTCAGTTACAGAATTTGGAAGACTAGACAAAACTTGCTCTTTCTGAAATAATAAAAACATATAATCATGTACACTATATAATATAAAATTCTTATACCTTGAATCAAAATATACTTAATACCAATTAAAATTAAATTATGAATATTTTTAATATACACAAAGAACATTCAAATAAGAAACAGGCTTACTCTTTTTAATCTATATGGTTTCCATCTCTTTTGCAAATATTCTATCACAGAGCTTAAGCGTTTTTGTAGGTTAACTTTAGTACGTACTCTTGGATTTTGAGCCAAACTTTGTACTTGTAACCATGAATTATTTGTATGAGGTCTGAATTCCACACAAATTTCTTTTGGTAGTTTTTCAGTTTCTGGTTCTTTGGTATCTAAAGAATAAAAGTGCTTGAGCATCAGTGTGTTAAAATGTATAATTCTTGAAATCTTATCAAAAACTCATCAATAAATATTGAAAAGTGACAATTTTGAACATAAAAAAAACTAATTTAATTTATTAATACAAAATTCAGTGAAATATTCGAAACTTTTGTCTTCAAATCTTACCAAAAACACAAGCACTCAAAGGTGTTAAAGAAAGTTTATTAATAACATGATTACTAAATTAGTTTTAGCATTTTTTTCATATGGATAGCACAAACTGGCACACAATGACAATATTTTAATAATTAAAATGGAATAACAGAAACTCAGTTTTGCTGACTATATACCATTAAATATTATTTTCAAACCAAAGTATCCTAATATAATATGTTTTGTAAAAGACAAACATATATCATATAATTGCAGATGCACTAAGATGAATAATTTAAAAAACAAAACATGTGCTCATACTTAAGATTCAACTTAGTCTAAAAATACCTGCAACATTATTTAACTTCTTTAAAGCTCTACAAACTGGTGTTTTAATTCTTAATTTCTTTCCTTTGAGCTTCACAGTAGTAACCCTAAAATATGATACAAACACATTATAATAATAAAGATAGTTTTTAAATAAACAATACATTAATAAATTATAAAGATTATTTCACAATTAAAATAAGATTTAGAGGAACTAAACCACTAAAATGAACATTACATCAAAATGTACATTATAATTCAAGAGGAGAATGATGACTATCTTTAAAATACATTAAAATATGTAATATTACATTACACACAATTATTATTAAATATTAAACTTTAGAAGAAGAGTATTTAAATTTAACATGGGATTCTGGTTGAAATATCAAACAGCGTCCAGTAAAGGTAATTGTCCGTTCACAAACTTCTTGAACTTTTAGTATAGTAAATTACCTCTGGAATTCACCTTAATCCTCAATTAGTAGAATGATTTAATAAATTCAACTCTTTCAAAAATAAAATAAAATGGACGCCATTGAAGTTTACGAAGAAATACGAATCTTAAACTTTATTTAAAACCAACCGACTTTCAAATCTCAACGAATTCTAACAAAAATAAACAAACCTACATTACAATCGATACAGTGTTGCCACTTAGCAAAATTAACAAAATAATAATTCATGTGGCAGTGTCGTTAGCACACTTAATACAAATAAGTTCATTTGTGATTTAACATCCCCCCACCTTAAGTTGGCGTGAGACAACTTAACATAAATCACTTAGTCTTTTACATCAGTTCACGGTGTTGTCTCTTTCGGCAATGCCATCAAAATATTTTGAAGAGACTTCCAGTGGATATATTCTCTGAATTGGTCGTATCAACTGTCCATTGACTGTCTTCAAACGTACAACTCTTGTAACTTTATCTTTACCCGGCAACAGTTCGATGACAAGTCCCAATGGCCAGTCGTTGCATTTTGTGTTGTCGCTTCCAATCAACACAATATCACCTTGATGAATTTCCCTATTGTGTTTCTTGCGATCGTTCTTTTGAATAAGAAGTCCTAAATATTCTGATCTAAACCTTTTCCTGATATCCAGAATTAACTTTAGACGATACTTCAATCTGTTGTTGAGCATCTTTTCACATTCATTTGCTTGGTTTACAGAAGAAATAACTGTACTTCCAGTAAGATAAGCATTTCCTTTCCTTCTTTCTTGAGATATACAATCTTCATTGAGGAATTGTTCTGCAGATGGCCAGTTTGCTTCAGATTCTGTGAGCCATTTTGGACCCTCCCACCATCTATCAATTAATAGTTTCCGCGCTAAACATCCTCTGGATGGTAAATCATTTGGATTCATCTCGCCAGGTAAATGATGCCAAGAAGAGGGATTAGTGAGTTTTCTAATCTCTTGTACACTGTTCCTAACAAAAACGGACCAGTTTTCTTCTCTTGAAATCCATGTGATTACTGTTGTTGAGTCACTCCAGTAGTAACATTTTATGTCCTCCCAACCCAGTGCATCAATCACAGAATTTGTCAATAGAGCTCCCACCAAAGCGTCCAATAGCTCCAATCGCGGAATAGTCCCACCTTTGAGTGGTGCAATGCGAGATTTTGACGCAAGCAGACTTAATTATGTACTATTTTCATTTTCAATTGTCAAGAAAACTACAGCAGCAAAAGCATCCTTACTTGCATCACAAAAACAATGTATTGTACAATTTTTGAAGTTATCAAAAGCAATGTTGATCCACCTAGGAATATGTATATCTTCTAAAAATTTCAGCTCATCAAACCATTGCACAAATTGTTGTCGCAAGTCACCCGTGATTTCTTCATACCAGCTTATACCTTTCTTCCACGCTTCTTGTAGCAATATTTTCGGGCAAAGCATAACTGGTGATGTAAGCCAATGGGATTGTATACTCGATTAGCGACAGATAAAATAATCCTTTTAGGGAGTCTCTCTAAATTTACTTCTTTTAACCACTTCATGTTGACCCTCAATATATCCTTTTCACAATTCCAAATTAATCCCAGGATTGGGGTTTCTGCATTTTAACATACTTCATAGGTTTCTTCCGAGTTTTCCCATCCTCTGAGATCAAAACCACCTTTATTCATGACTTTAGTGGATTTTGCAATGAAATACTTCAACTCTTCTCGGTTATCCAAACTGGTAACTACATTATACACATAAAAACTCTTTAGTAATTTATCTCTGAAGTCAGAATCCAAATCTTCATACTTGCTTACATGATGGTCTACGACGGCTCCCAGCAGAAATGGACTGCTTTTCACACCAAATACAATTGCTTCATAATCAGGAACTACTTCAATGATTCCCTCTTTCTGCCATTCTTGGAAAACTTTTTCATATCCTTGATACAAGTGGTTAGAAACAAGCTTTGAAGTGGTTATTTCCAACCTCTTTTTAGCAAAATTAAAGTTGTCAGGAAGTGGAGAACAGTCTTCACTCCATGGCAAATGAATTTCATATTGACCTTCTTCATTAAAGTGCACAGTTTCTTGAAAATGTTTCTTTGTCAAAAAGTCTTGTTCTAATTTCGACTTTTTCTCGATTGGATTTTTGATTCCAATTACATCCAATTTCCATAAATCAGAAATATCTGCTTCTTTACAAATAAATTTGTCACAGTCAAATTATCATCTTTTCCATTGCTTAACGGAACTTTTCCCATCAAAGTCCACCCGAGATATGTTTCAACCGCAACTAATCCAGAAGACAACACTTCTCGTCGACCGGTCAAAAGTTTGCCAATGATGTCGGCTCCAACGAGAATCTGAATTGACTCACATGTGTCACTGATATCAGTCAAATTTATATTTTTCATTTTCAGCTCTTCAAGCCATGAACCTTTTCCAACAGGTACTATATTTTCATAAATTACATCTTGATCTAAAACTTCGAAGTTGCACTTGAATTGGCCAGTCAAATTTTTCAATCTTATTCCATAGCAATCATGTTTGCACTCTTTACTTGAAATACCGCCAAATAATAAATGTTATCTTTTCTTGGGGAAGAGGAGAATACTTCATTTCTGTAGCTATATCTTTTAATATGTACGACTTTTGGGATCCACTATCGAGCAATAAACGTACATTCTTCTCTTTATCTTCAGAAATTAGCTTGGCTTTCAGAGTTTGAAGAAACACCTTTGGATTTCGATTAACGTTTGATAGGTTTGCATCATTTTCTGTTACACGAACTTCCTCTTTGGGTTGTAACTTGTTGGAACTTTCCACTTTTTCACACATCAAAGGAAAGTGCTTTTTCCCGCAAACCACACATTTTAAAAACGCTTTGCAATTTCGAACAGCATGACAAGGTACCAAACAGGCAAAAGAGCAACGTTTTTCCTTCAAAACCTTTTGTTTGGCTTCCATATTCATCTTCTGAGCAGAGAAACAATCTGAGCTCCTATGTTTACCTTCACAAAAAAACACAACACCTTTTTACTTCTGTTGCTGAAAAGGTTGACAATAAGCCGGCTGCTGTTGATGTTTTATACCTAGAAAACTCATGATTATATTTCTTATTTTTATTATTTCTTGTATCTTCATTTTTCGCCAAACCAAATCCAGCCATCGCCATGCTTATTCTTTCTTCCATTTCTACTTCAGATTTTAAAAATAACATCAAGTCAGTGAGACGTTCCTTGGCCTCTTTTCTTGAAGAAGAAGTTGTGCTTCGATTCCAAGTCTTTAAAAATTCTTCTGGAAAACAACTTTCAACCATAGGATACAAAATTGAGGCGCATTTATCTGTTGTAACACCTAAAGTCTCCAATGCGCGGAGATAAGATTCAAGTTTATCATATAGAGAAGTTGGTGAAAACTTTTCCTTACCTTGTACGGATATAATCAACTTCAATAACTGTCGAACGTAAACTTCAACTAACAGATCTTCTCTTCCAAATCAAGCTTTAAAGCTTTCTATAGCTTTTTCATAGTTAGAACTAGTTGGCGGGAAACTCTCTACAACTTCTCTGGCTCTAGAACCAGACACTGTGGCTTGTACTAAATACTGGAACTTATCTTCCGGAGCAATATCTTCATCTTGGTCGATGCGCTCAAACTGACTCCAAAACGGTAACCAATCGGTAATATCGTCGCCAAACTGTCGAAATTCCAATTTTGGTAGTGTAAATTTTCTTCTAGAATTACCACTTTCAACAGTTAACGGTTGAGAGTCAATTGGATTTTGTACTTGAGCACGAATTCTCGCCAATTCCAATTCATGGTCCAACTTTGCTCTTTCTAAATTATATTTTCTGTCTTGTTCTTGAGCTTCTTCAATACACTCTTATTCATCTTTAAGCCGTGTTCTTTTTCTTCCCGGATTTTCCTTTCTGATATAGCCTCTTATAGAAGAACTTTCACAAACTCAAGATCTTTTTCATATGCTGTACTTTCTAAAATAATATCCTTTATCTTGGAATTCGTTTGCACATCTTCGCCTATTTCTTCCGCTACAAACTTAAAATATTCTTTCTTGAAGCCTTTAACTTCTTTAAACATCGTTAATCTTACGCAATTGTCTTGTCGCGGACGCCACAAATGTCCGTTCACAAACTTTTTGAACTTTTAGTATAGTAAATTACCTCTGGAATTCACCTTAATCCTCAATCAGTAAAATGATTTAATAAATTCAACTCGTTCACAAATAAAATAAAACGGACGCCATTGAAGTTTACGAAGAAATACGAATCTTAAACTTTATTCAAAACCAACCGACTCTTTCAAATCTCAACGAATTATAACAAAAATAAACAAACCGACATTCCAATCGATACAGTGTTGCCACTTAGCAAAATTAACAAAATAATAATTCATGTGGCAGTGTCGTTAGCACACTTAATACAAATAAGTTCATCTGTGATTTAACAGTAATGTTAAAACATCCATAAAATTGGTAATGTTAAATTTGCATAGTATATTTCAGTATTTTGTAATTCTTATATAATTCTTAACATGTGGATCAAATGTAAAATTTGATTTTTCTTTAAAATAATATGATTTAATCAGTAAATATTTCGCATAAAATTAAGGAAAAGAATATGTCTGTCTTATCAAGGAACATTTATGCATTGTTACATTACTTATTTACACTTTGACAAACGACATTCATTTAAAAACCAATATAGGTAAATCCAAGAGAAATGAAAAATGGGTTTATTTCTTAAACCAACTTTGTTGAAACAAGGGTAACATTGATTCTAGGAAAAAATTTTATTCGAAACAATTTATTAAAACTTGAACATTTATAAAAATTTGAAAATGCAAAGTACTTGTTATGAACCAAATAATTCATTTGTAATAATATTTTTGAGTGGTTTTAATATTAAGAAACTTTATAATATTTAAGTGCAATCGGTATTAAAGCGTTTTAAACTTACATTTGTAATATTTTTTTTTAAATAGAGGACGGAATATTTGTGTAATATCTGATTAGTTTGTGTTAACATTTAATTTTTTTGTTCAATTATTCCAAGAAGGCTCTGACAATTTATTATTATAAACAATACTCAAATGAGAGTAGGTTTGGTTTGGATAATTAAAGTTGCACTAGAGACGTACATTGGGCTATTGGCGACGGTTCAGGGTATATCTAGAAGGAAAGACCGAGGAACAATGCCTCACATTTTTTAATCATGGTTAGATGACGAGGGCAGTACCTGAGCTGGCACCCGGTGCAACGTCAATAGGCGTCAGATATAGCATGCACCAATACTGTATACATGCCCTCAAATGAGAGTACAATGTCCAATCTATGCTTAATAATCCCAAGAATCTAACTTTAAAAAAAAATTACTGTTATCTTTATATTAAAAAAATATTTTCTAATAATATTTTGTGTTGTCTTTTTAACATTATTTTAAGTTTAAATTTTCATTTCACAGAACCGCTTGGCACATAGAATTTTTTTTTAAACTACTTGAAATTAAACAGTGCTTGCATAGCTGTTTTGCTGTTAAAACTCTTCGGAAATACATTTTTTTTTATTTAAAAATTATAAAATTTAAAGCAAACCTTTGATATTGAGCTATCTATATGTACATCTCAACTGCTTGAGATCGAAAATTAAAAAAATAAAAGTTAACTCTTCCATATTTTTGTCTGACATGTTATAAAAATAAAATACTTTATTGCATTAAATAAGAACTGTCTTTGTAGGTCCATGTTTTCCCCCTTCCAATTAAAAACCAGATAAACACAATAGCTTATCTCAAAATGAATTAAAAAATAATAATAATTATACACTGGAATAAACTTGCATCGAAATGGAATTGCTTATTTCAGATAATTTTGAAAAAGTATTATATCACTAAAGGACATTTATTCTTTAAGTTTATGCAAAGTTTCTTAATGTCAAATCCATGAAGAAAAGCATCAAAACCACTGTGGTCAAACGAATGTCGTTGGAGTGTTTAGAATCATAGTACGTCACTCAATCGTCATTCCAAAACTAGCGTTTTTTAATGTTAAATAAAAATTTAATATGCATCACAAAAATGTGAACAAAAAAATTCGGTCATTTTGGAAGATTTTTAATCGATTTAAAACAAGGGGGAAAATGTGGCAATTCTCCATTGAAATAAATTACCAGGATAGTAGGACTTTGTGTGAAATTTTTTATTGCAGAATATTAGAGTAAGTTCTATTGACATACTTTTTTCAAATGCTTTCGGGACTTAATAATCTTTATTTTAATTATTAAATTTAACTTACCCACTGAAAACAAGTTCATTAAGCTTCTGACGATTCTTTTCATTTAAACCTTAAATAAAAAATTAATAATTTATTATTGAAAAGCAAATAAAAATGTTAAAAAAAACTTATTTATAAGTATAAGTTTTAAAGTGAAATTAAATACTTTCAAGGGCAAAATAAGGCCACTTATTGAAACATTTTCTGCTTGTGTTTGAAAAGCAGGAAATAGTTTATGTAAAAGCTATTACCAGTATCTGTATATGGTATAATTCATTAAACTGGAAATGTAAAATTGTGTTATTGCATCTCATTCACTCAAATACAACTAAATTAGACTCTTTTGAATTTATTGCAAAATTATATATTTAATTTTCTTATTAGAAGAAATGCAATGGTTTGTTTATTAATTTTTTTTGTTAATTTTTACTAAGCACAATATATATTAGTCACTTACAGCCTCCAATTTTCTTTCTTAATTCTGAATAATTTACTAAGCCGTAAAGTTCTTGAGTTTGTTTTCCAACACCTAGAAAACAAAATTAAATTATGTATTTCAACTAAAATATATATATTTTTTATTTCAAATATAAATAGTACACTTTAGGAACATTCAAGGTTTTTTCAATTAGGGTGTCCCAAGTTTGGGCCATAAGTGTTAAATCTCACCCTCTTCTTTATGTACTAAACACATAATTTGTGCTCTAAGGCATTGACATTATACCAAATGTTTAAATTTTCCAAACAAAAACAAAAAATTCCACAGGGAATATATTGAAAAACAGAAAACTATATAAATTAAAAACATTTATCTAAAAAGGGATATTGATTATGTTATTTTAATATGCTTATAAAATATTTGAATTTTTTTTCTGTACAATTTATATATATTTTAAAGAAAATACATTTTAAAATTACAAAATATTTGTTATAAATTTTAATATTTTTAGAAATGCAATTGACTTAATTCAAAATTTAAGATTTTGTTTCTGTATTAAAAAATAATCATCAGTACAAATAAAACAATAGCAAATAACTATAGACACATTTAAAAGCAACACAAATTTAATTGTTCATTATTTCTTCCCCACACATAAAATTAATACTAACCTTCAGTAACTTTTAAATATTTTGATATCTTATGCCAGGTTCTATAGTAAAAATGGCGCACTTGGTCTTTGTTCTTAATCATATTAGTTGCAACTCCCTTCTTTTTGCTCCGTTGTGCAATATAACTTTGAATACTTTCAAAGTCCTTTCCATACTAAAATAATAATTTAAATAACAATTGAAAATTAATATTTTAAAGTACTGTTTACACTGTTAAAAGACAGTATTTACTTGAATTTAAACTTTTGGTTTACTTAAAATTAAATCCAATTGAGCCAAAATAATCCAAGATATACTTATAGACCTCAAAAGAAAAACATTACCTAACAATATTCTATTAATAATACCGGCAGCATTTAGTCATTGGTGAAAGTTGATTAATATTCTAAGGATGGATACTCTAGATCTATTAATAATAATAAACTAATAACTTTTATGCAATAATTTCATAATTAAGTCTTGAAGTCATCAGAAAAGAATTTGTACAGAAAAAAGCTTTCACAATGTATACAGGATTCAAAATAACTAATTATATAGATAATATTAAAAAGGCTTTTGAAGTAGATTAAACAAAATATGTTTGTGTAAAACTACACCATTTAAATATTTAATTAAAAATCATAATTTATGTTCCTGTAAGAATAAAAAAAAAGTGTTACTAACTTCACAAAGTGCTTCAAAAAAAGCATTTTTATCTTCAACACTCCATAGTTCCCAAGGTCGTCGAGTTTTTGAACCAGTAGAGGGTTCAGCCTGTGGCTTGATAGGTACTATGAATATTTTAAAAAAAATTATATTTTAAATGCATAACTAGCAAATATAACCCAGCGATTCCTGGGAGCATTGACTATATCATAGCCACCTACAAGAAGATGCCCTCCAATTTCGACCCAACAGTAGGCAACACCAAGCAAAACTACTGGCTGCTAGATGGCGCTATTCACCATCTTCCGGTCTGTAGAATAATTGCGTCATCCGTTCATTTGTCTCGTATAGTTAATGGCGCTATACTGAAAAACCGTGCAGTTTCGGTATTGTATTTACTGGCTTTGCTAAAGAATTAGCACTATAAATTTAAAATAGTACATTGTGCCGTACCCTAATTAAAAACTAATCAACCCTTTTGTAAAAACTAATCAAAGCATAAATTGATTAGTTTTTACGAAATTCCGAATGATGAAAAAAGACATTGCAATTTGAATATATTTACGCAAGGTATGTGCTTTTGATTTATAATATTGAAGTTTTGTTTGATGTTTGTTATTGGTGATATTTTCACGTAAAGAAAGTTAAAGTAAGAAGATTTAAAATCGTAGTTTTGATTACAGGCACGAGATTTAGCGGAAATCCACAAATTTTATTTCATTAAACGACTTTAACTAAGTAAGTCATCAGTCACTAAACAATTAAAATTTCAGCTTTTTTTTAATTTGTTTTATCAATCACATGTCCGTAAATTTTTAAAAAAATTTATTTTTAATATCTGTTATGTTGATAAACTTTTTGTTTCATACAAAAAAAAAAACGTTTTTGTAAAGTTCAACGAAAACTTAAGTGTGAAGTGCACAAAAAACAATTTTGGCAACAGTTGCGGAATGGATTTTTAATTTGAACATATTTATCTAGTAATTATATTTTCCGTTTTATCCTTTTAAAATACATAACTACTTTGTATATGGAAATTACAATACCAGTTTAATAAATTGGCCATTTCTCTCAGTATGAAAATTTTAACTTCTAGTATATGCTTTTGTTTATTTGTAAAATATCATTAAATTATTATATAATAAATCATATCTTAATTCAGTCAGTTGACTGGTGTTGATTCAGTGAACATCCATAGCTGGCAGATTAAACGAATTTCGCTTAGCTTCCGTGGATAAATACGACAAAATAACTTTATATTTATAAAATATCACTAAATTATTTTATAATAAATCTTGTTAAAAAAATTATATATCAATTCAATCAGCTGATTCAGTGAACATCAGTATCTGGCAGATGTAAACAGTCTCGCTTAGCTTCTGTGGATTAAATATATTAAATATTAAAAATATTTTATAATAAACCTTATTTAAAAAAAAAATCTATCTCTCAAATTAGTCAGTTGTCTTGCGGTTGATTCAGTAAAGGCCTGTGTACACGAGCGAGAAAAGCTTTTCGAGTTTCATGCGAGATGCAATCTTGCACATGTACACAGCTCAGCAAGCCTAATCTCGCCGACGAGTTTTCATCTCTCGCAGCAAGAGAGATGTGCAAAAGGAAGCCATGTAAACAAGTAATGCAACTATTCTCGCTCGGTTCCAACTGTGTGGAACTTGTTGTGAGAACACTGAGCGAGATTTCAATAATGGCGGCTGTTTTCAGTGCTTGATTAGAGAACTGTATGTGTATAAACTGATATGTAAAACTTTTAGAAATAGGTAGTTTTAAAAAGTAATTGCGGATAGTAATCGGGCGAAAGTTATCAAAATACGTCAAATGGGATTGTTTTATAAAAGCAATGTAGGAAAAGGCGTAAAAAGATTTTTTTTAGTAAATTGTTTGTTGCACACCAGTGCAAGTTTCGAATTCAAATACTAATAAAACAAGATATTTCCGAAATGTATGGGGATTTTTTAAAAGCAATGTGGATTCCTTTAAAAAACTATGGGGATAAGGAAGTGCGTAAAAAAAAGTTATTTTCCAAAAATTGTTTGTTGTACACTTTGTATGTACGAGCTTCTCTCCAGTGTGAAGTTTCGAATACAAATACAAAATCAAGATATTTCCGAAATTTAAGGGGATTGCTTTTTAAAAACAATGTGGATAAGGAAGTGTCTAAAAAGGTTCTTCTTATTAAATTGTTTGTTGCACATTTTTTGCATGTATGAGGTGCTTTTTTCTGTGTGTTTTGAATTTAAAACAAGATATTTCTGAAATTTACGGGGACTGATTTTTAAAAACAATGCGGAAAAGAAAGTGCTTAAAAAGGTTTTCCTTTTCAGTAAATTGCTTGTTGCACACATTGCATGTATGAGGTGAAACATATGAAACAGTGTATGAAAGCATTTTTCCAATATGCTTTCTAATTGCACGAAATAAAAAAATTCCAATATATTTTCTAATTTCTCCAAATAAAAGCATTATTTGAGATACGTTCCTTAATTTTTTTTTAAATGAAAACACATTACTTCCAATATCAGTTTCCTAATTTTCAAAATGAAAACGTTATATTAAATAATTATTTATATATTTCAGATTATATGAGAGTTAATTTTATTATTTATATATACATTTTTAAATTAAGCAAAGGAAATTTCCCTCACACCCTATAAACACAAATAAAAACAAAAAAGACTCAACTAATTAGAATAGTTCAATAAATTTCTAAAGAATTTCCCTTTTCAATCACAATTAACGCTCCCTTTCCTGGCCGAAACAATCCCTTACCTTCCGCACAAGCAATTGCATCGTGTACACAGTTCTGCCAGTTCTAGAGGATAAAAAATTGCAAAAGACTTTCGACGAGGAAATTTGTGCTGCCAGTGGAAACGGTCAAGCAAGTTTTCTCGCTCGTGTACATATAGCTTAACAATTAATTTCTATCGAATTTCCCTTTTCAATCACAATTGCCGCTCCCTTTCTCGGCTGAAACGATACAGTCCCTTCTGCGCGAGCAAATTGCGCCATGCACACAGCTCTAAGTTCTAACGGATAGAAAATTGCAAATGACTTTCAGCGAGGAAATTTGCGCTGCTCGTGGAAACGGTCAAGCGAGTTTCTCGCATTGATATTTTTCTCACTCATGTACACATAGCTTAAGCAACCATTTAACTGGCATGGTAGACGTCAATTAAAGGTTCTGTGTGCATATAAATGTAAACAAACTAGATAACGACTAGTGCCACCTAGCGGACTTTTCAAGTAACACCCCGTTGCCGTTTCTCCAATGGAATTTTCGCTAAATCGGAGGGCATCTTTTTATAGGTGGGTATGACCAGTGGCGGATTTAACGGGCGGCAAATGGACAGTTGCCGCCTGGGCCCCCTTGTCTTGAGTCCATTTGGGGCCCCCCTCGACTCCGAAAATTAGAAAAGGGAGGAAGAGAAATATTGTTTCTCTTATTTTTAACATATTTTAATTTTACTAAACATTTCACTGAAATTATCTGTTGAGATTCCTTTATCCTTATGCATATGAGTAGACAGGTGCCCCTTCTTCAACGGGCCCACTCCTCTTTACAGGGCCCCATTATCGAATAGGTCCACTTCATTCATAATTTTTACTACATCTCGCATATGCGAATAAAACATGACTTTTCATGATAATTTTGGATGAAATTTTTTATATGACTTTGTATTTTGAAATATTACAACTTTTCATATAATACACAAGTTCTACATTTCAAATCTATAACGTTAGAATAACAAATTCATATTTGTTGATCTATCCGTAAAAATGCTGACAAATCCTAAATAGTGATTATTAAACTTTTTTAAATTGCCATTGAACATTCTTTATTTAGTGTTGTGATAGAAGCTTCCTATTTTTGAATTTTTTTTTCTGAATCAGAGAAATTGCTTTGTTCAAAATATCAGATTTCTAATTTGAATTTTTAAAAACAGAAAATAGAATCAATAAAATAAACTGAAACCAGATAAATATTAATAAAATAAATTAAGTTATTATTTATAAAATTCGAATTATCATCGATAATTTAAAGAGCCATGAGGTGCATTTAAATATATTTTTAAACTAAATGTTGACAATACTAGTTTTTAATGAACTATGAATGTGAATCAAACGTATGAAGTAATTAACAAACAAATAAAATAAAACGTTGAAAATGTAAACGATTGTTGAACTAAAAGAAAATAAGTTTACAAACTATTTTAAGTGATGGTTACGTATAAAAAGTAAAAGAACCATTCAATATAAAAATATTAGTTATTTTACTTGAAACGGATGTCCAATTGGTATACCTAACTATAAATAAAATAGCAATCTTCGTTCAACCTAAAATAATTTGTTAAACTTATTTTTTGTCGTAGTTCAATACTCAGTTTTCTTTTTATTTATTTATTTCTATTCAATAAATATTTGAATTATAAAAACACTCATAATTTCAATCTCTTTAAATATTTTAAATCGCATGACAACAAATATGCCCAATTTTCTCGCTTTGTGATTAGATGACAAAATAATATACCTAAACAGTTAAAAAAAGTAACATAAACATTTGTAAAAGTAAAAAAATCTAAATGTTGTATAACAAGTCATGTGGCTATTGTTCAACAAGTTGCCATCAACAAGTAGAATATCACTCAATTGTTAAATTTGCGATTAATTTTTTAACCAATGTGCTTTAACATATGTATTTATTTCATTAACCGACTGAACAGCGCGCCAAAAAAAACTTATAAAAAAAACTTATATTAAAACCGCCAAGTCGTGAGGTCATAGATTCGACTGATATGTATGTTTGCGCAGGATTTCGGTTCTAATTCAGATATTTACAAAATTTTTTTAGTGTTGGATAGGGGATGTTTCATTTCGGTGCAATTTGAAAAAAAATATCCGGTTATCCGGCATTTAACTATCCGGAATTCTCAATAACCGCACCGTTTGTAAAAAAACATTGTCCGATTTCGAAAATTCTTTTTTTATTGGATAGAGAAAAATCTACTTAGGCAAAATCTGCAAAAAAAATTCATTATCCGGCTGTTATATATATATCCAGAAATATCAATTAACCGGAGTTTTTTTAAACAATTTATCCCATTTAAAAATATTTTCATTGTTTAACAGAAGTTAACAAGAAGTTGCGAAAAAAATATATGCAAAATTCAAGTATATGTACATTTCTATATCGACAAACAATCCAAGTGAATCAATTTAATTAACTTTTTTTTCATGTTGTATAACAAGTGCTGAGGCGAATAGTCAACAAATAGCCAAATCAGTGACTAGACGATCAATTATTATTAAATCTATGACTAATTTATTTAACCAATGTGCTTTATTTATTGTATTTATTTTATATTTATGCGTGAATTAATTTTATTATGTTGAAAAATATAAGCCTTGAAAATTCACCAAATTAAAAAAATAAAATATACGGTTTATATAGTGAAGACGAATTCTGAAAAATAAGCATATAAATTACTTTTTGAAATTGTAGTTTTAAACTATTTTAATCCCAAGCTTCAAACCTTTGAGATTTTATTTTGCTTTATACGTAAAGTACCAGTTTACTAAAAAAAAACAATATTGTCTTATATGGTAAATGAATTAAAAGAAGTAGAGTTGCCCATTTGTGATACTAATAATTGTCATCCTCTTGCCCTCAGAAAAGGACGCTCCCCTCTATTGTAGTGACTTTTGACAATGCTTTGAGCTAAAAAAGAGTAGTCTTAGACATCACGTTTTCTTGCACTTTTTACTACAGGTCTCGCCTTGTCGTCTCGGTCTCTTTATCTTCTTAACGTGCTCCGATAGACACATGTGATTTTAACGATAAAATGATTTTATATTAACAATTTAAGTGGAGGATATTAGACCCCTATCTAGAAATTATACACTGAGTGGCCAAAATAATATGACCACGTCTATATCCCATACGCTGAAGCGTACAGCAAATAATAGATTTCAGGATCCATTTAGTTCCGAATCATCGCCAATAGCCATCTGCGCAGCTCTAGTGTGACATTAATTCAACAAACCATATTTAATGCTGAAATAATATTTTGTACGTGAATTTTATTTAGTACTTTTAAAAATGGTGGTCCGTAGTCATCTAGTCATTCAAAGAAAATTTGGAACACAAATGGCATTTTGAACATTGCTAAATATCTCAAATTTCAATTATGAGAAAAAGCATTTGAATGTTAAAGTTGATTGAATTAAAAATGTAGACAATTCTTTAACTTATGTTTACTGATATAGAACTAACATACCATATTCTATTCAGAAACACAATGTTGGAATTTTAGAATATGTATTAAAAGAGGTCATGAAAACAAGTGTATACATTGCCTGTCACAAAAACCGCAACACCAATAAAAACGATTGTTATGGTTTGGCACTAAGGCCAAAATGAAGTGTTTGTCGTGAAGCCAATCGAATGCTTAAAAATGACCACAATAAGACTGAAAAGATAAAAATTATGTCCTTGATCAATATACAATTTACAACAATAATCAATATACAACCATTAAATTTGCAGCAAATTTTTATTAATTGCACGTGCTATTAAGTTTTTAATGGATTAATTTGTATTTATTAAAGCATTATTAAATTATACTTTCAGCGTAATTTTTCTGGCTCGTAAAAAATTGTATAATTTAATTTTTCACATAAATAATTTATTAAAAACTGTCAATGTTATAAATCTATTACTATGTATATTAAAGTCAATGTTATTAAACTATTACTATTATTTATCTTTTTCTTTACAATTACTTCAAAAATAAAAATTAGTATGAAAAAAAATATATTCTCAGACAACACCCAATTTTGGAAAAGTAAAATGAACACATCTGTGTAATTGAACAATGCCTCCCCGGAACATTTCAGACCATCTCGCGGACTACGGGTTGGGAGCCACTGATCTAAACAAATGTGGAAAAAAGTTGTTTTATATTAATGTATTCAATGATTACAACTTTTGAATAAGTTACGATCGGTTATAGTGAACTAGTAAAAATATCCATTTATCGTAACTAATACACTACGGACCACAGAAATAAATAAGTCTAGGATCTAATTAAACAAAAACCTACACACAATATCACCTTTTTTTTTTAAAAAATATTTCTTGCACTTATTTTTAATTTTGACGAATTTTTTGTGGAATGAGACTATCACCCTATATCTAAAAATTGATATACACTGTAAAATGGTACGTCTGGATAAAAATAAATAAGTGTAAAAAAAGAGAAAAATTGGCTCGCCAAAGAAGTAAGTTGTATAAATCATCGACACAAAATAAAATGGAAAATATTATTCAAGTTTCATAAAATCAGCCAAAAAGATGATGTAATTACCGCGAACAAATTGGACTTCCACTAAATTGAAAAAACACATAATATTTCATAGTTACTTATTAGAAATCAAATGCATATTAAAAAAAATTGGGACTTTTTAAAACATTCTTCCTCATTAAAATCGGATTATTAGCGTCGGATATGTGAACAATCAAACACAGACCCTTTTTCATGTTTTTAGTGTAAATAAAGAAAGTTAACTCAAATTAATATAAGCATTTTCTTAAAAGTATCTTTCATAGAACCACAAATACGTTTCAGTATTCAATAATTACTTGAGGAAAAATCATTCAAGTAAACTCAAAATAGTTTTCGAATGCTTTTGAAAGCTACGCTCCACCTGACCAGCGCCTCAGACATGGCCTTGCCTCAGGCATCTGGAAACAGGCCGCTAAAAAGAACCCCCAATTCTTTCCCTTTTGTCGATGTAATTATCTTCCTACCCTTGTCACTGAATACGGGTGTGATGGTGACCTTTGACATACTGCTGAAGTCAAAATAGGCGGAACTAGCGAGAGGCGTGGTTTATCGGATATTTTCAATACATAGCTTTTACATATAGAAAAATTCAATACTTTAAATTCTCCGATTTCAAATTTATGACATGCTATGAATAGAGAAATGTTTAAACTTGGTTTTCTTACAGATGAATTTTAATTATATCTCTTTAATCCTTTTAAAACGTTCCAATAAAGTTAAAATTCTCATTAAAAAATTTTGAGAACAATTTTCAAAAAAAGTAATTGCAAGGAAACGAATGTTAAGCTAAGCTTTATCTAATAAAAAAAACTGCATCAAAATATTCGAATAACTTTTCTGCTTATCTTTATATGAAAACAAACTTTTCCCCATAGACTTAACATTAGAGGTCGATTCCAAGATGGACGGTGTCGAAGAGCCTTAAGGTTTCTGAGCAGCCCCTAAATCATCTACGATGCAGGGGCAGGACCCTGCTTTTGTAAAGAGGCCAAACATGGGGCCTCTTACAGACGCAGGGCCCTGTGCAAAGGTAGCTGTGAGAATCCCTGAACTATCGATTCTTGCAGTTACCTTCTCTAAAACATGCTATTGAAACCATATTGTGGTTTGTCTCGTCTAGCCACGACCGTATAATTTCGTTAATCTTAAAATACTTCATTATAAATTGCCAGTTTATTCTAAAACAAAACCATATCCCATGTTTTCTATAATGGTTTTAAATTTATTGGTCCACGAAAACACCTGCTCTTTGATTATTATCTAAATTTCTCGAAAAACAAGCGAGCAATTTGTTTTCTTTTTGTACGAATCAATCCATCACCCCAGACCCAGGACGTAGACTAGTCGGCTCGTATCGCTTTTTATTTTTATTATCAGACACCCTTTCTTTTATCCAATGTAACTTTTTACATTAAAATGTTGTATTACGTAATCTATAGGCGCCGAAAGTCTGAGTATATTTGGCCTTGTTTTATTACTCTTTGTGATTTGGGTTTTGTTCCGGTCGACCCCCCGCCCCCCCCGCTCCCAATAATCTGAAATCCTTAAAAGTTGGGAGTTTCGAGTTTTAAAAAATCTTTGATGTGGGAAAACCCCTCCCCCAAATCCCTGGGGCAGCAGGGGGGTGGGGGGACCCCCCCCCCCCTCCCTTCTGCGCTCCTGGGAAGAGAGAAAAAAATGTGGGGGGGGGGGGGGATTTGCGCAATTGAGTTTGGGAGGGATGGGCACCCCTGTCTCAAGACATATGTCAAGGGTCACAAAGGACTGCTTTTCTGGGAATTGTAATGTAATAGTGTACTTGGGGGTACAATAGACCTCTGGTCGCAGTGCTTGCTCCAATTTGGAGCCCCCATCCTTAAGTCATAAGTACTTGGGGGTCTTAGGGGAATACTGGAAAAAAATCCCTAATTGATGAGATGGAACAGCTTCCATTTCACAGCTTCTTATTTCAGAGTAAGATGGTAAATTTAGGAAGCAATATTTTTAATACTAATAACAAATGTAGGAGAATTTTTACATCAGCATATTTTACTGTTTTGCAAGTAAGTAAATATTTCTATATTCTAAAAATCAATTACAAATCATAACATCTTTCCTAATGAAATGGGCTTTTGTTGATCAATTGGCAGTGACTAATTAATATGTTTGTTTTTACTAAATTTGGTAATTTTATTTTTGGTATTTCTCAGAATGTGGTAAGTTTTCTTGTAAGAAAATTAAAACTGGACAATGAGGCATAAAGCCATATTTACGATTTTTTTATTGTAAAATATTTTATTTGTTTTGTTAAATTAGATGATTCAAGTTTATTTTACAAATATCTGAAAGTTCTTTTTGCGAGACCGTAACATAGCACAGTTGATGTAAGGGTGGCGGAACAGTTTTTAAAAATGTACCTATTTTCAGAAAAAAACACGTTTTTTGAATGTTTGCTCCTAAATTATTTATTAGAAAACAGGCCCCCTTCAAACATTTTTGCCGCCTGGACCTTTTATCTTAAATCCGCCACTGGGTATGACTGTATGCATACTTACAAAATACTACGAATTGCGATACCGAACTACAGTAGTATACATTCATCCATAAGGAAATCTTATTCAAAACTATGGAAAATATATATACTCATGCATAAACAGATAATTTTAAGTAAAAAATTTCATTAAAAGTCGGGAGAGCGTCTGCTTATGCGATCTATTACAAATAAGAATATAAGATGCCTTATATGAAAAGATGGAATCGAGTTACAGTGGCGGCGATTCGGGGGGGGGGGCAAGGGGGGCGGTTGCCCCCGCACTTTTTTAATATTGCACTTTTTAAAACTATATTACAAGTCAATTGTTCTATTGCATTGCCGAACAAAGGAAAAAATTTGAACCCCAACTTCCTCCCACTACTAAGGTTCAAACCCTTTCCATTGAAAGTCAAGTGAATTTTTTTTTGAACTAATGTGGTATCGTTATTCTTTAAAAAAAATTCAACATTTAAAAAATAAATAAATTCTCTATCTAAATTGAGGAGCTTCGTTTTCAGATTTCCAGACAGACAGCTGCTAACTTAATCCATTGATTGGCGACTCATGCCTTACTCATTCCAGGTCCATTACTCATTCTGTTTTTATTTTTTTCGGAAAAAGAAATAGCATATATTTTCTTTACATAGAAAAATGCAACTGTATGACCTTCAATTCTAAAAATAGATCAAACCCCCTTCTTTTATTTATGACTATCTGCAACTTTTTTACATTAAAATAGTATCCGGTCTTAATAAAATGCGTTAAAATTTAGTATTGTGTAATCTATTGGCGCCGAACAATTGCGTAATCTATAAATCTGTAGATAGGAGGGAAGGGGTCATGAGTTAGCCATTAATGTCTTTGTTTTGATCTTCGTCTGCTCTGCTTTTTAGCAAAATGAAGCGAATTTTACAAATTTCAGTTTTAAATTACTTTAATAAAAAGAACAAATGTGAAGTTGAACATGACAGCAATACAAGCACTACTGTTTCCAGTTTCCATTCAAGAAAGCTTGTCTGTTTGCTTGCAATCTACGCCACAGAATTTTCAAAATCGCGCAAGTATACGTTTAAAGATACCATTATCTTGATTTTTAGCATTTATATATCATATTTCGAAATCTTTTACATCATTCATATTATGCGATTGTTCTTCAATTTAATTTAGCATTAATTGTTCAATTTATAATTTAATTTCAAACTATTATTGGAAAATTTATTCGTATTTCAGTAATCATTGATATTTGTAAATTTCGAATATTATTGCACTTCATAAAATGTGTAACGAAGGTACAGTTTAATTTAATCGTGAATAGATATATTTTGAAAACTTGTTTAAATATGGATTTATTCATACACGGATGAAATGTTTTTGCTTTTTCCAAAATATCCATTTAAAAAGAATAGTAATAATTATCCGACAATGAGACCCTGTGATTATTATTATGATTTTGGTTTAGAATTTTACAAATCTGTGTTATGTCCGAAGAAAATTAATATTATTTGCAAATGAAAGCGAGGGAAGATTAGAAATTGCCTAACTTGTAAGATTAAATTTGACCTCTGAACGGATACTGCATTGGAAAATGCTTGCAACAAACCAATACTTTTTGAGAGAACTGTTTAATATTACATAATTTATAAAAATGTTGAAAATGTATATAAACTGGAACTGGGAATGTTTAGCACTGTTGAGGTGGGAATTTAAATCGGAAAGTTTGATTTGATTTGGTTAAATAACGTAGCACTAGAGCTGCAGATTGGGCTATTGCCGACAGTTCGGGTTCGGGACCCATCTCCAAGGAAAAACCCGGGAACAATGCTTCGTATTTTTGAACAATGGTCATATATAACGAGGACAACACTTGAGCTGGCACACGGCGGCTTCATTGTTTGTTACCACACATATATTATAAGGAATTTCAAACTTTAAATTTGTTCTCTAAATTGATTTCTTAATTAGGGAGTGATTTATTAATTTTAAAAATAGTTATTGACAACTGTTAAATATAGTTAATGACAATGATAACTGTTGATGTTATTTATCTGCCAACGTATTCATGTTTACTTGAACGAAAATTAATAATTTTTTTAATAAAAAAAAATTGGCGGGGGTTTGTGAGATATGTTTGTTAAATTTTGTGGGGTTAAGGATTCCCCCCTCTTGGTGAGGGGGATAGATGCCTAAAGAAATTCGTTGCTCTGTCACTGAACCCCCATGAAATAATCACTCAACCTACATAAAATCTATACCCACGTGCCTGCAAACTGTAAGACTTTGTCTCAAGGTCCCAAACGTCACACCACAAATGTAGAATTGTAAATGGTGCTGGAAATTTTCTAGGGATTGGGAGGGTGAGGAAAGAAAATTTCCTCCATTTCTTTTTCAACACTGACACCAATGGAAAGGATACCTATCCCTTTGGAGGTCGGTCAATAAGTATGTTAATTAGATTCATTACAACAGTCCGTATCACTCCAAAATAAAAAAAAAATGGAAAATAATCGAAAATGGATTAATAGTCGACCTGGGCGTCTCGTACCTATTTTAAATTGGTATTCTTTCCTTCAAATAACTCAAAATAGAGAGTAAATATAAATGTGCAATATTTATTGTTTTGGTGTTCCTTCAAAATTTTTATTACTACCCCCCCCCCCCTCTCCGCTTCACACACACATTTCATCTTGATCTTGCCCCCCCCCCCCCCCACTTTTACCACCCAATCGCCGCCACTGTCGAGTTAAACCGCACAAGTACGCTTCTCCAATAAGATTTTCGCCAAATCGAAAATACCGTATATACTCGCGTATAAGCAGAGAAATTTAAGTAAAAATTTTCATCAAAAGTAGAAGGGTCGGCTTATACGCGGGTTAATAAAATTTATAATATAATTTGTATAAAATGGGAGAGCGAATTTGGAATTCAGCGGATTCTTGTAGAATGTGCCGACACATTTCCCGATCCGAGATTAAGAATGTGCGCCACATGTGCTGTACTGAATGAAGAACGTTCTGCGCATCGCGGCGTAATCGCAATGCAAAATTACACTTCTCACATAAATAATCAGCTTAACTAAATAAAAAGAATATATTTTGATAAATATTTAATTGGTTTGTAGGTAGAATATATGAAGCTAGTATACATTACTTTAATAGGATTTTGGACGGCAGACAAAAAAGTTGACATCGTGCGTAGCGAATGACACCACTTTAAAGTCAATGAATGACACCACTTTAAAGTCAATGTCTTTCTTACTCGATTGCAATAATTAAATAAAATTTATATCCCCAATACAGATTTTATTCCTTGGTAATATTATGTAAAGATATTAATAGTTGTCTTATTAGAAATTAGGATGAAATTGACTTAAAAGCGGTAAAATCGGGACGTTGCTAATCCGCGAATTAAAGTTCTACCTTCAAATCATTTATTTCGTAATTAAAAACTAAATATTTTTAATAAGTATACATTCATCCATAATATATTTGTATTTCCTTCCGAGATGGATAAAAAAAATGCTCATCCGTATTAGTGACAGTAGTCAACGATGTTGACAGAAAATAGATGATGTTTTCTAAGTTTTTAAATCATTACAAAACAATGTTAAGAATTAGAAATTGCACATTTTGGTATTTAAGTATGTGGTTTAAAATATTTTATTACTATAAAAAAAAGATTTAATTTAATAAGATTAATGGAGGTTTGTTTGAAATACACAAGAACATCGCGAGTAATATGTACTTTTAAGCACGAGGTATCGTCGCGAACTTCGAGGAAAGCAGTTTCTCCAAACACTTTTTCTTAATTTTTGATTTCTATGCTAAAATATTTATTTTAAGAATTAAAATTTCAGTCTTTTATGGGTGACTTGCCGATTTTAATCGGAATTTTTCATGTACGAAAATACAACCTCTGTAACAACTCTCAACTAACGTAAGTTTTCAATTTTAGACAAAAAATCCTCCTAAAATTAGGGGGTCAGCTTACACGGTAGTCGTAACTAAAAGCGGCGCTATTCGTAAAAACAAACATAAGAACTAAGTAAAATGTATATATTGGTAAATACGATTCATTAGCAAAAACATTTCCCCCACACCTCCCCCTTCATTTGAGAGTGGAATCTACGGTAATAATTGAAAATTGTATTTCAGCGACGATTTTCCGAATTTGGAAATGATAAAAAAATGTGCATTCTTTCGGATATATTACTAATATTTTTAGCATTGATTAGATTTGTTTGGTATTGTGAAAAGGGTAAGATATTTTCATTGAATGGTCAGGTGAATAGTTGGATTTTCAAACGGTAGAAAGGGCGGCGATTTGTCCATAAGAGGGTAGAATGGCACAATTTCTAAGGGGGAAAAAACCGCATTTTTTATAAAAAGTGGAATTTTTTAGAAAAATCAAAATAGTGGAAGAATCTGATCCTTGCTGGTTGGTTAATTCAATGTTGCACTAGAGCTACACAATGAGCTATTGGTGATGTTTTGGGATCTGTTCTGAAGGCAAGATCTGCCTCATAATTTTGAACCATGGTTATGATAAGGACAACACATGAGCAGGCCCCTCAGTTAACTATAATAGGACTAATGACATTGGTCCCCCTATAAACAATGGGTATTTTTAGTTCTCGAAAGGAAAGATTGCAGGGCATATTTTAACATACGAGTTGGTGGAGTTTTTCCCATCAGTGCTAGAAATGCCCCCACTAGTCATAGAGATTTGCCCTTACATGATATACTTTGTTTAATACATTTTCCATTGTAGAAGCAAAAATTTGAAACAGGGGCATGTACGACTTTGGACAGAGACGGTGCCCTTTCCAGTGAAAGGGTCTTTTTTTGACCTCCTAACATTCCTCTTTACCCAGAAGCTCCTTATCTGAATGGGAGCTTTATGGGTCATTGTAACTTGGCGAGGGAGTACGGTTCTCACTCTCATCCCCCGCCTAGATATTTCTCATTTTGCCTACTTAAAAAAATCCTTCTGTGCAGAACTAAGATTTACCTCATTTTAGTGATAGGGTCTGTCAGTCTCTCTGGACAGCTGTTCTAATGATAACGATTGACGCACAGTTTCTTCAACTTTACGAGGCATCCTTTTCGAAAGTTTCTGTGGTTACAGTTAAGTTTTTATTATCCTGTGTGACTGACTATACATCTATTCAGAATTGTTTACTGCATTTTTTTTCTCTCTGATCTCTTAAGTGGACACCAGCTTTTTTTCCTATAGTTAGCGAATACTCTGGCATGTCTTTGTAAGAAGGGAACAGGACAGAATCTATTCAGTTGTGTCGCCACCAGGGGGGTTAAAGCCCCCCCCCCCCATGGATTCAGAAAACGTCTTATATGCGTATCTAAAATTTCATGATTTTCCTCTTAGTAGTTTTTTGCTATATTAAAATGTGCATCAAATGATCATTTCAGGGATCATACAAATTTATAATCAACAGTACTTAGAAATATTTGCCAATTTTACGAATTAAAAGCGCTATGGTCGCGTTGGCATAAAATTTAAAATTCTTATACACTGGCAAGGGGTATATGGGAGTGGTGCGCATTAAATATGACCCAAGTTCAATGTCCTGACGCCTTTTGACGTTGCGTTGTGTGCCAGCTGAGGTGTTGTCTCCGTTATTCAGGGGTGGTGCCAGCAGGGGGGCTGTAGCACCCCCGTCAGGCAAGGCTAGCTCCCCCCCCCCCGTTGGGGAAAACTACCAAGTTTGACGCAGCAAAACCGTAATTTTAATTGTTAGAACCAATTTTTTTTTGAAACAAATCAAATTTAGTTTTTTAAATGGGTTTCTGTTTACAGCCTTTTGGTTCACACCGTGTTTCCATTGTATTGCTTGCCATTTCTTTTTGTTGACATAAGAATCCAACGGGAATCTGAGAACGAGACGATAGACATTTTCAGATTAGTTGCAATTGGAACAAGTCAGCGTTTACTTGCGTGTGAAAGAAATCTTTTACTTATGATTTAGGAACAAAAATTGGCACATACATGAAGCGGATGACGAATTGGAAAATAAAGTGTGTTGCTGAAAACTTTTGATTCTGAGACATACGTTATTAACGATTTAAAAAAATCCATGAAAGCCAGAAATACTTTATAGTTGCCCAACTAAAAGTACTGATTCGTAATGCATGTGGGGTGGCGTTTAAGATACTACAGCATGGTGATCCTTTTTATTCTCAAAATATAGCCTGTCTTATTTTTAATTCCTATAATACGAACTACGTTAATTAAAAATATTCTTACAGTCCCACGAAGTTCGTGAACGAAGTATGAATGTAATACGATTTGTACAGTTTTTGTAACATATCTTTTTTCTACTATGATTTAGGTTTATGCAATAAGTACTTGGGATAGTACTAAAATATCAAAACATAAAAATCATACTTATTGATTTTGGACCAGAATAATTAAAAAAATTCAATCTGAAATACTTGCAGTGTTTATAATTCCTATACAAGTTAATTAAAAATATTCTTACAGTCCCACGAAGTTCGTGAACGAAGTATGAATGTAATACGATTTGTACAGTTTTTGTAACATATCTTTTTTCTACTATGATTTAGGTTTATGCAATAAGTACTTGGGATAGTACTAAAATATCAAAACATAAAAATCATACTTATTGATTTTGGACCAGAATAATTAAAAAAATTCAATCTGAAATACTTGCAGTGTTTATAATTCCTATACAAGTTAATTAAAAATATTCTTACAGTCCCACGAAGTTCGTGAACGAAGTATGAATGTAATACGATTTGTACAGTTTTTGTAACATATCTTTTTTCTACTATGATTTAGGTTTATGCAATAAGTACTTGGGATAGTACTAAAATATCAAAACATAAAAATCATACTTATTGATTTTGGACCAGAATAATTAAAAAAATTCAATCTGAAATACTTGCAGTGTTTATAATTCCTATACAAAGTACTACTATTCATCACCAATGCATATAAATAACATAAAATATTATACATTTATTCTCAAACGTTCACTAAACAATTTAGATTAATACTTGATTTTTGAAGTGAAGCACCTTTAAAATCACTGGTACTTTGGAGTATCAGAATTGAACACCATTTACTCTTTTAGGATTATACATTACAACACTTTCATTCCGTGAAATATATAACTATTCCCATAAATTTTGTTCGATAGGAAATTTGCCACCAATGCGTGTAAAATGTGCTAACGATGCAAAGCGTGGATGGGAGACACTGCGTTAGCCGAAATAGTTTGTTTATCTTTATTTTACTGAATATGTTTTAGTTGGCGATTCTTTTTCTATTTTTTTTATAATATTTGCTAAAATGACGTTTTACGTATAATCCTTCTGAAAGTGTTCCAAAAAAGCCATATCGAAATGTAAGTAGGTGTTGCTATTGAATTGTTTTTAAAGTTGGAGTGGATTCGAGTACGAAGATAGTCCCCTTATGTAAATTTTTGTATATCAATGTGTAGTAGACTTAAAATGGTATATTGAGTTTAGTCTACAATAAATAGTGGCCGAGAAACTAGGGGGGGGGGGGGGGGCAGGCTGTATATAAGGCTCCAAAACCCCTCCAATTGGGCTGTAAAGAAAATTTATTTCCATAGATACGAAAAAATATATTTTTTTTATAAGAAAATTATGCTACAGATTTCTGTGATAATTTTTTTTCCATATTTAGTTCAATTTATTCTGCTTCTGGTGTCAGCCCTAACCTAACCAGCAGTGACGCATCTTACATAATTGCTGGTTAGGTTAGCTAATGCTACAAAGTTGCTGGACTGCCAAAAAGAGGTTGCTATCGTCAGAGAAAGTTTTGATTCTTACGGGTTCTAGTGACCATATATGGACATGAAACTGGGGTGCTGAAGACATAGCTTAGAAGAATGGAATGTAGAAATTAGGGATGAACCAGATAGTGGTTTTGGCGAATACCGGATATACGGTTCACATTACGAACCGGATACCGGATATCCGAACGGGATTTTGTCAGATATCCGGCAGTTTCTTTTTTATGAAAATATCTTCTCATACACACTAGAAAAAACGGAATTCATTAAAAAATTTCAAAATATTTTTTTATTCTATAGTATTCCTTTAAGGTTGAATAGCCATAATTGAATAAACATTCAAAAAACTTTTTATTTACAAAGGGTTATTTTACGGCGCTGTTAGCAATGGGGCGTATGTTTTGTACACTTTACACTTAATTTCTGAAGAATTGTATTTTTACCATGCCCTTTCTTTCCAGGCATGAAAACTCAAGTTAGCTTAAACTCTTGAGAAATTTACTTTTTAATTCAACTTTATATTAGTTTTAACTATAGTGACTAAAAGAGGTAGTGTGTCAACCGCAGGCAAAAACTGGTTCATAAAAGCGGGATGCTACTAGATGGCGCTGGTGATATTACTGATGGTTGTTTTCGTCTATCTTCAGTCTTTTTTACATTGTCGTCGGCATTAAACACTGTTGGAGAATGCGTTTATCTTTCAATAATTTAAAAAACAATTATGCCTCGCAAGTCCCAATAAAGACATTGTTTTGTTCCGGCATGTACAACTGGATATAATAATAAGGGGAATATAGGTGAAAAGATATCATTGTTCCAAGTGCCTAAAAGCGATGAGTTGCGGGCTAAATGGGCCAAAAACATACCACGTTCAGATAAGCCTTTGGATTTAAATTGCAGTGTTTGCGAAAAACATTTTGATAAACAGTTTATTTCCCGAGAGTTTGTGCATATAATCAACGGTGTTGATGTAAAATTGCCTAGACAACGTCCGTTATTAGAGAATGATGATATCCAGACCATATTTCCGAATTTGCCTAAGTATTTGTCATCTGATGTGCCAAAAAAATTTTACTGTGTGCTTATGTTACTATGATTTAGGAACAGGGATGTTTAATGCACAATCTGTACACTATTTAACTAATAATTATTGAACTCTTTAATTTGTTAACGGAAAAGTCATGTACTTGTGACTGATGTAATCTAAACTATTTGAATATATTGTTTCATAATAATTTTTTTTCCTTTTTGATATATGTTTTTGTATATAATAAATGGTTTTTTAATACTGATTTCTGTGTTTTACATATTTTAAATTTAAGATAAAGAATACATTTAAAATTTTTGCATTTAAATATTTCTAATGTTATACTAAACTACTGTAGCCCAGTAAATTTAGGATTTTATATGAAACTAATTTATAATTAGCTGAAAATTTCAGAATTAGTTCCTCTTTGCATGTATAACGAATCCTGAAAAGTCCCCTAACTTTCCATGTGAGCTTCAATCCAAAATGGCGGATCAAAGATGGCCGCCAAGCACTTTTTGCCTTGTTTGATGTTTTTCGTCATATCTAAGTTAAAAATAAACATTTTTTAATTCTGTAAAAACCGGTATACTCTAAAAGGATTATTGTTTCGATATATACCATAAAATAACCGATAGCAGTTTTCAAATGAGAGAAAATTAATTATTTTGACGAAACCCAAAATTTCTGTGTTCGAAGTTTTTAGCTGAATTCATAATTTAGAAATATAAATAAATTAAGAAAAATTTTGTAGGTAAGAAAATGTTGTTCCTTGTATGGAGTTTTCTAAAGTAAATTTTAGAAAAATATTCAAAGAAAAATTGCTGGTATATTCCGTTTTCTTAAGCAATCCAGCAGGTTTTTTTTTAACTTCGAAGTGAGTAGTTGTTAGTTTAGGTCTGTGTTAAACTTAAAAAAAAAAAACATGACTGTCTTTGTTTATAACTGTAACAAGTTGGGCAAGAAAGGGAAAGTGTGCGCGGTTTTTTAAAATGAATTGAAATGAAAAAGAAAAACACAAATTTTATAGCACTTAATTACATAAGAATAACAAAAATTTTGGCCTACAGTTCATAAATAAAAAAATATAGACCAGTCATTCAACATCATAATCATCATCTTCGAAACCGCTAGTAGGAGGAGCTGAATTTTTACATGACTCTCCTAAGCAAGAGGTACAAAACTTGGAGCACTGGAGGTCTGCCTTCTTGCATTGGCATCATGTCACAGTCTTTTGTTGCAGTTATTTTGCAGTCACATGATATTAGTTGTAAAAGTTCTTTGGAAGCTGCGGGAAGTGTTGAAGGCCAATCTACCATCCTTCATGAACCATCCCCATTTAGTAGGATCAAGGTTGTTCCCCAGCCACTGTTGAACTTGATGATAGGTGCGAAGTGAATGCTGTGAAGCAGCTGCACTTGTTGGTGGAAAAGTTGCCAAATTAAAGTTTGAAGAGAGGGTTTTAGCTACTTCTTTATTGTAACGGATGTATCGCAGATCATCTAAAGAAGTTATTTGTTTTCCTGCAATAATGTATTCCAGGAATATTTCACCAATTTCAATGACCTTTTGGGGATCAAGTTGAGGATTGTTGAACTGTGAAATCAAAGAACGCAGTTCGTGATTGTTCTTGATTTCTTGATTGTTCTTTGATTTCACCGCAGCGTCCAAAGAACTTTTACAACTAATATCATGTGACTGCAAAATAAATGCAACAAAAGACTGACATGATGCCAATGCAAGAAGGCAGACCTCCAGTGCTCCAAGTTTTGTACCTCTTGCTTAGGAGAGTCATGTAAAAATTCAGCTCCTCCTACTAGCGGTTTCGAAGATGATGATTATGATGTTGAATGACTTGTCTATATTTTTTTATTTATGAACTGTAGGCCAAAATTTTTGTTATTCTTATGTAATTAAGTGCTATAAAATTTGTGTTTTTCTTTTTCATTTCAATTCATTTTAAAAAAACGCGCACACTTTCCCCCTCTTGCCCAACTTGTTACAGTTATAAACAAAGACAGTCATGTTTTTTTTTAAGTTTAACACAGACTTACACTAACAACTACTTTCTTCGAAGTTAAAAAAAAACAACCTGTTGGTATGCTTAAAAAAACGGAATATACCAGCAATTTTTCTTTGAATATTTTTTTAAAATTTACTTTAGAAAACTCCATACAAGGAACAACATTTTCTTACCTACAAAATTTTTCTTAATTTATTTATATTTCTAAATTATGAATTCAGCTAAAAACTTCAACACAGAAATTTTGGGTTTCGGCGTCAAAAAACTTAATTTTCCCTCATTTGAAAACTATTATCGGTTATTTTATGGTATATATATATATAGAAACAATAATCCTTTTAGAGTATACTGGTTTTTACAGAATTGAAAAATGTTTATTTTTAACTTAGATATGAAGAAAAACATCAAACAAGGCAAAAAGGGCTTGGCGGCCATCTTTGATCCGCCATTTTGGATTGAAGCGCACGTGGGAAGTTAGGGGACTTTTCAGGATACGTTCTACACATATATAGGAGCTAATCCTGAAAATTTCAACTAATTATGAATTTGTGTCATATAAAATCCTAAATTTACTGGGCTATAAGAGCCTAAGAAAAAAAGTGCTTAGCGGCCATCTTTGATCCGCCATTTTGGATGGAAGCTCACGTGGGAAGTTAGGGGACTTTTCAGGATACGTTCTACACATATCTAGGAGCTAATCCTGAAAAATTCAGCTAATTATAAATTTGTTTCATATCGACCCTGTTTTTGGTCTAAATTTACTGGGCTACTGTACTTCTTTTTGAAAACTAATTCTAAAATAAAATAATAATCAGAAAATTTATTTAATTTTTCAATTTATGTAATGTTATGATTATTAAAAGCTAATTTATTGAATTTTGATTGACTTTTCGGAAGTAAAAAAATACATGATATAAAAATTGGTTATTTAACAATATTGATATCTAAGTATAAATTTTAATTTCAGCTAAAAGTAAGGATCTTCTCTCTAATTTCAATTCCTTATTAAATGAAAAAAAAATATTAAAAATGCTTTTACATTAGAATATTAAAAACTTTTTCAATGCCATTATATATATATATATATAAATTAAAATCACGAAAAGTGAAAAAAATTAATAGTGAAAGGTGACTTTAAAGTGGATATTCGTGATTCATTTGTACGAGATTATTTAGTTTTAATTTGCATTTCAGAAGTATTTTTCATCAGTATTTACTATTATTTAACTTTCTAAGACATATTATAATTTTTTTCACTCGTATCAAAGTCCCTATTATATATTTTTATTTTATTATAAGCAATAACATTAATATTCATCAATGGGAATCACGAGATATCACCAACAGTAACGCCCCCTATCGGTGTCTCGTTCCGAAGAACCTTTTTCCCCTCGGAGAATAGTGGTTGACACACTACCTCTTTTAGTCACTATAGTTTTAACTTTACATAGTTTAATATAACTTTATATTATTCAACTTTATATGACCCCCTATCATAACGATTTGTTAAAAAAATAATTTTTAATAGAATTTTAAAGTTAAATTTTTTTTTTTTTTTTTTTTTTTTTTTTAAGGACTCTTGATGTAAAAAATTATATAAAAAAAACTTTTAATGCTATGAACTTTTTGAAGGGTCAGGACAGACCTTGTTAGGCCTTGAGCCTGTTGTTGGTCGTCACTATTTGCATTTATTTGTATTAAGAAAGATAATTCGAGTAATTTCCAACAAAAATTATGCTTCTAGATTAATTACAACTTGCATAATCATGTTTAAAAAAACATGATAATTAGCTAATTAGCATTTGACTTTTTTCAGTTTTTTTTAATAATGAATCAACATGATTTTTAAAATGTTTTCATACATAAAAAAAACTAAAGATTTAAATTTACAATTTAAAAAAAATGTTCAAGTGTGTACGTACACCTTAACAGTTCTGTAATAAACTGTTCATATTTCTACTGACTTTGAAACGGCCATATCTGTTCTGTACAATGTGTTTAAAAATGTAATTTTGAAATATTTCCAAATTGCTGATCTAAATTTTGCCATATTTAAATGCTAAACCTAGCTTTTAGACTGGAGAATAAAACACTTTCTAATATACAACGAGCAGAGATGTAGCTATGCGCTCAACACACCACCACCTATGTGAATTGTTCGAACCCGAAGATACTCCATGTTAGCTATAGTGGCGTGTTTCAAATGTCTGCAGCATATCTTCCTTGCTATATATTCTCTGTGACCCGTAGCGTCTGAAACACACTTCTTACCCACCTGAATAGCCCGAAAAAAATTTAAGGGAGAATCTACACACTGTGAATATGGTAAAATTTCAGGAAAATACTTAAAGCAAGAACAAAGATAATTGAAAGCCACAAAAAAATCTTCAATGTTTCATTCATCCGGATATCCGGCACTTTACTTCCGGATATCGGATAGTTAAAAAACAGTCGGATACCGGATAGTTACCGGTTATCCGTTTCATCCCTAGTAGAAATAAGTGGGATTGATGTGATGTCGAAACTATATAGTAATGTGCAAGATTATTATTGAAAAAGAGAAGAGATTCAAGAAAGGACCAGGAAATAAGATCCGAAAGAAATGTTACATTATATATATTTGATAATTTTTTTTCAACTTATAATAACAAAGATACATTATATATATTTGATAATTTTTTTTCAACTTATAATAACAAAGATGAGTGAGGGGTAATGTATCCCCCCTCACGCCTGACCTCTCCCATGCCATTTTCTGCATACGCTGCAATATATTTTAGGTAGGGATGAAACGGATATCCGGTATCCGGCTGATTTTTAACTATCCGATATCCGGAAGTAAAGTGCCAGATATCCAATTTACCAAGCCGGATATCCGGATGAATAAAACATCGAAGATTTTTTTTTTGTGGCGATCAATTATCTTTATTCTTGCTTTAAGTATTTTTCTGAACATTCTACCAATGTATTCACAGTGTGCAGATTCTTCCTTGAATTTTTCTCGGGCTATTCTGGTGGGTAAGGAGTGCGTTTCAAACTAGTTTTTTTTTTTTTTTAGTTTTTGATAATTAACGTCGCACTATAGCTGCACAGTTGGCTATTGGCGACCGTTTCAAAACTCTGACACGGTGAGTCACAGTGAATAGATAGCAAGGAAGATATGCTGCAAACATTCGGAACACGCCACTATAGTGGAGTATCTTAGAGTTTAAACAATTCACATAGGTGGTGGTGTGTAAAGCTACATCTCTATTCGTTGTATATTAGAAATAGTTTTATTCTCCAGCCTAAAAATTAGTTTAGCATTTAAATATGGTACAATTTAGATCAGCAACTTGGAAATATTTAAAAATTACATTTTCAAAAGCATTGTACAGTACTGATCTGGCCGTTTCAAAATCTGTAAATATGAACAGTTTATTAAAGAACTGTTAAGTTGTACGTACACACTTGACATTTTTTTTTTAAATTATAAATTTAAAACTAGTTTTTCATATATGAAAACACTTTAAAAATCATGATGAATTATAAAAAAAAACTGAATTAAGTCAATTGCTAATTATCATGTTTTTTCTGAACATGATTATGCCAGTTGTAATTCATCTAGAAGCATAAATTTTGTTGGAATTACTTGAAGTATCTTTCTGAAAGTTATGACCCTATAAAATGTTTATAGCATTAAAATTTTTTTTTTTTTTTTTTTACCTCAAGAGTCCTTAAAAAACCCACTTTTTTTCCAAATATTTAATTTTTAAATTCTATTAATTTTTAAAATAAATCGTTACGGAGGAGGGTCATAAGATCTCACAACTAATATAAAGTTAAATTAAAAAATAAATTTCTCAAGAGTTTTCATATTTGGAATGAAAGGGCATATATTAAAAATACAATTATTCAGAAATTGAGTTTAAAGTGTACAAAACATACACCCATTGCTAGCTGCACTCTAGAATAACCCTTTGTAATTAAAAAAAGTTTTTTAAATATTTATTCAATCTTGGTATCTTAAAGATAAGGAATTGGGGAATATTATAGAATAAAAAAATATTTTCTAATTTTCGACCAATTTCCGTTTTTTTTAGTGTGTACGAGAAGGTAATTTCATAAAAAAAGAAACTGCCAGATATCCGATGGGGTATCCGGCAAAATCTAGTTCGGATATCCGATATCCGGTTTGTAATGTGCGCCGGATATCTGATATCCGGCAAAACCACTATCAGGTTAATCCCTAATTTTAGATTTATGAATATAAATAAAATGGGGAAATAGTAATTATACAATTAAAAACAAATAAATATACTAATTCAGTCTGAAAAAATAACTTTGTGTGATTGCTATTCAAAGCACTACTATTCATCTTCTTGTTTCTTTAAAATTAGCTATATGGAGTGGAGTATTGGGATAGAAGCACCATTTTAGCGTTAGGGTGATCCATTTCGACACTATAATTCTGTGAAAAATAATACTATTAATTTATACTTTGTCTCAAGTGGTAGGAAATTATGCGTCGATATGTATAAAAGTTTGAAGTAAAGCATGTATGGGATTGGGAGCGCGCGGTTTCAACCAAACAGCTTGTTTTTCTTCCGATTATTGGGAGGTTTCTGTTGGCGACAATTTTCTATATATACTGCTAAAGTAAAGCTTCAATCTATGTTAACAAGCTCCAATCCAACACAGACACACCTGATTTATTACTATAAAATAATTTTATATGCATAATTTTTGTCAAGGTTACGACTAGCCCCCTGTCGGGGAAGGGTAGCTCCCTTGTCGGGCAATTTCTAGCGCCACAACTGAATCTACAGTCTGAAGGTGTGGGGAGGTTACAAGTGTTTCTAATTTTATCTGTTTGGGAATAGTTTTCTTAAAATAATGTTTCACAAGTCAGTAAAAAAAAATTTTAGTTCACGAACAAGACGCACCAGTACCATTCTTCAGGCTTTTTAGTTGTTGATTTTTAAGAGACGTTTTTACTAAGCGCCAAATAGCTATAAAAAGTAAATAAATTGCTAGTTTATTTTTTTATATAGATTTATATTTTTTACAGTGTGCATTTTAGCTTTTTTAGAATTTATCAATTTCATTTGTATGTTTAAAAGAGGTCCGAGACTCATACTTGGGGAAGGAAATATATTACTTAATGTAGTAACATTTTGACTGGCTAGGATTGTAATAACATTTTATTTGGCTACGAATTTTAATAAATATAAATGTATAAGTTTCTTTTTAAATTTTGAATTGTATCTTCATGAGCAAAATATACCTCCGACGTATAATTCTATATTAATCAAAACTATTAGTATATAAGTTACTAATGTCCAAGAGGATATAACAACAAGGATAAGGTTAGAATAATTTATTATTTGTAAAACTGTCGAAAAAAAATTTCAGTTATTTATGAATGCTCGAGAACAGATAAAAGATTTACAATTCAAATTATATGAAAATATTTTTTTCATATACTATTTGTAATATTGAAAATAGTTTGCCAAACTATTGTTAAGGTTTGTTTTCAATTATTTTTGCTATGCTTGAAAACGGATCAAAGGCTAATGATTAAAATTATTATTATTGACAATATTTTTTTTATATTCTTAATATTAAGACTAAAGAAATTAGTCGAAATGTAATAAAAAAGATGGATAAATGCTTTTTAACTATATAAATTTTGTCAAATTGATTGAATTAATTCCAAAATCGCTAAGGATCCAATATAAAAGGATATTCGATAACACTTCTAAGAATAAAAACACTTCAGAAAATAAAAGTTACGAGAACAATAAGTCACGCCAAATCTTTCATCGAAGATTAATTTTGTAGATAATATAAAACATTAAACGTATCAGAAATTTTAATAAACAAATCGGTTTTGTAATGTTATTTACGAATTTCAAAGGAGAAATGCATTTTTTTGCTTTATTAGGGAGCATTTCTTTATTATGCCATGCTACTTTTTATATTTTTGTACACTCCCCTCTCTCCATATCACGCAAAGCCACGTTAGTCTTACTGCCCCACTTCTCTTATTTCAAGTCATAATGTTTTGCAGTTAAACAGCAATCATTAAAATTTTCATTTTGTAGATTTTACCAAACATTCCATTAGAAACTTAGTAATTTTTATAAAAAGTTACTTCCGTCAAAGTTTGTAAAATAAATTTCAATATTTTGCAATAATAAATGAACGGCCCATTACGAACAAATAATTCCAAGATGCACAAACTAGGTTCACAAGTTATTAATGTCTATGGATAAAATGTCAATTAGGAAAAAGCTAAAATCGAATATCTGCTAGGGTATAATTTTAATTACTCGGATATTGTTCGAAAATGTTCCAATTTTTTTGCCTGAAATTACTATAATACTAATTTTTTCACTGTTCTCAACAATGAAATGCAAAAATGTGTCTGTAGATTCATTCAGTGAAATCAAGACTAGTATATTTTTTAATAAGGAATATTTCCAAAACTTTATACAATTTGCCAACAAAAATAAATGAATAATCTAGTGCAAGTTATGTATAGTTTAAATCAGGTGTGTAGAACTCCTTAAGTATTAAAACTTTAAGTCTAAAATATACGTTTTTGGCCCATTATCAATAGAATTTTCTGTTTTTCAAGCGAAGTGCCTAAAGCAAGTTTTAATAAACTGTTTTCATTTTGCAGGAGGAACTGTGGGCCAACAACTAATACTTACTATAAATATTTATTTAAAAGAACTTGATAATTACATTTTGTTTGAATAAAGCCACATTACCTAGTTAATATGCTTTGAAATTTTAAATACTAAGGCTTTTCCTTTTTTGATTTAAATTTCATTTAGAGGGGGGGGGGGGGGGGAGGAGAAGGGATTGATTTATAATCAGAGAAAAAAATATTTGGCCCCACCAGTGAACATTTCTTAAAATATGCCTTTAACGATTGTGTCAACCTTCCGATTACCACATCGTTGCACACTTGCTGGGGATCAAAACTGCGCTCATTGGATGTTGAGTCCGACACCTTTCCCATTCGGCTACCAGGGGCCTTTTTATATGTGAGCAATTAGCTTTCAAGTGACTAACAACCAAATGCCAGGCTGATATTGATTGCTTTAACATGTAAAGATTTGCAATTTTTAAGTTTCTAAATAAACTTTTTTAATTACCCTTTTACAGTTACATAAATGCTGTTTAGATGTCTTTAGGTATGTCTCTTTTCAAAATATATTAAGAAATTTAAAGAAAGCCTATTTTAGTAAGAGCTTAATAAATAATAAAAAAAAAGACTGGCTAAGTAAAAAACAATATTTTAGGCAATCGGACAACTTTTAAAACTACAAGAAATCATTATCGAAAAGTTATCTTTCAGTTGCCATCTGGCTTATGCATAAACAGTTTGCTCTTGCAGTGACTGGTTAAATAATTTATTTCAAAATCTAGAGATTCATATTTTAAACTTTCCACAAATATTTAAATTTGATTAGAGATATCTAAAAATACTTTTTTGTCTAAATAGAAGTACTGCTGCTTTTTCAGGGTGTCCATAAGGAAAGCATTTTGAAATTCCGATATTTCCCTGCAAGCCATACTTTTTTTTAACGGCAATATTTTTACATATATTATTCCTTATTATTATGCAAGATGTACTTTGACTTTATCCAGGGTGGCAACAACATTCTGGAAAAAAAGTTCCCTGATATTTCCCTGATGGTGTCACAAAAATGTCCCTGATTTTACAATTACATTAAGAAATGTTGCAATACATGCTTTGTATAGAAGCAAAGTATCCACGCTACAATAATACTATAAATATATTGCATTACAAATGAAAAATTATAAGCAATACTTATTGACAGTTAAAATAATAATTTATGGATACAACACAAATTATTCAATTGCAACAGGCATTATGGTAATTACACCATTTCTCTAGAAGCAGAAAATGCAAAATAGCAAGTTTTTTCAAATTATTCCTTTTGTAGATAATTTTTAATGTTTTATATAATACTGCTTCATAGTTCCTATTACAATCTTCAACAAATCCCATATTCACTAACCCCTCACAATTCAAGGTCCAATGCACTTTGCTTTTGCTTCTCCCTCCAACAGTGGTTCATGTTTTTACAAAAATAAAACTGAAAATATTAAAATGTGCATAACCATGCTTTTTTTAAAATTCTTATTCAGAACTATAAGGAAATATTGACAATTAAATTACCCAGAATGGAGGGCATAACAGACGATAATTGCCGTTTTAATGATCCAAATTTGAAAAATTCCCTGATTTTTTGTGAAATTTTGAAAATTTCCCTAATATTTCCAAAATTAAAAATGTCCATGATAATTCCCTGATTTCCCGGTTTTCCAGGTTATGTTGCCACCCTGTTATCTTATTATTCCCCCATATAGGTATTTATTTAAATATATAAGTTTACTAATTGATTTACCGACTTCTAAATAGTGCAACCAAAGTTTAACATCCAAATATCAATAATCAATACATTAAAATTAAATGTACCCCAAATTCAAAATTCCAGAGTACTTACCAAATATCAATAATTCAAAATGCTACTTAAAAGATAATAAAAGTCCAAGTAAGTGCAATATATCTCTTAGATTATTAGTGATTGTACTTTAAGATCAAAGACTAAAGTAACCTCAATATTAAAAAAAAAAACTAATATGCTAAAAAAATAGAAACCCAATGCATCCCTAATAATAAAACTAATTTATTAAATACAATCTAGTATCTTAGAATATACAGCCTAGTACACCAAATTTTTTAAGATCTAATATGTACCCAAAAAATAAAAGAGGCAACAGTTTCAGTTTCGCCAATGTGGAGGGATGTTAAAGAGAAATTCGAATGTAACAAGTTTTAAACATTTGAAATATCTATTTTAAAATTAATTGAGAGGGCAAGCAAGTATCTAGTTATATATAGTCAATTGGTTTGCCAAATTTTGGAAACATCAGCATTTCGGTGCGATTTCTACGACCTTGAAAGAGAAAAATTTCAATTTTACACACTTTTAAAGTCCTATACGTAATTTCCCTCTATTTGATCGCATTTAGAAAGTATTTTGAAGTTGAATATTTACAACCAATCAACGATGTTTCACAGCCAGAAATCAACTTGAAAATATTCTTTTTGTCAAATTCCCAGTTTTCCCTGTTAGTGGACACCCTGCTTTTATTGGTCTTTTGTGTAACACTTCGCTCTTCTGTTAATTTGTTTATATAAACAATTATTTCGCATAAAACAGCAGGTTAAATAGATGAACTTATTTATCATTGTTAATTGAGGTATTTAATATGCAATACGTTTTGCAGCATTATTGTATGCCAGGAATACTTAATTACAAAATAATGCGGACTCATCTAAAATGTAATCACTCTTCTGATGTCGACCTCTTTGCTAGAAAAAGATATCAGCCCTTGTGTTCACCTGATAAATAGATAAGCAACTATATGCACTTTTAACTATTTTGAGAAAATCCTGAAATAGGACAGATTATATAACTGGTTTCAATGTTATGGGACAACCAACAGGTTTTTTTTTTCTTCATTGTAAGGTAGAAATTACAGCCATTGTGAAAACGCAGGTAATCGTACCAAAATCTCATTTTTTTTTAATATATGAATATAACTGATTTTGCATCCTGGTTACTCAAAATATGATTGATCTAACGATGGTTGTTTAGACCTGAAGTATTAATTAAGAGAATTTTATTCACTATGCCTTTGACCAAAAATAACCTAGTATTCTTGGGTTAAAAGGGGGATTTAGATTCAGTTCTACTGGTAGTTTACCTGCAAATGGTGCAAATAAAATATAATGGTAGAAATACAAAGAATCTATACAAAAAATTCCTTTAAATCAAACTGAATTCATTGCAAGATATTTGTTTCAATAAGTTTTCTCTTCTAGGGTCTTGACAGAAAGCCCAAGAATTTTAATAGCAAATAAAAAATAGACAGAAGGAAAGAGCATTATAACTCATCATAAGTTGGTTTAAATTAAAAAAAGTTGATAAGCAAAGGGCAGCCTCTTAATTTATTAAATTGAAAATATTGCTAGACAATAAATTAACTTAGCAGTAAACAAGAAGGATCATACCAGATTTTTTTGATGTTGGATCAATCGGACTTGGATCTCGCCGCAATCGCTTCGTGATTCGATTGCTACATCTTTGATTATTAGTTAATTTACTTTTTTCAATGCTGCTAGGAGCAGAATCAGCTTCTAAGATTTCTGGAACATCTTTAACTGCAGTTCGTGATGAATGTGGTCTTTTGGCTGAACTTGTCTGTTGACTATCTGATTCTATATCATTGTCAACAGCATCCTCTCCTTCACCTGGCATTCTATTCAGAGGAGTACAGATTGTGACCTAATAAGAAGTATAAAATATTCATCAATTACAAGAACCATATTTGACATAAATATTTAATTAGGGAAAAACAATTACCTTTAAGATCGTTTAGCAAGTTACTTTAGTCCAAGTTTACATTGTTTCATTCACAGCTATTTTTCTGGCTAAGAACTAAAAGAAAAAATATTAATTATAGCACATAGCGAAAAAGTAAAAAAAAATTAACCATTACATCAATTTGGAGCATGTGAGGTACATTTGAGTATCGATTTTGCTTATATATAAAAGTCGTTTTTAATAAATTGAAATTTAGAGGTAGACAACTATAATGTCATTTTAGAAATTTACCAAATTAATACAATAAATTTTTTTTTTCTCAAAATCAAACGTGGCAATTTTTAGTCAGATTATAAGGAGTTGGGTTTCATTGATAATGTTGGTACTTTCTTACTTGTTAATTGTGACAATTATTATTGTTAGGTAGCCATAACAAGCTCAAACTTGCATTAAAATTTAAACTAATTAAAAACTAATAACAATCATTACTTCGGTATAATTAAATGACAATCACATTTGACATTTGTAAAATATGAAGTCTTCACTCTTTCCCTAGGGGGAAAAAAGGAACCAAAAAACATCAATGCAAAAAAAGACCTGCATGATGAAAATTAACCATTGCAAAATGCTTTTTGATCTATCAGAAAAGGATTATCCCCCAATATGAAACCTACATATTCCTCAATAAAAATTAGATAACTCAGTTGGGAATTATCCCTCCACCATAGCCTCCCCTGGCCATGCCCCATCTGATTATCAAATATTAATATTTTTACAGCATTATTGCTGGAAAAAATGTAATTCTTATAAAGTCAAAAACACAAATGATTGATTACTTTGATGCTCAATTCTCAGGCCAGGATTTTTTAAAGCTAGGAAGGAAACAGAGTAACTAGAAGTGGGAAGATCATAAAACACTATAACAATTACCAATTTGATTAAATGCTGCTTCTTAAAAGTTCATACTAATTTTACATCTTCAGAAGAAAACATTATTTATAGATACCCCTGATATAATTCATCGGGACAAGCAATAGGCAAACATTATTTAAAGCAATTTATCAGAGTCACTATAAAAATACTGTATTGGAAATGGCAAAATGAATGCTAATTACGTTTTCAAACAAACGGGAAAAATTGTTAAAATTTATGGGGGTGGGGGGGGGGGGGGATTACATATTTAAATTTTTGCATTAACAGATTTAAGTTTAAATATTTAAAGTTTGTTCATTATTGCTCTGCATTACATTTTTTTAGATTAGAAAACAGATTTTATAAGTACATTTCTACATTGAAGGATTTTTTTTTATTATCTTCCTAATGTGTTCAAAAATTAAAAACTAAATAAGAAGCCGATTTTATAAACTTTTTAAAAATATAGGGGGGCGGGGGAAATACTTTTAGGAGAAAATGGACATGTTGTGAGGCATGCAAGTCAGAAGAGTGGTGCTAAGTTGGCAATCAGGTGGGTCTCAAGTTTGATCTGGGGAGGAACGGCAAGGTCGTAATCGGAGGGTTGCAAGTTCAATCTTGTCATTCGCTAAACATTTGCAATGTAAAGGGGGCTGGTGCATGTTAAACCTGTCTTGGTACAAATGCCCTCATTAATTCAATGGTAGAAGTGTGAACAGTGGATATTTGTAGTAAAAAAATTAGGAGTGCCAACACAATTGTTTTCCTCATCCAAGGTTCAAAGTACAAGGCAAGTACAGCCGCGGAAAAAAAAAACGAACCACCAATGATTATTTCGTTAGTTTTTATAGTAGAGCTAAACTTAATATACCATTTTATAGGGAATAAAGTCTAATACACATTGATATACAAAAAATTTGCATAGGGGACTATCTTCATAATAAAATCCGCACCAACTTTTAAATTTCCAATAGCAACACCCAATTTTGATTCAATATTTAGAATCTACGACAAAATTTATCGTTGAATATCAATTTGCAAGTCATTTGGTTAAGTAGTTTTTTAATTATGAATATCGAAAGTTTAGAACTCGTAATGTTAAATGAATTTCTTAAACTTTTAATCATATCTTTCGAAATAATAATTTTATTAAACTGATATTTTTATCTGTGTTACTTCTAAACAACCCAAATAAAATACACTAACTTTCATTACTTATATGTATATTTTTTAATTTTATTTAAATTAGGATATTAATATTCATAAAATTTATGAATAGCAACCATGCTACATTTTGATAGTGATGAATTCAGAAAAACGTTTTATATGCATATCTAAAATTTCATGATTTTTCTCTTTGTAGTTTTTTGGCTATATTATAATGTTCATCAAACGATCATTTAAGGGGTCATACACAAATTTAAAATCTGCAGAACTTAACAGAAATCTACTAATTTTGAGAATTAAAAGCGCTGTGATCGCGGTGGTATAAAATTCTAAATTCTTATATAAAGGCGAGGGGTATAAAGAAGTGAGGAATTAATGACCACGGAAAAGAAGAAACACGTTTAACGCCAAAACAATTTCTACCAGCGTACTTCATTTCGAAGTCGCTGGTAGAAATCGCTGGTAGTCTAATACTTTGTCCAATGTGGAAGTAGCCCCTCAAATAAGATAGATACATATCGTCTAATATCTCTGCATATAAATGTAGGAAATTAACGAAAATTTATATTTAGATTATTTTGAGGGCGAGGAACATTTCTGCGCTATCAAAAGTAGGTGTTGCTATTGAAAATTTTAAAGTAGGTGCGGATTCGAGTATGAAGATAGTCCCCTATGCAAATTTTTTGTATATCAATGTATAGTAGACTTTATTCCCTACAAAATGCTATATTAAGTTTAGCTCTACTATAAAAACTAACGAAATAATCATCAGTGGTTCGTTTTTTTTTCCCGCGGCTGTACATTATTTCAACTAACCCAAATCATTTAAAATATTTGAAACTTAAAATTTAGAGAAAAAAAAAATTAGGTTATTTGTAAGTTTTTTTTTCGTGAACACTTTAAATAAGAGAAATTGTATATATTAAATAAAAATTACCTTTTAAAAAAAATTACAAATACTGGATTTTTTTTATTTTGACAAGCAAACTTTTGGGTTAGGACGAAAATCGATGGTCAAAGTATTTATTAGTTTTATTGGGATATATTGGGCTGTGCATTGAGATTTTCAAGTTACATGCAAGATTTCAAGTTACATGTTGGTACATGAATTTAATTAAGGATTTTGGGCTCCTGGCTGTATAATTTGTTTGAAATCCTGTAACACTAAAAAAAACATCTATTGATTAAGAAATTAAAGGCCATGTAAAGATTATGCAATATAAAATATTGGAAGTAACATCGCAATCATGGAAATCCAGTATTTAAATGTTGCAATCTTTTTTAACCGGATGTCCCAGAATATTCCATCATGGAATCACTAGTTTTTTCAGCAATATATATAATGTTTAAATTAATATAAATATTTTATGTTTCAATATTTTTCAAATACGTTCGATTTTTTTTATAAATTATAAGATATCCCTTTAAAAAAAATCAAGTTATTATTTAAATAAATAAATTTTCTAAAAATTAAATTTTAAGTCTACTGTGGAGAAAACTTTAAAATTTCAGAAATTCCCTCTCCACTCAGAGGGTTAACTTTATTATTTAATTAACATTATAAATACACAAATATCAATATTTTTTTTATGAATTATAGGAAAATTCCTAAGGATTATATAACTGTTTGAATTTAAAGCTGTCACATTTTAAGTTTTTGATATAAATAGAAGAGTAGTCACCCTTTAATAGATTCCGAGACTGTGCTTTAGATTTCTCTTTAAATTTCCAGCAGAGATGGGTACATTCTATAAAATATGAAAAGTAAATATATTATTTTGATAAAAATAAATTAAGTTGTATATATTTCAAATATCAGCAACAAACATGTAATGTCGCAATAGAAAAATATTAAATCAGCCTTTATTTCAATACTCTACTTTTGAATATAAAAAAATTATATTGTATAAAGATTTGTTAAATGCTACAACACATTTCTCTGTAAAGGTCTTGTTTAAATTATATTTAATAATAATTTGAAATAAATTATATTTTTTATGTAACAATACAGGCTCAAATCGTATCTGCTCATTCAGCAATTATCGGACATACAACTACTGGACTAAATATCTTTTCGCTCGATACTGCGTCCACAACTTTGTCAAATAATCGAAAAAATGTGGATTTTGTATGGATGTAAAAAATACTACTTTGGGTGATTTTTCATCTTTACTTTGCCGATTTCGAAATCTGAAATTATTGCTCGCGCCAGGCAAATAATTTATAATCCAAGATTTTATTACATCAGCCACAAGTCCGTAACTTTTCCTACGCCAAATTTAAGAGATAATAACTATTGGTTAAATAGTGTACACGGTATGGATTAAACATCCCTATTCCCAAATCATAGTAACATAAACAAACACCAGCTGACTGCAAAAATGTATTACTTAATTTCCAGTTTTATAACGGAAAATCAATTCGAAGTTTTTCGAAGGCTACAAATATTGAGATGGTCTTGCATTGAGTATAACTCTTTACAAGTCACTATAAATAAATGCATACATATTTTTTCCCTTTACTCGTTTTTCAGACCCCTAGTAAAAATTTGAAAAACAAAATTTAATTTAAGTTTTTTTTTTAACTATAGCATTATACTATTTAAAGCATTATTCCTCCCACTTCTAAAAACTACATGAAAGAACAATATAAGGAACAGTTTAAAAGTCAGCACCATTCACAATATTTATGTTCACCATATTCATCCCTCCAAGTGTTGGGTGGGGTGATATGGAATACTTCCCCAGTAAAACGATTTTTGGGGGGTAATCGTTTTTTTAAATTGGGATTTAGCAGAACTGCTAATTAAACATTTTTGAGTTCTATGACATTGGGATGCACTGTTTCTTTTTTGTAAATCTTCTGACATACTGGTGATATAGCCTAGTTTTAATAAGTTTCAACTTAGGAAATGACCTCTCAATCATCACTACTTTTAATAACCTTCATTGACAAATATATTCAAAATGTCACTTTCACGTTGGGAACGGGAGATTTCGAACGCAACATTCTTCAACAAGCAACATCCTTCCAATAACAGTACCCTCTTAGTCTAAATTGTGTGCGAATTTGGGAAAAACTTTGCACACAAAACAGTACATGCCCATCACTTCACAATTACAAGTTATCCATTCAAAAAACTTGTTTGGCACTATAAAATATTGTGTCTTTGTTTGAGTGATTTATTTTTAAACAGATCATTGTCACAATTTTGAAGTGTTGAGGCACCTATTTTTTCAGTAATCTATATTATTTTTTGTGTGTGCCCCTGGGATGCAGCCTATGCCTAAATCCGGCGCTGCTGGTAATGTGTATACAGTATCTCATATATAAAATTAAAAATCCTCAAATCGCGTCCGGATCTCTTGTTTTGTATGTCGGTACAAAAAAGGCCCCATAACTACAAAACGTAGATATTTGCAATTTATAGAAGTTAAATAAAATTTTAATGTGACTTTTCAAGCTACGTGTTGCTATTACATGTACAAGCCACATAACTTAGCCATCTTATTTCATTTAATTTTTATTGTGTGTAAAACTTGTAAAGATTCTCATACACTTTATACAGGGGTGTACCCCGGCTTCATGCATTTTGGAGCAGATAAAATTGAAATTTGAAGCAGCAAAAATGCCTTTAGGAGCAGCTAAAATTGAAATTCGGAGCATCTAAAAGGTTTTTAGGAACAGATAAAATTAAGAAAAACAATCTCTAAAAACTAAACAAGTTATTTTTAATTTTACTTTAAAATTTTTCAACTTGTTTGTAAAATTAAAATATATTTTTTACTTTATTTTTCTTAAAGTCAGTTTTCTTTTTAAAAAGATTATTTTATTATTCCCTTTTTAATTTAGCTGGGGGTTTCGCCCAATGATATTATTCACCTTCAAGCTCAAGTTGTTGAAAGGGTACTCGCAAAGGTAAAAGAGTATATTCTCCCCTCAAAAAAATTCTAGTATACCCCCATAAAGAAAAGCCCAATGTATCTTTAAAATAAACACCAAAGAGCAATTAAAAGTAAAAAATTATTGTATCCTAAAAAGGAAATTCCTAGTGAATACCTAAAAGGAAAAAATAAAACAATGTACCCTTAATAGAAAAGCCCAGTGTATACAAGAAAAAAACTGCATCCCTAAAAAATAAAAACCTCAAAATAAAAAGCCTAACATAATCTTTAAATAAAACTTAAGATACCTTTAAAAGTAAAAGCCAAATATACCACAAAAAGAAAAGGCTCAATATACCCCCCTAAAGAAAAAATGACCAGAGTGTCTATAAAAAAGTTCAATGTACTGGCTCAATGTTTTAATTTTAGGGGTAAATAAGGCTTTTCTTAATGCAACCTGTAAAGGAAAAAGCCTTATTTACATCTAAAATTAAAAGGGGGGGGGGGGGATGTAGACATAAGAAAACCCAGTACATCCATACATTGTACCTATAAATGAAAAAGCCTAGTACCTTCTAAATTAAAATCCCAATGAAGCATCCTATATTCTTCCACCAAAACAAAAAAGATAAATGTATCTCTAAATAAAGTACAAGTTTAATGTACCTTTATAAGTAGAAGCTTCCTCTAACAGTAAGTTCAAAAGTAAAAGCCAAATGCATACCCCCCCCCCTAAAAATATTATATCTCTAAAGTCCAATGTACCCTAAAAGTAAAAGCTTAACATACCTTTAATAGTAAAAGTCCCAATGCAATTATTAAATTAAAAAAAAACATGCATCACAAACTTAAAGCATGACATCCCCCTTAAAGCAAATCCTTTATTTAAAAAAAAAATAACTAAAATGTTAATGTACCCTATTTTCCTTATCTTTAATATATCCCAAGATCTAAAATCCAATGTCTTCTAAAAACTAAAACCAAGTGCACTCCAAAATATAAATTGTAACTAAGAAAAAGTATTCATCAAAATGAAAACTATCATGCACCCTTCAAAGTACAATGTCCTCACAAATGACAGATTAGAAGGTATGCAAAAAATGTAGCTTTGCAATAAATCAATATACTTTTTCATAGTCCATTGCACCATTACTATCAGAACATTTGCAAGTTTACAATGCCCCCAAAAACCCTCCATCAATTAAGTCTCCAGAAATTGTGAATTGGGCAAATTATTTATATATTATAGATAAAGTTAAGTAGAGGGCCATATTTGCAAAAGAATGATAATTGTATTTTATACATAAGGTAGTGAAATTAAAATTAGCTGCAAAATTACGAAATTGGCGCAACTTTGGCTAAAAATGAGTGTTTTGGAACAGCTTACAGCAGAAATCGCGTATTGGCGTAGTTTGGCGCAATTTGCGTCGGGCAACACCCCTACCTATATATGTTATTTCATTAATGCAACTAGTATCTTTCATATCTTTATTTTGGATAATGCACTGGAAGAAAATAACTTTTAGGTAAATATCTTGCAGCATAGTTAAATGAAGAAAGTGAGACCCCCCCCCCCCTCCTCACCTGCAATAATAATAATAAAAAGCAAACATATTGTGATAAGTTTCAGGGCCTGGTTTATGTAAAAAAAAAGAAGCTTCTCTTTTCATGTACTTAAATAATTTGCCTGACCATGAGACCCATATCTACAAATTTTAGGTTTGAAAATAGCAAGTTGTGGAAGGAGAAGGGACCTTATTTGGAAACTTTTTGAAAAGTTGCCTAAAAATATATATTTTGTTAAAAAAAAATCAATAAAATAAATGTGATTTAAATAAAACCAAATCCGATTTAAATCAAATAAATCGATTTTTTTTAGAAAAAAATCAACCCTGGTTAGGTTTAGAAAGCTGAAAAACAGTGCTCTATAACCTAACATAAGGGAGTTAGGATAAGAGGAAAAAGTAAGGGATTGTATTTTAAACCCGACACTCCTTTTAGAGCATAATTTTTGAGGTAATGTTTAAAAATACAATACCACAAGTTATTTCACTACAAAAATAAATAACATTAATGTGTGTTGCTTCTATAGCACATTAAATGTACTATCTAAACCTTAATAAAAAACGCCCTTGCCTCTTAATGATTCCATCAAGAGGCAGAAAAGCTCAGGGAAAACTAGACATCCTATTATGAAACTTTCACACCAAAATTATAATAACTATACAATCACTTATTCATTTGAAAATCAGCTCAATATAATGTATTACAAGAAGTGGTACCAACTTAATACATCTAAATTATGGCACTTTCTTATTTCAAATCAATTAAATAATAGGTGTCAGCTTAATAGGTCAATGTCAGGTGCAGGTGCTTTTACCTTAATATGTATAAAAAATTTTAACTAGAAAAGGCACTTTTAGAGAAAATAAGCCTTATTTTAACCTTAAAAATAAAAAACTTTGTTTTCATTACTAGTGTTATATATTAACCTTTAAACATCATTACCAGATGCAAGTGTTAGATTGGTTACACTGAAAGAATAACTTATTTCAGTGTAACTAAGCTTAACACTTAAATATATGTGCACAGAAACAACAAACATTGATATTATTGTTATTAAAATTCATAGGGTCAGGTGGGGGAAAGTGGTCATAAAAACAGGCATTTTTAACTTTGCAGGAATATAAATATGAGAAATTTTCTAAAAAACATTATTGTTTTGGATTTTATTTTACATTACATTGTTCTAGAGTACATTAGAATACACTTTAAAAATATGTTTTGAGAGTAACACCTTTTAATGACATCTTTTTTTTGTCATGTTTTTATGACCACTTTACCCCATGGGTGGGGTAAAGTGGTCAGTGTGTGGGGTAAAGTCTTCATATTGAAGAAATATGACATAAAAAGGAAATTATAAGTAAACAGTGCCATTTTATTACTTAAAAATATTTTACACAACTTCTATATTTGTGAACTATTATTTAAATTTTAAATTTAAATAACATTATTATCAAATTATAAATTTATAGTGTTCTCTATGGTAAAAAGTTTTTTTTAAAAAGATATTTTAATAACTTCCGACTTTCTGTTTTTTCAATGTCGTTATATTCTGAAAATGTGTAGTAGTCACCAATTTAAGATTTTTCTAGATATTTATAAACTGTTTAATTAATAAACTGTTTAATTGATTTCTTCCCTTAATATTTTACTAACATCCCACAAATATGATTTGTCAAATATGTATATCTGTGGCACAAATTGGCTCAAAAGAATTTGTTGACTTGATATTTATTTATTTTTTAGATTTTTTTGGCATCCCTTGTTTTTTTTTTTTTTTTTTAGACAAAGTGCAACTGTTTCTTCTGTTTTCATCTTTAGAGTTATGTATAGCCATTCTATGTACAATTGACACTTGTGGAGATATTGTTGTCAGTATTAGCTTAAAGTCCTTCAGTAGATATACACTTGTTGAATTAGCCATATTTGACACTTTTGTACTTTTAAAATTTAAATTGCATATATCAGATGTTGATGATTCTGAATTCTGATGAATATCTATTTGTTGATCTGTGAAGTCAATGGGCAATTCTGTAATTTCGGTACGGACATTGTTATGTTTGGTCAATTTGTTTGTTGACAGTTTTCACAAATTCTGTGGTAATCAGGTCTTGGTGGTCTTATCAACCAATGGACTTTTTCTGCTATTAGGATATTTAAGATACATTTGGATTAAATTTGATATAATAGAACAATCGAATGAATGCCCAACATGGGCAATGAATCTGAAGCTTTTAATGATGCAAGATTCTTCTTCGAAGCCATGATTCTCATTAGGACCATTATGCCTGGACTTGTTAATGACCCATCTTCTTAAAGTAGGGTAATTTCTGAGCTACAGCATAAATGGATATGCCCTTTTTAACCAGCATAGCTAACTGGCTTTGCCAGGATAGCTAATTAGCCTTGCCAGCATAACTAATTGTAGACTGGCATCAGAGTAATTTGGTACATCTTCCTAACATATTTTCTCGGCATGTTTATTACGTAAAAAAATGAAAAAAAATAAGACAATAAAAATTATTTTATTATACAAGTTTATCCAAATTTTAATCACTGAATATTAGGTCTTAATAAAGTCATTCCAAGCAATGTAAAAGTTAAGCCTAATGCTGTTTACTTTATCTTATGTTATAAACTATGATAAATTAATATATGCTTTATTATTCTAAATTAATATTTAATAATCAATCATTAAATATTAGGCCTAAATAAACTCATTGTTACCATGAATACTTTAAACTTAGTCATATGACCACTTTACCCCATGTTACTAAAAACACTATAAAATAAAAAATTTAATAAACACAACTTGCCTATCAATGGAAATGTGTTCTTGAGATATGTTTGAAGCCTCCTGTATAACTAATATATTAAGATTTTGATTAAACAAAATGTAGGAGAGAAGTTCATTAGAGAATCAAAAGATTGTACTGAAACGTACAAAAATAAAATGGCTATTTATTGGCATTCAATGTGTTGCTAAAATTATAATTTTGTGTGAAAAACATTGCTCCTCTTCACTGAAAACTAAAACAAAAATATGTAAAACCTTTACAATAAAAATAAAAAATAGGGAGGAAAAACTACAACATTTATTAGAGTATGACCACTTTACCCCACCTGACCCTAAACTTCAAAACTATGCTCTAAAGGTGTGTCAAGTTTAAGATATAATCATTTACCCCTTATCCTGACAACCTTGTGTTAGGTTATGGAGCAATATGTTTTTCAGCTTTCTAAACAACACATTTTTAAAATGTTCATTTTAAGGCTATTTTCACACTTTCAACTTTATTTATAAGTTGTAAAGAAAAGTGCCATAAAAAGCTTGATTTCAGCAATTTTTATTTTTAGAAGTTTTAAAACAAATTCAAATTTTGTTTTAACTCTTTTATTTCAACTATTTTTGCACTGTCTGACAAATATGCAATAAAAATCACTCATTTTTTATTTTGATATTTAATTTAAATCTCATTCAAAATAAATGTGTGTATTTTGCTCTTTATTTATATATTATATAAACCTTTCCTTAAAGTTTCAAAGTATTAACTCAGTTACATGGGCAAAAAATTATTTGTTGGGTAACAATGCACACCACACTACACCAAGACATGTATAAAAGAAATGCATATTTATTTTTGGGTTATACAATCTCTATTTAACCCTAATAAAAGTATATTTATGGTCAGGTGTAAAAGCCCTGCCTTTCAAAACATTAGCTTAGTTAATTTCATAAAATAAATTTTTGTTGACATAATATTTCCAACTTCACCTTATTCATAATGGATTAAAGTAGAATTGGATTATTATTATTAAAAAAAAAGTTAATATATTAAATAACACCAAAAAAAATCCCTCCCTAACTGTTCATATGAACTCAGTTGCATGTCTACTTTTGTTCCTTCATGTATTCTGATCTAATTTCCATAGAAAAGATCTTTTAAAAATAATATAATTCTGTTTTTAATATGAAAGTTGCGAAATCGCGTTGCGAAAGAGTACGGAGAAATATGTTGCACGAACTGACGTAATTGGCGCTTTGAGCACCCTCTATGTTCGCGTTCGGTGGTTAGCATCCGAATTTCTAGAGCAAATGGTGGAAAATGTAAATTAATAATAAAATAATCGAGGATGAAAATTACATACATAAAAATGAACATCCAATCATATTGTAATGAATGAGAAACGATTTTTACTACATGACAGAAGTGAAAGCTCAGGTCACATCAAAAGTACTTTGTCTTTGATAAAGATGTTTTGAGAAAAATACAGCATCGATGTAGCAAATGGCATTTAAAATTCATCGCATTATCACTGTATAATTAGTATAAATAATGCATATTTCAAATTATAATGAAAAAAAAATTCTAATAAAAAATCACAATGTGCAAATGGATGATGGTCGCTGAAACGCTAGACGGCTTTAAAGTGTCACACATTATTAAACTTGTTCTTCATCATTGAACATATCGTAAAAATATTAAATATTTCTTCTTCCGAAAAAATACACTAATATTTTACGCAAAACGTGTATACAAATGTTAAAACTTTTGAATGATATACACTAAGTTAAAAACCGATATTAAGTCACACATGCATCACGAATATTACGAACAACACAAATAATGTATTTTGTTGCCACAGCAAAATCGAAACCTAAAATACGTTTAGGAATTTGTCGTAAATTGTTAAATATCAGTCATAATATTTTTCTAAAATAGCAAATGATTATTATAATTATTATTTAAAACTTTAGAAAAACTGTATAAGTTAGCAAAAAAGAGAAAAACGATTTTTCTCTTATCTTATTTAAATATTACACGAGATCGTGACCACATTTTTTTTCTCTGGGACGGACTTGCATTTGTAGCTTACTTTAGAATTTGATAAAATCCGTTGAATTAAAACAATACAAATAACGCCCTGAATAACCTTTACAAACAGTATTTTTAGGGTGACAAGTTTTTTTTGTTGTCTATCCTAAACAATTTTTTCCAAAACCCTACCATCAGCTACCTCCGAACTTATTAAAATTATTTTTAATATTGATAAAGAAATTAGAGGATAAGATAAAGTTGTTATTTTTAGATTTTAATGATTTGTTATGGATTTTTTGAGCGCATTAAGTTTTTTAAAAAAAGAGCAAAACTATTATAATGATTTCAGTGCTAGCGTCACAACACGGTAAGATGAAATCCGAAAGCATCTTTCTCCCGCCGATCCCGACTCTTCACGATAGCCATATTCTCCGTCAGGCAAGATGGAGAGAAATTTTTGTGACGTAAGTGGCGCCCGATTTTTCACAGAGAAACACTTTCTTTCGTAAAAATTTGACAACCCGAGGCATATTTAAAACATTAATAATTTTTTTTTCTCTGTCAGTTAAAAAACCTAGATAGCTTTTTTTTACGACACCAAACTCCGAAATTCGGAGAAAATCCTTGATCGAAACTGTCAACGGTGATTTTCTACAAAAAACGTACTTAAATCAGAAACATGGGTCATCAGGATATAAAAAAAATGCTTCGCGGTTTGGAATATTCCATTCTGACACTATAACTCCGTAATAAATAGCTTGACTGACATAAATCTGGTTTTGTTCGATACGCTGAGTGTGCAATCTTAAAATAAAATAAAGCAAAGCACGTCGATCCGCAAATGAGGCCCTGTGGAGTCGGGTAACATGTACCGCCTGTTGTTGAGGTTTTCGTTGTCGACCAATTAATATTTTTATATATGCTGAAATGAAATTTTTGGTCCCCACCGACATCGTACCTATCGAGTGCCGATAAAATCTAGTAGATGAATGGCCCAGTAAAATTTAATAATATGTAAAATCCCGGATGAGTTCCTATATTATACTACTCATCCATACTCAGCAGGGACGGCTAAAGGAATTTTTGCGACACAAGCTAATGTGATTGCCGCTTTTTTTTGGCATAATTTTTTTTAAAAGTAGTAGTTCTGAGGACAGTACATTTCGCGATAAAATAAAAAAAAATATAAAAAAATACATGATTTTAATGACTGAAAGACACATTCTTGCCAAATTCGAAGAAACAATGCGTTTGGTCATGACTAACAAACAAATTTACAAACAGACGAAGTGCCGAAATAGTAGAGTTAAAACAGGACATCACAAATAACAAGCTCGGTCAACAAATAACTTATTTTTAGGCAATTTTAAACTTGGATCATATTTTTTAACATCGGAATTATCTAACTTTATAAACTAAAAGAAGCAAAATTATAAAATTTCGAAATTTCCATTCGTCTGCAGGGCAAGAGCGTGTTTGCACTTAATAAAATAAAATCCAAGCTATTTAACGTCTATAAAGTAATTATACAGTTTAAAAAAAAATATTAATAAATGTTCACATTTTAATTACAATATATTTAATTATAAATATAAACATAGAAAAATTTCCAATGTTGACAAATTTCCAACACGTCCAACTCAATTTACGTAGTCGTCTTACAGCTACGGACTTGCCCGGGAGGGGTTGCCCGCAGCACTCTAGGCACGTGGCGACGCCCCAACGCAGCCCACATGGAGCCCCGGCGCATCGTTTATTTAAAAATATATTCATTAATTACAAAATATGCTGGAAAAATTAGTAAAAATGTGAAAAACATCCGCACAAGCTCGTAATAATTCAGCCCGCACAAGGGGTCGAAAGTAACAATTAATAAAAAAGCGCCTTTATGGCGGGAAATATTTTTTGTACAATATTTTAAAAACCATAAAAAGTACAATTCAAAATATTGTAATTTATAATACAAATATGTAACTTTCAATAATTTAAGTTATTTATTTAATTTATCAAGGGCACAGAGAAGTAGCAACATGCACTATAAATGAAAAATAAGCTATTTTAAATAAGTAGCATCTTGTATAGTTCGAATTTTAAAGTTTCTAGTCAAAATTTAAAATATATTTAATTTTATCTATTTAAGTTTCAAAGTGTAAAAAGTTAAATTATTTTTCTAATTTGATTGAATTTTTTAATGTCCGGAATATTTTCTGAGATCAAATTATTTTCTAAGTTCAGACACTTTCTAAATTTTTGGTTTTGTTTCAAAGTTAAAATATATTTCTATGTCCAAAAGGTTAAACAAAATTTTTTTAACTCTTTAACAACGAAGAATTTGTGGTATCGCTGCTGTATAGTTAAACATTATCTAGAACATTTTGGCGCGCCATGAACTGCGCCAAGAAAATATTGGCGAGGTAGACGTTATTTACTTAAAATAAGGGGGAGGGGGGACCCGGGAAACTAAATTTCATTTTTTTAAATTTTTTTTATTATTGAAGTTTTTAAATGCCCTAAATCTTTTTGTTCTAATGCCTTTTAAATTTTGCTTCTACGATGATTAGAAGATTATGCCACTTACTTCATCTACAGTGGCATATCTAACGATACAAATAGTTTTGTTTATTTGTATCTCGGAACTATGTTTTATAAACTTGATGTACCTTTTCTCAGCCATTACTAGGGGGTTACTTTACTCTATTTTTTTTGGATTTCCCAAATTTAGTAAAGTGTTCGAGTACCATGTAGCGCACCTAAAGTTATGTTCTGGGTATCATATTTTGTGATATAATTGAAGATTCCGAAAATTTATAATTTTTTTTTTTTAACGTAGACTTGTTGACTATTATTTTTTTTTCTCTGTGGAGTAAAGTAGGAAGCGGGGTTTGGATAATTTACTGTAATGTTACAAATTTACTTTTTTCAATAATTAATCTTTTTTTGGAGTAAATAAAAACATTTGGTTCTTATTAAGCACCATTCACAGTATGTTCTATTTTTGCTGTTAAAAAAAACAATTTCCACTAAAAAAAAAATCATTTAAAAAAAAAAAACTTTAAATTATTCTTAAAGTTCCCCTTTTTACAACAATTAACGAATATGGGGGAGTTTCACGCCAAGAAGAAGAAGACCGCTGTTCCAACGGAACATGGAGACGTATTCTAGACGCCGAAAAAGTTCCGTAGAATTAGTATGGAAGTACAGCCGCTGCAATATACTTTTTAAGATTTTTCTTTTTAAAATACTAACCTGGTGATTTCGAATAGTGCATTCGGTTGCTCTAACACTGTTTCGAAAGCGGATTGTATTGCAAGAACAGTTTCTTTTCACAGTTTCCCTCATTTCGATTCTAATCTGTTGAAAGCACGGCTAGCTAGGATAAAACGAGAAAACTTCGTTCCTAAGAAATATTCAAAGTTGTGCTCCGATCATTTTGATCCAAAATGTTTTTTTCAAACAGGAGGAAATATCAAACGATATATAGAAAAAGACAATTTCACTTAGTTTTTCTGCATATGAATAAATATGTAATAAGCCGAAATTTACTAACAAAGGGTCTTTTACTTAAACTTTGCATTGTTAAAAATAAACGATGAAAATACACAGCTAAATTATCTCGTTAAAATACAATACAAAGTTGAGTGGAATAAGCGAGCGAGCGGAGCGACCATCTTGTCTGCTAAAGAGAAGAAATCGAAACTACAAGTAGGGAATTCATGTTACTACGTCACGTGAAACTCCCGCATTCAGCGGAGTAAATAAAAATACATGACGTATAAATTAATAGAAAATTCAATTTTTTTTTTAATTTTTTGAAATTACATTTAACACAAATTTTTCTTTTACAGCAAAACATGGAACACAGCGAACATTTTGTGAAGATAGGTAACTTTTTTTTTTGCTTGACTAGTAAACTAGAAGAACATTAAGGTTTTTACTAAGGTAAGGTTAACTTCTATTTGTAAAGTTACCCAAAATTTTGGACTGGAATAAGGTTGAGGAGCAAAATGATTTTTAACCTGAATTAGAAGCAAAATATTAGATAATCCAATAGTATACTTTTAAACTGATTGTTACATAATACGATTGTGTACTTACCTTTTTCAGGGAACACGTGGTTAACGTAAAATATGCAACTTATTCCACTGGAAAAAAACACGTGTTATACCTACACAACAAAAATTTTAGTTCTCTAACTTCCCTAACAGAAACCGAGGGAAAAAAAACACATGCATTCCGTAGGACAGCAGGGTTGCCAACCCACACAAGAAAATATATTAATGATTTCTTTCACTGAATGTCCCGCTTTTTTTTTCAAATGTAAAACTTTTTCAACAGGCGAAGTAAAGTATAGCTTTCTAAATAAAACTTAAAAAAATTTATAGCACCATTGCAACATATATAAGTTTAGTTTAAGGCTTGATTTTTTGCAATATAACCAAAATTATACTGTATCTTTTCAAATTTCTGAGAAAAGGTACATAAGTGCTTTTTAACTTGGGAAACTTGGGGCTTTCTGCGACTTTCTGTGTTTTCAAATTAAAGTCATAGTAGAGCTACACTATGGCTATTGGCAATACATTCTGATGGTTTGGTTTGGTTTGGTTTTGTTAATTAACGTCGCACTAGAGCTGCACAGTGGGCTATTGGCGACGGTTTGGGGTCAATCTCGAAGGAAAGACCCGGGAACACATACACAGTCACACACACATTCATACCCACATTCATACATGCACCTCGTTATTTTAGAACCATGGTCAGATGACGAGGAAACACCTGAACTGGCACCCAACGCCTTCAATAAACGTCGGGACTTTGGAACCCGATCAGATTTATCGTGCACCAGTCCCGTATACACGCCAGTATAATTTGTTGGATATTCTGGACGACTTTCTAGTATTTTTGTAGTGAAGCTGGCAACCCTCCGATCACAAGATCACTACTTTTTTACTTTTATATGTCAAGTCCATTTCCCGGATTCGAACCACCAATCCTCTGATTAGTAGCTGAACGCCTTACCAACTGAGCAACTGGGGCTCCAATACGTTCTGAATGTATCCCTATAGAAAAGGATAAGTAATGGTTGGCTGAATCAGCGTCGCACTGGAGCTGAACAGTGGGCTATTGGCGACGTTTTGGGGTTTATATCGAAGGAAAGTCCTAGAAATACTCCCTCGTAATTTTGAACCACAGTCAGTTGGAATTTTGTTCGGAAAACTAGGAGTTAGATTTAATTTAACAAATTACTTGTGGAATTTTTTTTCATTTTAGACATAGCAAAATGGTCTGTTTTGATGCATTACAACATATTGTTCTAAAAATAATGAACAATGATCGGTTGGTTAAATTAACACTGCATAATGGGCTATTGGCGCAGGTTCGGGATCTATCGCAAAGAAGAGACAAGGAATTTTTGACTCGTAATTTAGGACCACTAAATATAATAAAGACATTTTTTTTTTTTTTTTGGTTTTGGTGAACGTCGCACTAGAGCTGCACAGTGGTCTATTGGCGACGGTTCGGGGCCTATCTCGAAAGAAAGACCCGGGAACGATGCCTCGTATTTTTGAACTATAGTCAGAAGACGAGGACAACACCCGAGCTGACACCCAACGCCTTCAATAGACGTCGGGACTTTGGACCCCGATCAGATTTATTGTGCACCTCCTCCCTGTGCACCAGTCCCGTATACACGCTGTTAATTTTTGCGGTTGTTTTGGACGACTTTTATAGTATTTTGTAGTGAAGCTGACAACCCTCCGATCACAAGATCACTACTTTTTACTTTTCTTTGTCAAGTCCATTGCCTGGTATCGAACCGAGAACCTTCGTATTCCCAGCTGACGCCTTTAACCGCTTGGCCACGGAGGCGTCGTGGATGTTCAGGACGACTTTCTAGTATTTTAGTAGCGAAGTTGGCAACCCTCCGACCGCAATATAACTACTTTTTACTATTCTTAGTCTAGTCCGTCGTACAGGTACGAGCCGGAAATCCTCGGATTCCCAGCTGACGCCTTAATCCACTCGGCCACAGATGCCTCTATTTAATTAATGATTTGTTGAATTAATGTCACACAAGCAAATTAACAATACGTCGTCCGAGCTTACCTTCAATTTCTACGGCGTGTATACGGACTACTGCACGATAATTCTGATCGGGGTTCAATGTCTTGACGCCTGTTGAGGTTGCATCGGGTGCCCGCTCAGGTGTTGTCCTTGTCATCTGACCACGTAAAGAAAATTAAACTGACACCCACTCGAACCACTGTTCATCCTTTTCTTTCTATGAGAAAAATCGGGTCGAATGGATCCTTTGTTAGTTCTTGTCTCTCATACGTAATAAGTGACGGTCCCTAATAGTAAGCGACATCATTCCAGTAAGTATTTTTCCAATTAGTATCACCTCCTCCGCGACCTCTGCAGGGTTAACAACGTATACGAATATCTAGATAATCATTTGTAGAAGTAAAGTTTTGGAGCTATGTTGGGCGTAAATGAAATTGTGGAAGGTTTTTAATTATATTGGGATTTTTTAAAAAAAAATTCGCAGCTGGCCACTCCCCAAAAATTTTTGAAAATTTTCATCCAATCTTTATTTACATGACTAAGGGCCAAAATAATCTTTATTTAAATCTTTCAACAACTCATTTCTACTGTACTGAGCTCTCGCTTTTAAAGATGGCCTCTACCAGTTAAGTTTTATTTTTTTTCAAGTACTCTTGAAAAAGTTTGTTTACTGAAAGTTATATTTTATCAATTTATTTTACATTTGAATTTTTTAAGCGAAAATCAGACCAAAGTATGAAGGAAATGCATAATTAAAATACAAATTGCATCAGATCTTTTCTAGTTATATACGAGGCGTTTAGTTTGTTCATTCGTTCTTTATTATTTAAATTTAATCGTATAATTATTTTGTTACTTATACATAAAGGTGTATACTTTTATTTCTATAAGTGTAATTAAGTTATGTATTTTTACATATAAATTTATTATTTTATATATAAAACTAAACGCGTATTTTTAAAATTAACTAGTATTTTTGTTTTTTTTAAATTTTAGTCCGACATTAAAATTTAAAACGGTTCAATGTAAAGTATGTATCATACATTCTAATGTTTAAACTGAAATTAGAAAATGTAAAGTTTAAGAAATACAGTATAATCGAAAGATGTAAAAAGGGGAATACGTTTTAAAGACTTAACATAGCACATTTCCCCTTTCTTTTGAAATGCGCATATATATTACTTCGGTTACATACAATTTTATTAAAAAAATGTAAGTAAAACAGTGAGGAGGTATGCATTAGAAATACTATGCTGGCGGTACATGATATTATTAAGGTTAATTACTTTTAAGAACCCTTTTATTTTGTTAGCGTTTAATATAATTAGCGAAAAGGACATCCTATTGATTAGAATTAAGTAGTCTGTTTGGCAGTTTAAGCACAAAAAATAATGCGCACATACACCAACGTTTAGTTGGTTAAACCAGTTATGTGGAAATTTAAATGTCAGTCTGAGAACTTGGAAAGTAGTTTTTATTTTCCTGAATTTCATATTACTAAAGGGTATAAAGAATCGGTTAGTCAACAATAGAATCAAGATTCCTATAAAAAAAATTAAACTGAACATTACTGTAGTTCCAACTAGGCCACTATTTCTTGGTATATTAATTTACGAATGAATAATTGAAATTAAAGCATAAAATTGGTTTATTCACATATAAAAGTTACGATACACGTTTTAAAATAACAAATATCTATACAAGCAATAAAATAAAAATGTAGCCTCTAGTCGCACATGCATTTTTAGCCTTAAATTATACATTTGGAGACATTTAAAATACATTTGTAGCCGCGAACAATAAAACCAGGTCACATCAAACAATAAAACCAGGTCACATCAAACAATAAAACCAGGTCACATCAAACAATAAAACCAGGTCACATCAAACAATAAAACAAGGTCACTTCAAATAGTTCTACACATTCAGCCTTAAAAGTTCTAACATTTTAAAATATAAATTTCAGTCTTACCACAAGGGCTACTATTAATAATAGCACACTCCGCTTTTGAGAGAGACGCCCACTTAAAATCAGAAATCGTTCAATCAGTCATTGCCAATGAAGATTATTCAGTGAGTGCATCAAGCAAAATGCACACGTTCTCCGCACAGTAAAGAATGCACGCAGAAAGCAGTTCGTTTCCAAGCTCTAACGTCGAAATCAGTGTCATTATCTGAGAAAAGACGTACACTTGGAAGAAATCTCGGATCTTTTTCGCAAGAATTGAGATGAAAGTCGTTGGAATGTCGAGAAAGTCTACACAGTCATGTCCACTCTGTAATGATCAAAGAGAGTTTACATATTCTTCGGGGTTACTGTAACCCGAAGATTCTTCGAATGCAATCTTTTTTATAAGTTTAAACTCTAATTCAAGTCACTTCTATTATTTTCGCACATTGACCAACTCACGGTTGGTTGAAAATGAACGCTCCCATCATTTGGTGGAGGCCTCCGTGGCCGAGCGGTTAAAGGCGTTCAGCTACTAATCCGAGGGTTGCCAGCTTCGCTACAAAAATACTAAAAAAGTCGTCCAGAACATCCGCAAAAATTAACGGCGTGTATACGGGACTGGTGCACGATAAATCTGATCGGGGTTCCAAAGTCCCGGCGTCTATTGAAGGCGTTGAGTGCCAGTTCAGGTGTTTCTCGTCATCTGACCATGGTTCTAAAATAACGAGGTGAATGTGTGTGTGAATGTATATGTGTTCCCGGGTCTTTCCTTCTAGATAGACCCCGAACCGTCGCCAATAGCCCACTGTGCAGCTCTGGTGTGACGTTAATTAATCAAACCAAACCATACATGCACCTCGTTATTTTAGAACCACGCTCAGATGACGATGGCTAGTAATAGTTTTTTTTTTTTTTTGGTTTTTGGTTAATTAACGTCGCACTGGAGCTGCACAGTGAGCTATTGGCGACGGTTCGGAGTCTATCTCGAAGGAAAGACCCGGGAACACATTCACACACACATTCATACATGCACCTCTTATTTTAGAACCATGGTCAGATGACGAGGAAACACCTGAACTGGCACCCAACGCCCTCAATAGACGTCGGGACTTTGGACCCCGATCAGATTTATCGAGCACCAGTCCTGTATACACGCCGTTAATTTTTTGTGGATGTTCTGGACGACTTTTCTAGTATTTTTGTAGACCCTCCGATCACAATATCACTACTTTTTTACTTTTCTTTGTCAAGTCCATCGCGCGGGTTCGAACCACAAATCCTCGGATTAGAAGCTGAACGCCTTAACCGCTCGGCCACGGAGGCGTGGCTAGTAATAGGAGGAATGCGAGTCCGATTAGTTGGTTGGTTAAATAACGTCGCACTAGAGCTGCACAGTGGGCTATTGGCGACGGTTCGGGGCCTATCTCGACGGAAAGACCCGGGAACGATGCCTCGTATTTTTGAACCATGGTCAGATGACGAGGACCACACCTGAGCTGGCACCCAACGCCTTCAATAGACGTCGGGACTTTGGACCCCGATCAGATTTATCGTGCACCAGTCCCATATACACGCCGATAATTTTTGTGGATGTTCTGGACGACATTCTAGTATTTTAGTAGCGAAGTTGGCAACCCTCCGATCGCAATATCACTACTTTTTTACTATTCTTTAGTCTAGTCCTGGTACAGGTTCGAACCGTGAATCCTTTGATTCGCAGCCGACGCCTTTATCCACTGGGCTATCCGGCCCCCGCGAGTCCGAATAACTATGTGGACTTGGGAAGTTGTGGCGATCTCGTGATCGGAGAGTTGTCACATTCTTAATTTTATAGCATTTATAGAAAAAATTTAATAGCATTTTCAGATGGATCTGTGATTCGAACATGCATACCACGTGGTTTGGGATTCTCGAATCACGAGCCCACAAATTATCGTGGTTTGCATCGTAAATTTCAAACTAATAAATCATATTTATTTTTCAAATTCTTTGTTTAGGAATTCTTCTTTGACCCAGCACTGGACTCTAACTGTAATTTCTGGAAAGCTCAAAACTTGTTTCCTCTAATGTTGGTTTTCGTCACTGGACTCTAACTGTAACTGCTGGAAGGCTCAAACCTTATTTCCTCTATGGGCGCGTTGAAGCCAATTGAAAGCAGCCATGCTGTGACCCGATATTTTTTAAAGTGATTTAGTGGTGTTTTTTATTACCATAACATTGTAAAAATATTAAATGTATATAAATATTATATTTTCTTCTTATAGAATTAGTTTTTATATTGCCAAACAAATAGTTTTTACTCTTGCTTTTTATCTACTTCGATTTTTACTTGCAAATGACTTTCTATTTTAATAGCAGATTGCATTTAAAATGGGGTTAAAAAGAAAATAGAAAAAAACTCACCCAAAAGCAATATACGTCGGCTTATTTTAACATGAAAATATACGAAATATTGCGGTAGCAAAGAAAGTCGTCCACATCATGGCTGCCTCTACATCGGCTTCAAGTCAACAAAATGTCTAGCCCTATCCAGAAGTTACAGTTAGAGATCAGTGGTTTTCGTTCATAGACTGTAAACTGTTGTGTCCTAAACTACAATATTTTCTATATGATTTTTTGAAAGCTGAATTTGTTTTAAAACGTGTGAGTTTATTTTGAAACATGTAATACTTTAGCTTTGATTTCGATTTTTAATCTGTTACAATTATTTAATTATTTAAAAAGAGAAATATATTTAAAAAAGTATAGATAATAGTAAATCCTTTACGACACATCTGTTTTCGGAATTTTTATACACCTTTTGTTTTTATGAGTTACATTTACTGAGGGATATAAGTAGAGAAATAAAGTTTTTGCAAATGTTAACATACCTACATCTAGCTTCAATATGTGCAGCCGCTTTAAATAAAAAGAAGTGCTGGGAAAAAATTCTCAGATATACAGGGTGATCATGATCGGGCGATGGCAATTGTTTGGTTGTATCACATTTAATTATATTGCAATAATAAAACATTATGTTTACCCAACTACTTCGCTTATATTTTAAATAAGTCGCTTAGCAAGGACGGGGCAAAGTAGGCATGGGTTTGTAAACAAGTCGCTTAGCTTCAGCAGCAACAAACAAAGTATAATGGTTTATCATGTGTAGATGAACGACCAAACAATGGCCATCGCCCAACAATTTATGAATACCCTGTAAAATAATTTATGCATGATGAATTCTCCATTTTCAAAAGTGAACGTATAATAATTAAGTTTTGCAACTTTCAATTATGAGGATTTATTTAAGTTATTTTCAATAAAATTCTTTACTTTTTAATATTAAAATTAGAATGAAAATATACAGAAATTTATGTTAGGCGCTCAAGAAATTTAAGTTATTGAAATGTATCTTGCTGAATGTTGTGTTTTTGTTAAAAAGTAGGTAGTGTACTTCAAATAACCCATCAAAACAATAAATGTGCGTATAATTGATATATTAACATGTGAAAGTAATCTGATTGTAACATAGCTATTCTATTTTGTACATGTGCACCAAGGCCGTAGCCAGTATTTTTTTTCGGGGGGTGTTATGGTTGACGGTTTAATTTCCGTTGTTACGACAACACGAAGACAAACTTTTCCTTTATAATTTTCGTATCGTATCTAAACAATTTTCGAAACTATTTGATGCAGGTTCTACCTCTATATTTCATAAACTGTTCATGCTAAAATATACCGAATTGAAGTGTTTTGGCAATTTTTTTGGGGGGGGAGGGGGGGGGGGCCCGTCGGTCCCCACCCTGTCTACGGGCCTGATGTGCACATATTTCAATTGCTATAATAAAAACAAATACAAATTTCAAAAATACAGTTTAATGAAAATACTAAATTCAAGGAATGACAATAACGAAAAGGAACTCGACAAATAAATACACAATTAAATTATAACTTTTAAAGAAAGTATGCTTAAAAATGAGTTATAAATGCTATTTATACTAAGTTTTCATTATTTCTAGGCAAAATAACAAACAAAAGTAAAAATAAAGGCACTTAGATATGCAGATGGTACTATTCTAGTAAGTGACGGAGATTCAAGGGTATAATTGACCGATAAGTGTATTATAATAAAAGTATAATTTATTTATCACGTAATATGCGATTATAATATATAAGCAATACCAAAAAAATATTTCGATTAATTAAAAAACCCGAATTCAACATACAAAATGTTTTTTTTTTAATTATAATTGATAAATAACAATAATTATGAATTCTCAAAACAACTTAATGGATATACTTAAATTAAATTAAATAGTTTGTGTAATAATGTATATATTATTGAAAAAAAACTAATTTTGGTTTAAAAAATTAAATATTTGAAAATAAAAAAAATAAACCTCAAAACAATCTGAAACTATTTTTATGATAAAGCGAATATATATATATATATATATAACAATAGACACGTTATTTAAAAATGTTTAAGAGTTGGTTAATTTGTTTGAAGAATTTTTAATACATTTGAAAAGTTAAAAAGTCAAGAATATACTAATAGTTCTTAGAACATACAGTGCTAATAGTAAATATGTACATTAATTTACAAGAAAATAATTCCTTTTTGAATGATTCAGTTTAATAAAATATTAAAGTAAAACTAACAATATATTATATATGATTTGCAAAAATTAATATAATTTTCAAATAAATAATTGAGGGACTTTATTAATGTAATTTTAAAAGACATAAAAAGTTAAACGAAAATTTAAATAAGTTCTTTAAAAATTCCTATATTAGATCTGAAGTCTATTGCCCACTTTAAATTAGCGTAGATATGTCAGAATTTTTTATCAAATTACGAATTCTTTTGGGATAGATTATGAAATAACTAGAGGGAGTTTTTTTTTACATTATGAGTAAAATAAATATCATGACTAGACTTTAAACAACAGAAGTAGATAAGAGAGAATAACATATGCACTAACTATAATAAGTAGATAATACTGTACAAAAGATATGAACAGTTATTACTCAAGATGGCATATTTGAAATACTTCATTCTCATGATCAAGGTTTATCTAGAACCTTGTGATACTTTTCCAGAATGACATTTTTCAACTGATAGGACTAGTGGCAACGATTAAGAAAAGGTTGGTTTCCCTCGCCGTCACTGGATTTGCCTTGCTATTGCTTAGTAATAAATATTTCACTAATTTTACATGAAAGACCCACACATGAAGAAACTAAGTGGTATTTTTGTAGATTTTTAGTTAACATTGCAGGTTTTAAATGTCGCTATATTTATACTGCTATTTTTTAAGTTGAAGATATTATCCTCAATTGTAACTGGGATCCTCTTTGTTCTATATTCAGCAAGTAGACTCAACTTTTAACTTGAAAATCTTATAAATATAAAATACAACACCTCTACTTGGCGCCTTTATGTATGGGTCTTTTATATGATATTGTTCTTAATATATCTCATAATTAAAATAAAATAAGTTTACAAATTTAGAAATAATATGTTGTATTTTTTCATATTCAAAATGTATAAAGCAGTTAAGTTTTCCATATCACAAAATTAAACGTTAGAAAATTATCAACACTTTCCTACTTCTCCATTATATACATATATATTTCAAGTCAATAACTGGGTTGTGAATCTTATGAGTAGTAAAATGATCTCTGTAGTTCTATGAGGCATGAGTGTACATTCTAATAACTTACATGATGTCATATGGAAATAATTGACTTTCAGAATGATCCCATCAGACATTTACAAACTAGTTCTCATGGGTCGTATATTGATGTTCCACAACTGATTATAGACAACAGCAACCGTAACATTTTCGTTGAAAGATACATGGCGAGTTCTAAGACGATTGCGATTTTGTTCCAAGGGACAGGTATAACTTGTATCCAGGCTGGAAGCAGAGGAGCATGGGCTCGAGTCCAAGCTACTTTGTCGTCTTGGAATCAGGCACGGTGCAGAACTTTGGCAAGTGTGAGATTTTGGTTTATGTAGCTTGAGCTTGGGAGACGAGTAGCCACTTTCGTCAGAGTCAACTTCATCGAATTCTTGGTTGCTCTCTTTTAGGCTTTTAATAGTTCTATTGAAAGCTTCTTTATTCGACTTCATCGGAGAGCTCACTTTCTCAGAAGTGTCCACTTTCTTAGAAGAGTTCACTTTCCCAGAAGAGCTAGTAGAACTGCTAGAGATGAAATATATTAATTAATATCAATTCGGAGATTTAATCAAAAATATAAGCTACAAAATATTATCTAAATTATTATTGAAACCTACATGTTGTATAAAAAAATGTGTACGATATTTCAAAATCTGTATATAAAAGTATATTATTAAGCCGGTTGTAAGTTAGTAAAAATAATTATCCATTTTGGTAGAAGAAGGGGATGTTTCCATAAGATGCATTTGAATTTTGTTCACTATTTTAAAACTGAGATATTTATAAAAAATGAGCAATTCTCATAACTTTTGCTATTTTGAAGGAAGTGCTGAGAAAAGTAGAAGTAGATTATTTAACCTTTTTTCGAGAAATATTTTTTTTTTTAATCTTGACAAATCATATTAATAACATTTAAAAATGTTTGATTCTTTTCTGATAAATTTCAAATATTAAAATTTCTTAATAAGGTACCTCAGGAAATATTATTAATAGTTTAGTTAGGTTTTGTTTCCATAAAAATCATCCTTATTTCTATGTTTTGACGTTTATATTTTATTGAACTAACCTCTGAACTTTTCATATCTAGTAGGTAACTTTTCAAATTCCTATATCGGTTAGACAATTTTTAAAATTCTACTTTCTTGATGTTACCTACATTTTCAACAAACTACTAACATTAAATTGCATTGGACATACCTCAGATCAGATGGGAATGGAGGGTTAATCGGCTTATCATCCATAAGTTGCGGAATAGGAATATCACCAAGGCATTGCTCATCAATTTGAGCCATGCTTAAGGAACTTTGCAGAAACAAATGAAGGCTCTTATCAGATAAAAACATAGGAATGGCTAAAACCCTGAAATAGAAAAACACATTTGATATGTCCGTTGATACTTCATTCTAACAATTATTCAACAAAACACACTGTAAAAAGAAGGTACTTAAAATGAGTACTTGCACATACTCGTTTTTCTTTGAGTACAATTACATAGTAAATGAGCGATGGCGTACTTAAATTTAAGTAATCGTACTTTCTCAAAAATGAGCAGTGTGATTTAATAGTGCTAATATCAGCTTCTGCTTAAGCACTCTTAATGAAATCTGACAAACTTTAAACAGTAGTTCAGAAGATGGTTTTCCACATCATTTGAAGTCGAATACTTAAATGGAAACCGAGTTATTACAACTCAATTATCTTACTTTCCATTCTTTTGACACACCTTTTTAACATTTATTCTGTTTATAACTTCTTCAAGTCACCCTGGTATTTTAACGGATAAGGCACTGGACTGCGGTGCCTTAGAATATGGGTTCGATTCCCGGTAAGTCTTGATTGTAATTGTTGATATTTATTGAAAGTGATTTATAAAGGCAGCCTACGTACGCAAGCAACTTCTCTTTTTATTCATTTCATTTTGGAGTACATGTCTTTTTCAAAAATGAGACTTATGTATTCGGAGCTATGATAAGCATTGAATGTACTAAAAAATGAGTATAATTTACTTATTTTTGAGTACCTATTTTTACAGTGCAGGAACTAATTGTTTTACTCATGATTAAATGAACTTTAAGCACAAATAAAAGTTTATATAAAATGCGAATATACAACCGGAAAGCGTTTATAAAATTCTCAATTATATTATTTCAAGTGTCACGTTTTTAATCAACTTAAAAAGAGATTATTTAATATTTTTTTAATTGGCGAATTTTTTGTGTGAATAATTTGATAACACTTAAAAACGAAAGTTTTATCGATTAAAAAAATATTCTGTTCTTTATTAAACCGGATAAATGCTTTCTTTTAAATGAATTAGTAACTGATTTGAAACAAAAATAGTACAAAAATCCAACAAAAATATCTTTAAAGAACTATTTAAATGAGATTAATTTTTTTTAAAATATGCTTCAAGTTACTATAGTGTGCCGACTAGTTAATGTATTAGTTATTTTTGTAATTAATTAAATATTATAAAGAATGAGAAAAAATGTGACACAATGTTCAGAAATTAACGTGAATTTATTTAGTATATATTTTAATTTAAAAGGAGTAAAATAGATTTGTAATAAAACTTACTGTTCAAGGAATTTCTGAAGGCCTGTCTTTCGTTCTTCAATAAACTTGTCGCTAAACCGGTGAAAATAACTCTTTGGAGGAAGTATTGGAGGTTTAGCACTAAAAGAAAAAGGAATAAATTAGAGATAAAAGCGATACTAATATAAATTATAAATCTATTTAATGAATTTAAAAGCTAACTATTAATAATCTAAATTAATTTAATTGAGTTTAATAATCTAACTATTAAAATTTAATTTTTATAGTAGCATTTCGAATTTTTAAAGTAATAACAAGGAAAAAACCTTCGGGTAAAATTAAGTTTAATTGGATAAAATTTAACTAGATTCAGTTTTTACTAGGCAAATGTTAAATGGATTTATTTTTTAGGAAATACACTTAAAGTAACTGTAAATAATGAAATGCAATTTGCATAAAAATATTAAATCTTTTATGCAATGTAATAATGAACGATTAAAAGTCTCATCGTGTGAAAACCTCGTTACTTTTATTCAGCACCGTACAATTAGAGTTTTTATTAATCAAGTTAATTAGATTTTTATATGACTATCTAAAAATGTAATAAAAATATACTTACACAGTTGGATGATGATCAACCAGTAGAACTCGCAAATGGTGAAATTCAGAATATCGCCGACGGATTTGAGAGTACGCATGTGTGAAACATGGATTATTACTCTGAAAGATTCGGAAAATAGAAAAATAAATTAAGAATATAGCACAAAAAATGTATTTGGAAAGTTATTGATTTTTTTAAATTTCAGTTTTTGTTTCATTAATGCATTTTACAAAGTGATTATAGTGTATAAAACGCAAATAAAGCCACAAAGTTTTCATTTAAATCAAATGTTTGTAAATAAATTTTTCACAATTATTAAGGAAAATTGATCATATATTATATTGACATATAAGTATTTCAAAATATCAATGTAAAAAGTAATACTTATTTATCTCAATAATTGCTCAGGATTTTTTTTTAATTGTTGCCTCGTTTTTGTGGTATTAAATGTAAAAATAAAATTTTGAATTCATTTTAATTTCTCCATAAAATGTATTTTATTTTGCATTCAATTATTTTTTTTTAATCGCCGGGCACTTGTTTAGCAGTATGCGAAACTAGTGGTATTTACTAATAATACGTCACACTGGTCGAGTGAAAAAGGTGACCTTTTACGGACCTGCTGTAAAAAATAGTTTAGCAGCGAGATCGCCGCTAACTAACTTTACGTGGGAACGCATAATTACCATGATACTATCGGTCATTCTTAACAGAGACAAAAATAATACACTTCTATATAAAAAAAAAACTCTATATAAAACTCTATATATATTTGTATAAGAATAATGCCCGAATAAAATATAATATATCATAGATATCGTAAAAAATATCGTATCGTGAAAATTATCGTCGAAATGAAGTAGACAACAAAATATAAAGAAAATTACTTGATTTTAAATACAATTCTAACAAAAAAAAATTAGATAGGCGGTGTCAATCGAGACGGCAGCAGTGTATAAGGCCTGTAACGTTAAACTCAACAGGTATTTGGGAGCAAATTTAATGGATATTTCATCTAGGAGATTGTAAATAACTGAGCTTTCCTATTTAAAGTATAATGAACCGCTTTGCCAAATTTCATCTTCCTGGAGATACGAGAAGAAGAAAAATTAAATAATATTAATTTAATCGCATGCGCAGACCTCAGATGTTTGCGAATATTTTTTTTTCTGTTTGAGGTATAAGGAATGACTGCCAAATTTCATTTTCCTAAGTATACGGGAAGTAGCAGAATGAACGTTACATTTTTCGTAACCATTTCACGTTTTATTTTTTTGCCGACATACCACCTCTTACAGGTTCCCGATTTTAAAGACTTTGCACTTCAAAAATATTTTCGTCACGTACCATAAATTATCTAAATGCAGAACTGATTTTTATTTTAAATAATTACCTTCAAACTAATAGCATAAGATGTGTAGTAGCTTCCTGTAGCCGAAAACTGTATTAGAGGAGTGTGGACAGATACAATTGTCATCTGAAAGAAAACCCATCCAAATTTAGTTAGGCCAAAGAATATCTGAGTAAAAATGCATTTAAGACACTTCAAATTTATTTCATGCATTTGAGTTTAAAATGTAACATTCATTTGAAATTTTTTTTATAGATATTTAACGGAAAATAATTTAATAAACAACAACGTTTGGTTAGCTCTTCGATGATCTTTTGTCCGACAAATATCTATTTGTACAGTGTTTAAAGATATTAAACAGCTAAATCGTTATATAGTTAAGGAACACACCTTTTTAAGCATTTGCCGGTTAACACGTATGAAGTTATTTGTAGATATTGATTTTTTTAAGTCCGTAAATAAACCATATAAAATATAATTATATCGTTTAATAACATTTACTAAATTAAAACTAGTTAACTTTTAATTATTAATGACATTTTAATCTAAGGTAGTTGTACATTAACGAAACCGACGATTTATTAATAGACTGGTCTATATGTAACCAAATGAATAATATTTTATTAAAAATTGTTTTATTTACTAATAGATTAAATGAGATATAATAAAAAATTTGAGCCATTTATTGAATTAAAATTCATTTTTAATTTGACGACACTTTCTTGCTAATTTGACAGATACTTTAAACCATTAAATAATGACAACCTTTTTATATTTTATAGGATACATTTAATTGTCAGAATCTTATATTTTTTTATCGGAAAAATACCAGATTAAAATATTTAATTTAAAAAAAAAGTTTAAATAAAAAATACTCTTTACAAACAAAATTACTTTTAGTATTGCTATTAGTTATAAAAATATAATATAGAAAAATCAGGATTTAGATATAAAAATTTAAACCAAAATCATCATTTTATGTGTCGCATAGCTTTTTTATTAAATAAAACAATAAAAAATAATACCAGCAATAAAAAAAATAATAGATTTCTAATTTGAAAGAGCAAATATAAAAAAAATAATATTAATAATATTTACTTACATATGAATGGTTATCCATATTTCTAGTAATGAATAAAAATCACTGCCGATCCGAATGAAAGTAACACTATTCTTCTAGCTTATTCTATTCGAGTGTCCGATCTGAACCGCTATCGTTGCTTGTTTAAGCGTTCATTCGGATTTTCCCTAGTTATGTACGTTTTATTTGCCTCGTGAAATAAGCGGGTGATAAGATAACACAAAAGCGAAAGCACATGGTTCGTAACCTCGTGACTTAACTTGTCATCAAAGACGAATAAGAACTGCCTCCTGTCAGACGACTGTTTATCGCTGAATGGCTTAATGACGATTGTTTTCTTTTTTTTTCCTTTGAAAGGACAATCTCTTAGGTGTTGTACACGGAAAAGCAATTTCGTGTGTAAATTTGTCTATAAGGAATTTCATTTGAAATTGTCTAGTCTTTTAGGATTACATGTAACAAAGTATAAAAATGATTTTGAAGGGTTGATTGGGTGACAAAATTGTAAAGATGAGATCTACTCGAGTTATGAATTTTAAAATAACGGATGCTATGATGCAAGAAGGGGCTTATCTACATTTTGACCGAATTGATTTTTTTTTTGCTCAAAAAATAGTCTTCACATTAAAAAAAAAATTATAAAAATCGTAAGAATACATTATTTTATGATAATAAAAAAACTGTGTTTGTTTATGTGTTTTATAATTTTGTAGCCTTTCTTATACCAACGTGATATAATTCAAATAAAATAAATATAAAAAATTATTATATTTAAAAATATTTTTATTTTTATTTTGACAATACTTTTATGAAAATTCATTGTATTATACTTAGTTTTAAAATCTGCACTTTAAATAGTGTGTGGTTGTGTATTTCAGAAAGCACGTTTTAAAAAAGTTTCTTTTAGTTAAATTTAATTAAATTAATTAAATATATCCATTGACTATTTTATACGTACGGATAAGCAAAAAATTTTACATATAACCATTTGAGTACTTTTGTTATAACATTCAAAATGTGACCATATTTCGCAATTTATGTATTATTTCTATCTCTATAACATTGCTTTCTCCAAACTCGTTTTTATTTTTTCTCATTCGGCAATTGCAAGAGAACTAGCACTCCGAATAGTTTCCCATCTTTTTGTAATTTTAACAAATTGTTTATTTTAACAAATTTGCATGTAATTTTTTATTTTAATGCTTTGTGGGAGCAGCATTTTTATCAATCACCGGAAAAAGTTGTTCTCCCTTATTTTTCTAATTAAATATGTAATAATTTATATCCGGTTAAGTTATTTAGATTTTATTATAATATTTTCTATTTTCTAATATATTTTCTGTATTTTTAACTTCAAATTGTTAATGAACAAATAGATTTCTCAAAATCTGCGATATATATACTTCAGCGGTTCTTCAACAATGTGCGCACGTGTACCTATTTAAAAGTCTATGAGTCAATAATTGACTGTAAATACAAAGCAGTACATAGTTAAATATAGAAAGCCAATTATATAAAGCCAACAGTCATAAAGAAGTCTATTCAATTTCAGAATTTTGTTCAGTTTCTTCAGCTGCAGATGTGTTTTCTGTTTTGATTCAGCCTTATAGATTCCTTATTGAAAACATCCTTTCTATTTAAGTGTTTTGCAAGATTTTCGTTTAAAATGTTATTGCTTAACATATTCATTTGAGGATACCTTGATAAAAGTAGTTTTGATCCTTATAGAAGAAAAGTGACCAATGTCCTTTTCTAAAAAGATCAACGAGATGTTTACTAACAAAAATTTATTAAATAAAACGTTATTAGGTTATATTTTTTAGAATAAAAACAAAGTATAATTTTTGTCACATTTAATTATATATCTGACATAACTTATAAATTTATAAGTTTATATCATTATTAATATATAAACAAGGTGTAGTCAATAGCAAATGTGTAAGATATTTTTAATGAAATTTGGTCATCGTAATTATCAAGATAATATATTTTATATATGAAAAAGTAGCAAATAATTCATGTTATTCGCACGGAACATAGAAAAAATTTAACCATAAAAGCGAATTAAATAAAAAAAAAATTCGTTCTGTTTTTTAAATTGGACTAAAAATAGTACTTAAATTAATCTTTATACCTTATAATAGCTCTTATCAATGGGATAAGGTTGTTCCTGTAACTTTTCTTCAATGTATCTCAATATCGGTATTTGGATTTTTTAAATGGACTTTAATGATTATACTACCCGTAAAATAACCTTATTGCAAATATTCTAAATTGATACTCAATTTCCATTTTTAAAAACAGTTTGCACAAAATTTAAAATAGACAATTGGTTGAATTTTTAATTTTAGTGTAAACTTTGCAATAATTTGGAATATTTGAATGTGATGCGTCAACCTTTTTTTTATTTTTTTATCTCGTATGTGTACACTTGTATTTAGTCAACATGCTTGAGTACCCCAAATCTATTTTGAAGGACCGTATTATATTAGACCATTTAAAAATTTGAGATTATAATTTATTTTGTAAATGTTTTGGCGCTGAATCTCAGGATTACTAATTGGTTGATATTGGAAATAGAAAAATGTCTTGATGTTGCTACAAATACTACAACTATAGAGCCTTACAACTATGCGAAAAGAACAAATAACGATCTTTGATTTTCAAGTGTATGTGCTCAAAATGAGAGCCGTCTTACTCTGTACATCTATGACAGATACCATTATGGAGTTTCATAATTAGTCGTAAAAAAGCACTTTAAGAGAAAATATTGAAATATGCTAGGCCTTCAACTCCGAACAAGAATGGAGGCTTTTCTGATATACCCTCTTTCAATGTTTTACAAAAGACGTTTATTTAAACGAGTTATTTTAAATGTACAAATTGTACCCCTCGTAAAATCTCGAAATATTTTGAAAATTCAACATCTATATTATCCGAAAGACATTGTTCTGACATTGCTTTGCAAAATTTTATTTTATTGTCCCAAAAAGTTCTAGGTATAATTTCCAGTAGTGAAAGGTTTATTTCTTCTAAAATTTCGCTCTCGCGATGTAATGATCACGTATAAAAGTATATTAATTTAAAATGATTAGAACTGACAAATGGGTAAGATTAATTAGAGAAACTTTAGTTGTAATTTTCAAATTAATTTTTTAAAAAACCCAATGGTAGGGACAATTACTCATCTTTCACTCCTCTTTAAAATAAATAGAAAAATGTAAATTAATGACTAAACCTCATTGAGAATATTTACAGATAATTCATTTCGTTTCAGTTATGCAAGTATAGTCAAGTTATAACTTTTTTAAGGGAGATTTATCTAACCGGTGATAATTTATGATCAATAAAATTCAGACCGTCATTTATCCGATAACAATTTGACACTGAAGAAACATATGTTTCAAAATTACGTATCCTTCACATATGACGCATTTTTCATGACTAATTGAACTGGCGATTCGCTATGTTGACCTCTAAATAATTTCCCCCGTTGTTTTATAAAACGCTTGTTTTCTTCGACAATATTACTGAAGCGTTGTTAAATTGTTTATATTCTGAAGAGATAACTAGGATGATGTAGAAACACGCGTGTGTGTGTGAAATTACCGAATTAGAAAATTAGTCAAAAAGTGCAATTAAAATGCGTTGTTTACTTTTCAACGCGCAATTTCAAAGAGGAAAACCTCTGTATTGTTGACTTATACTATATTAGAGTTGAATGTGCGCTGCGAATTAGATCATTCATTTCAGTACGACTTTAGAAGTACCACACCTGAAAATGAAAATAAGCAAAATAATCTGAGTGTCAGTTTCATGTTCGTAATTAATTTAAACAAATACAAATTTTTAAATCAGTTGATCTCATAAGCATACAACACCTGTGACCGAAGACATTTGTAAAAACTTTTGCATAATCTTTTGACATCCCATTTTGTAAAAAAAAATGCACTCAAATAATAATAATAAAAAAAATTATAAACTTTATACCTCCCAAAACCCACCCTAAAAAGCAACTATATTTTTTTAACTACCGTAACATTTACAATTAATTTGCTGAATAATTACCGTATACCGTACCGTATACTGAATAATTATTGAATACCGTTAAAAGGGGTGTTATTTTACTCAATTTTTGTATTTCCCATCTTTAGTAAAATGTTTGAGTACCATGTAGTGCAGCTAAAATTATGTTATGGGTATCAATATATTCTGTGATAACTGAAGATTCCGGATAATCTATAACTTTTTTTATGTAGACTTGTTTACTATTATTTTTTCTTCTTCTGTGGTGTAAAGTAGGAAGCGGGGGTAGAATACTTTACTCCAATGTCAGAAACTTACTTTATTTAATAGTAAATCTTCTTTTGGAGTAAATAAAACAATTTGGCTCTTATTAGGCACCCTTCAAAGTGTGTGTTCTATTTTTACTGTGTCAAAAAAAAAACGCCTTATAAAGGCAGGTAACTTAAAAAATGTTTTTTACTTGAATATTAAATTTGAAGAACATTAAGGTTTCTACTAAGGTTTGCTTTACTATTGTAATAAGTTTTTCTTCAATTTAACTGGTGGAGTAAAGTAACCCCAAATGTTGGATTGGTATGAAGGTTGGTGAGCAAAATGATTTATAACCTGAATTAAAAGCAAAACATCAGAGAGTCTATTAGTAAATAGTTTTAAATAGATTATTATATAACACAATTGTTCAATTGCCTTATTCAGGGTACACGTGTTTAACGTAAAATATACAACTTTTTCTACTGGAAGAAAACACGCGTTATACCTACACAGCAACACTTTTAGCTGCAACATTCCCTAACAGAAAGTGAGGAAAGAAACAGGTATACCATTGGACAGCAGGCTTGCCAACTCTCGCAGAAAAAATATATTATTGACTTCTTTCACTAAATCTCCAGCATTTTTTTAATCGTGAAACTTTTTACAACATGGGGAGTAAAATTACCCTACAAGTAAATTTAACCCCATTGGCGGTACTTTATATAAAATTGTATGGTGATGAATTTGTTAAGAACGACTGGAATAAGTCAATATTTAAAACATAAGATGTATCGAGAAAAATAATATAAACAGGAGAATAAAATTTTATAAGAGGTTAAATGTCGAGCGTTCTAGAGAGCCCTACTTTCTATGACAAGTTCAAGGATAGGAATCTGCCGAATTTTATACCACGTGTGTTCACGTGAGTAAAAATTGTTTAAGGTAACAATCACGATATCTATCTGATACTTGTAATCTGGTAGTCTTTGTTCTTGTTTATTACGTCCTCTTTCTTCAAATCCCGCGCTCTCACTCAGAGATAAATTTATCTGAAAAATTTCAAATTACGATACTTTTTTTTGTTCTGAAAAGTTGCTGTTTTTGCGTTTCTCTTGACATAGATTCTACTTTTTTTTTTAAAGTTTTTTTAGTACGTGATCTCGCCGAGAAATAAATTTATTCGGATACTTAAAATTTTTTTTCTAAAGAAAAGTGTCCTTTTTTTTGTTGTTGTTCTAGGAACTATGTTTCATTTTTAAAAGTGAAACTCATTTTTTTAACTTTGTGCTCTTTCAGGGACAATGCTTTCAAGGTTAAATTGTGACATATTTTTTTATTCAGATTACGACAGTTTATCTTTTTTTTACCCATATTATGTTGAATATTTAAAAGTTAAATTCTTTATTTTTTTACAATCCTATTTGCAGTCAGAAAATGACAACCAACGAAATTACAAAGATATATATCAAGAAAAATCATTGTTTCGTTTTCTCTAAAAAAAAAACGTTTTTATTAGGACACAATTAATATTCCATTTATGAAATTGAAATTACTCACAATTTAATATTTCATATTGCAGAGAAATTAATTTATTTCAAGAATTTTCCATGTAGTGTAAATGCTCCAGTTATTGACCATTTAGAAAAAAATATTTTAAACTAACAGCATATAATTATTTTATTAAAAGTCCCTTCAAACAATGTTACTCAAAGGCTTTTAAAATTTAGGTAAATTTCATTTACCAGTCCAATGTGAGTTCAGTAGTCACATGTTTGGCACTGGCCGGAAATTGCTCTTAATTGATCGGTAATTGATAAATTGTTGTCTGTGAATCGTAAAACATATATTTCCTCTGCATATAAAAGGCTGAAAATGTATATATAAGTAATATCCCCAAGGTGCGTACATCAGGATGCTCGGAATTAGTTTTTTAATTGATTTTAACAATTTTAGAAATATTGCATTTTTTAATGTATAAGCCTTAATGGGTTCCGCAGCAACGGAGGACCAAACAGCTAGTTCTGGAATATTTTATGTCTTCATGAGTCTGTGTTTGCATTTATTGCGGCACGAACCATATTTTATTTTTAAAAGTCCATCAACCAGAAATCTATTTCTGCATTTAATTTTTTTCTTCCAAATAAAGTGAGAGTTTGAGTTTAAAAATCTCAATTGTAAATAGAATGAGCATAGTTTTTTAATTTATTTTAGTAATTTTAGAAATATTGCTTTTTTTAATGTATATGCTTTAACGGGTTCTCCAGCAACGGAGGACCCAACAGCTAGTTCTGTAATATTTTATGTCTTTATGCGTCTGTATTTGCATTTATTGTGGCACGAACCATATTTCCTTTTTAAAAGTTAATCAACCAGAAATCAATTTCTGCATTTATTTTTTTCTTCCAAATATAGTGAGATTTTGAGTTTAAAAATCTCAATTGCAAATGAAATGAGCATAGTTTTTTAATTTATTTTAACAATTTTAGAAATATTGCCCTTTTTTTAATGCATATGCCTTAAAGGGTTCTCCAGCAACGGAGGACCAAACAGCTAGTTCTGGAATATTTTATGTCTTTATGCGTCTGTGTTTGCATTTATTGTGGCACGAACCATATTTCATTTTTAAAAGTCCATTAACTAGAAATCAATTTCTGCATTTAATGTTTTTCTTTCAAATATAGTGAGAGTTAGAGTTTAAAAATTTTAATTGCAATAGAATGAGCATGTTTATATTTTTTAGCATAAACTCTCATTGTGACAACGTAATAGTATATTAAAAGTCACATTTCAGTTTCAAAGAGCTTTTAACGATAAATTTCGCGCAGTCTACCAAAGTTGTTTCTATTCTATATGCATATTTATTTTTAAGGAACTTTACTTTTCAATATTTATTTAACGTGGTAGAAATGATAAAAGTAAAAGTGTGGGATGCTCAAGTTGATGACTTTGGAATTTTATAGTATGAGCGTCCATTCAATGTCTTTGGTAAATTATTTTTTTAAAAACATTTTTAGTATATATAATAAAAGCGTGTTTTTTTTTAAAGTATTTTGTTAATAATATTTTTTTATCGAATTTCGTTAAAAAAAAGTTTGCTGTTATTAATTTATTTGTAACTGCAAGTGTTTACATTATTAACTTCGTTTTATAATTTCATTTGTAATATTTTCCCCAAAATATTTTGTTAGATTTTGTGAGATACTTGTGGTAAAGAAAGGAAACTAAAGCTATCAAATATAAAATAACAGGCTAATTTCAGTGCAATAAATATATCTAAAAGTGATTTAAATTTTCGATTTCTTTTTAACCAGTTTTGTTTGGTATTTATTATAATAAACTTTTATTGATTATTTGAAATTGACTTTTCAAATTATGCACAATAAAGTACACAACAATTTATTAGCACAAATTTAGGGGTTTTCTTAAAAAATCTCATAATTCGCTACTTTCATTTTTTTTAAAATTCTTATACGTTTTATAATTTTTCTTCATACAAAACCATCATACAAAAATAACGATGCTGAATGTATGGCAAGTAATATCGAATGAGAAAGTTTTAAAGGTACAGCAGAACTCCATTTATCCAGGCAATTGGGACCAGATTCCACCCGGATAATCGAATATCCGGATAATTGAATAATTCACGAAATATGGGTTATTTCTTACTAAAAAAGACACTTTAGTATGTAATGTAATTTAATGACTATTAAAAACAATATCATTCACCGATAAGAAACTTTTAAAATGTAGATTTTGCTGATTTCTTTTTTCTCTCAAAGCGATCTGGATCCGGATAATTGGCGATCCGTTTTGTTTGATCCGGATAATTGGAGTTCTACTGTACTAGGTATTAAAGAGACTTTTGCTAATTTTTATACTTTTTTTATAAATTTAAAGATGGCTAGCCCTCTATAATACACAAAATTACTAAAATAATATTATTGATTATGAATGGATGTGGCTCACAAACCAACCAAACCAAACGCTCAAGCAATTTTTACAATTGTAAAGTTTGAAAGAGATAGCTTGTAAGTTGTACCTCAAACCATTAGACTTAAAAAAATATTGTAAATTGTAGAGTATGTTTATTAATTAAAAAATTGGGTGCATTGCTAGGAGTGTATATCCCTGGACGTACATACACGTCCTTGTGTATCAGAGGGTTGATGTGAGGGTTGATGTTTCTTAATTTATTTCTTTTACTACTAAGCTTAACTCTTTCCTTGTTTTGGTATTGTTTTGTTTACTAAGCTTACAATAAACTCTTTAATTATTTTATAATTTTGAATACGTAAAATTTTTTTATAGGTGGTAAAATTTAAGGTGCATAATCTAACCATCATGTTAATGTGAATGTGCCAGGATATTTTTAAAACCGTCCTCCCAGAGCAAGCACTGTTATAAATAATGCTCATAGTCAGAGTGTTGTGCTAATAATACTAGTGGAAAGTTTATAACTGTATTTTTTAAATATGAGATTAGATTCATTATTAATTAGCGTAACATAAAAAATTATTAATAACTAATTGTTATGTGCAATAACAGTTATTAAAAACAAAATGAGTTACATAAAAAACGTATAATACAAATTGATAAATATTAAAAATTAGCTGTTTTCTTTGAAATAACAAACACTTCTTAAGCTTATGCTTATATATTATATATTAATTTCCGGGTAGCGCCGGGTAGTGTTTGCTATTTCAGTGAAAATATCACGAATTAATTTTGAAATCTGTTTTTTCTGCGATTAGAAAAGCTATTTATATCCTAAACTTGATTACTTTTGTTAAAATTTACGCAGTATGAATTGTTTGTGATCTTCTCGCTCAGAATCGCAATCCAACGTAGTAAAAAAAAGCTCTTTTAGAACAGCTGCTATTCATCAAACTGAAAGAAAGCTTATCTTTTTGATAGCAAATAGTGCCAGTGACTTAGTTTCGCGAACTTCCCTCCTATATTTCATACCACAAAATCAGGGGAAAGTAAATTGAGGATTTACGTTTTTAAGACGCACCAAAATAAATTGTGTAACAGGTACGAAGTTTTTAAACGTACTACAAAATGAAAACAATGTCTCACGCGTGTTTACTAAAGATAGATAAAAATAGTAAATATTTGTTTTTGTAAATGGCAGTATTTCTTTTACCTCTTGTTATGTTCGTTTCGACTAAAGGCAATTTAGGAAAATAAATAATAATAAAAAGTATTTTAGAAAGAAATATTTTAGATCTTGTATAAGATTTCTGGAGATAATTATATTTTGTGTGTTTCTATATTAGTCATTCATTGCTGTAACCTTTTGTATAACTATTATTTTTGGTTGACGTAATTGTATTAAATAAGATTTTAAATAAAAACATTTGGTCGATTGCTCTGACAAAATTCAAATTTAAGTCAATTTATAATTTTTTTTTTTGTATAAAAATTTATTTATTTTCAAAAACATTGACAAAGAACAGTTTAAGTGCATGAAAGTTCTTATATATTATAGATAAGCAAGATATATTATTATTATATATTATTACTCAAGAAGATCTGGTCCACTTTGGACGCAAGCCTCTCCTATTCAATTTTCTCTAAGATGACACATGGAATTATATATGTTGAAAATATTGAAACACCGATATTTTGAATACGAAACAAGATTTGGTTATTATTTTCCTCTAAGCTAGAACTGTAAGCGGATGTTGATTGTATAAGAGAATTTAATATTTGAATTACATGCAAAGATTGTACATGGCAAATAGATTGTATTTCTTTTTTAAATGGAATAATGTTTGAATTTCAGTAAAATAACTCTTAAAGTTTCTTTTCTTTATGCGTTGATAAAGGTTATTTATTTATTCAGTTTATAAAGATTTGTAGCATTCAATATAACAGATATTTTTTACTTTCATATGTTTATATATTTGTTTTTAACTTATTCAAAGATATCCTGACATTGGGACAGGTTTTAAAAAGCTAAGAGTATTATTTCAAATTGAATTTTATACAGTTGTTAGATGATGTTATTAAAAATGCTTTATGTTTTAGGGTGAGTATCAAAATCTAATTAATAAGTTTGGAGTTTAAAATTAGTCCAAAGTTTTCTGATCCTTCCTGAATAAGATGCACCTCTCAATTAGAAATCCAATATAATATATTGTGAAAATGAAGATTAACTTTTAATTGACTTAAACATATCCTTTACTTTTTTTGAATTAACTCATAATTTATCTATCTTACTTATGTAACCAATTTATAAAGAAAAAACATATTTCGGTACTATGTTATGGGATTATTATTTAAATATCATTATCACCATAAAATATAATCGTTTAATCAAGTGTTCCTAATTATAATTTAGGTCATCTTTGCTTGAAATTTTAAAAAATAGTCTCCGAACCTTTCAAGTTGTATTTAATATTGAGAAATACAATTATCATATTAAAAAATAGTTCTTACTTTAAGCCTTGTCACTGACAATCTGGTGAAAACCATGATAATTGTTTTCGCAAATTTAAATGACAGCATGTATTCGTTTTATAACATTCATTACCTTTTCTTTCAGCTAATCTATATATAGGAAAAAATTTAATCTTATGCGCTTCTTTTATATTTTAAGCAGTCCTGAATTTATTTTTATAATGAGTACACAATTAATTCAGCTTTACGTAAATTTAATTTTTAAAGATTTTGTTTAATTCTTCGGCTTAAAACTTTCTATATTTGTTTGAAAAAATGTCAAGTGATACAAAAATCCAGACTTATTAAAATTAATGAATTGAGATTTACTAGAAATCGCTTCAATTAAAGTCGAAATGTTCTATCCCATTTAGAAAACATCACGAATTGACATATATTTTCCACCAATGGAAAGTAAGTTTACTTAATCTAAACGGTTACTTAAAAAATTTGTACACCTTGCTATATTATTATGTATTTAGGTGTTCGAAAGATGGAAGTCTTAATAATGACATAGTAATGAATATGATGGAATTCTTATGAGTAATTTGTAATATTTATAATATATAGAGAAATACAAAAAATCTTAATTGTGTATTTTCCCCCATCTTAGTCAAGTGTCTTCTTAATAATGTAGAATACTAGTGAATTGGAAGTTAAGAAAGTTTAAATACGGAAAATAGTTTTGGTCTTCAATTTGACTTTTTTATTAATAAAATTCTACTTAAGAATTTCAGACAGGTTACTGAATTTTTACACGTTCTTAATAATTTTAAAGCTCAGATATCCAAAACTTCTTTTGACGTATTTTCGATGTATATATTTGCTTCTGTATTTCAAAAATAATACTTGTAAAATGTATGCGTTCTGATATGAGTAAAAATTTGGTTTTGCAAATATTTTATTAAAAAATAACTAAAACAGTTAATAATCAAGAAACAAGTAAAATAAAGTAATTTTTATATTATAAATGAAAGCACGATCAAATGATTTTCATTTCAAGCCATAGACCGGATGCCAAAGTAATAAGTTAGACACATAAACAAAATATTTATTATTGCATATTGTTTTATATTTCAGGCCATAATATAAAGTTTTGAAAGTATATACTATTTATTGAAAGTTTTCTTAATAGGGAACTACACAAAGTTTATCCTTTCTGGTATTATGTTTTCTCCAATACTATTATCATTACACGTAGTCACGTTTAAAACTGCACTCAGTGTATCTCTTTATTCAATCAATTCATTCAATATAAGATATCACATTAGAAATATTTTTGAAACTTGTGATATTTATCACCGGTATTCGTCAAGTCATGCTATTATTCTTAGAATCAGATAACAATTCGATAAAAAATTTGAAATTTTGGTTATTTGGTCCGGAAAAATATAAGATATTTTATAGGAATGAAAATATCAATAGATTGTTTAGATTTTTGATTAACAAAACGTTGGATCATAATGTTCATCCTGTCCTGGGATATCGTACTATGAGCCGTCTCCTCCCTGTAAATTAACCAATAAACTTTAATGAAAAAGAAATTCTTTATGTAAAAGTATTGCAAATTATGCTTTGTTTTGTTCTTTTCACTTATCATTTAATTTTTTTATATCTTATTATATATATAAAAAAAATCATAACTTATTTTGTATTTTCGGAGTTGAAACATATATAAAGTAAAGAATCAATCAATTGGTAGACATTAAATCCTTCATCAATGATTAAATACTAGAATGATTTGTTTAATTAAATTCTAGGATTTATATTTGTAAAATACTAGGATTGTGATCAAGTGTAGTCTACATTATATTTAAGATAATAGAATTTTTCTCTTTTATACTCTGTGGTATGGAAAAGTTATTGTAATTATGTAAATTTTGTGGTACCTCTATACTTGATTAAGTGACAATTACAATAATATGCTTTTTCTTTAAAAGGCTCATGTGTAAATTACTAAGCTAAAAATATTAATTTTTATTTGGATAGAACTGTTCTGTTGAAACTAAACAACAGTGATACACAATAGTACAGGTTAATATTTTTAACATTGGATATAGTCGTTACGTTTATTTTTTACTACATACTTGTGTTCGGAAATGTAAATTAAAAATATGTCAATAATAGTTTTTGTTGTATATTTTAAACAATGATAGAAAATGACATGTCACAAAAGCGAGCTAACTTCATTACATCAAACGTAGTGTATTTTCCTTTATCAAACCAATACCTAAACTCTTTATGAAATCCTGGTACTCCTTTTTCATTGTAGAGATATCTACTTTTATGTAACGATAATTAATTTGTGATTTGTACTTTTTCAATAACGAAATTTTTGTTGACTAATTTTCCAGTTGTATTATTTGACTATAAAGTCAAATCTTTCAACTGGAAGACTATATAATTATACAGCTAAACAACCAATTATGTACCTCTTCTTAGGAGACTGCCATATTTAGCAGTCTAGCATTACCTAGCTTGTGTGGCTAAATCTCAAAATCTCGTTTTCCATCTCATAATTCACTGCAAGAACTAAGAACTTTATAGCAAAATAAATTTTTATTTATATCAAAACTGAATGTTTTTATAATTATCTCCTTAATCACCATTTTCTATGAGAACAGTTTGAGGTAAATAAGGCGAAGTTTACATCTAAACAAGTTATCTCTAATATGAAACGGTACTGTAATATCCTTACCCCCCAAAAAAACTTTAGAAAAGTAAAAAACGCTAAGCGTCCCCCCCCCCTAAAAAAAACTTCGAAACTGTGGCTAAAAAAGTTGTGATATAAAAAACAAACAAGCCAAGAGCTCAACCCTGCACACCCACTCACTAGCCTTCTCCCGTAAAAAAGCTGCGCTTTTTTTTCTTAGCTCGATTAAAATTTTATACGCACATAAATTTTTAATCGAGCTAAGAAAAGAAAGCGCAGCTTTTTTTCGGGAGAAGGCTAGTGAGTGGGTGTGCAGGGTTGAGCTCTTGGCTTGTTTGTTTTTAATTTTTTTAGGGGGGGGGGGGCGCTTAACGTTTTTTACTTTTCTAAAGTTTTTTTGGGGGATATCAGTCCTTTTTTTCAACCCACCTTTTGGAGAATGTCAGACCAATCACCATTTAAACTTTTTAAAAATTACTATTTGTTTTCCCATGTCATTAGTTAAATCCGATAATTCAAGGAGAAATTAATCACATGCGCCATATTAAAAGACTCGAGTGAGAATAAATATGACCTCGCTCCCCCCCCCCCCCCCCCACACACACACTCCTTCTTTTACCCTGTTCATATGGAAAATGGTTGCTAGTTGAGGTGTTTCTCCCGCGACGGAGCAAGATAGGGGAAAATATTCAATATTGTTAATTATTTCAAATGCTCTATCTTCATTAATAATTGTTCAAGTTAAATGAAAATTTATCCATCGATTAAAAGGATTTTTCATCTATCGGGTGGTATAATTTTTTATTTTGTAGAGCGTATTATTTAACGAAAATTTTAACTTTTATTAAGCCGCTCTAAAACATAATTTTCTTTGGCGACCGGAAAGTGGAAGGACTTCATATTTGGGTAATAATTGCCTGGCGGCGAAAAATTTGGCTTATATTATTTAATTACTTTTCAGCTAATTAAACATATAAATAAATTATATTATAAACTAAAAGTAACATGTGACCTTAGCGGTGCCATAAAGCTATCATATAAGCTATTAATCAGAAGAATTGGTTGAATAATGTAGTGTCTAGTGCGTTTGACAAATTTGGGCTTCATAATTTGAAAAAGTGACAAATAGACTAACTTTACGCAAATTAAAAAACTCCGTATCTCCGTTAATTTTCAATTAAAAAAATATTCTTGTATTAAATTAATGGTTTCACAGATACGGTTCCACCAATACTGGTTTTATTTTTTTACGAAATGTAGTCAGGCTGCTGGAATATGTTTTACTTACGCCGTTTTAACGTTATAAGTTGTGCACAGTGTGTATATATAAGCTCTACCGGTCGGGCGTTCGTTTCTTGTTGGCTGCTTTGACGAGTTGGCATTATTTCTTCTTTTCTGACTTAGCGTTGCGAGCCCGACCGGGTCGCTTGATTTCATTTTAATTCAAATGGCAATTTTTATTTTTAAGTTTAAGTTTATACAGTAGAACTCCAATTATACGGATCAATTGGAACGAGATCCCATTCGGATAATCAAATATCCGGATAATTGGATAATTCATGAAAAACTGGTTATTTCTTATTAAAAAAACGAACTTTGCTTTAATATGTATTATAATTCAATGACTATAAAAAACAATATAATTCACCTATAAGAAACTTTGTTATACAGTAGAACTCCAATTATATGGATCAATTGGGACAAGTTCCCATCCGGATAATCGAATATCCGGAAAATTGGATAATTTACGAAAAAAAAGGTTATTTCTTAGTAAAAAAAAACGAACTTTGCTTTAGTATGTAATATAATTTAATGACTATTAAAAACAATATAATTCACCTATAAGAAATTTGTAAAATGTGGATTTTGCAGATTTTTTTCTCAAGGCGATCGGGATAATTGGCGATCTGCTTTGTTTGATCCGGATAACTGGAGTTCAAATAATTGGAATTCTACTCTATATTATTTAAAAAAACGGTTTGAACTACAAGAAGAGGACCCAAATGTGGAAGATATCATTATTATTAAATAACAAATTTATCTTATTATTTTAACATGCGTTTGTATTCGATATAAAAGTTGTTGCTGCTTAGCTTAATTACGACTCGGAAACATAATGGCAATTTACTTAATTTTATTTTAAAAGCTACTTTGTCTTACTATACTTAAAATGTCGTCTACTTTTGCGTAATTTTTTGTATCGTTATAAGATAAATTTGTTTAAGTAAACAAAGTAATTATTTTTAATGAAAATCCAATTTTTAAAAATTTGGGAATATGAGCGTTATATAAAACGCATGTTTTGACAGTTATTTGGAAGTGCATAACTCTATCAAGTAGATCATGTGCACCTAGTCAGATAGGATGCTTTCAGAAAAATGTGATGTTTTCCCTTTGTCTCTTGTGATTTATGTTGACTTGACGTGATTTTATGTTGACTTATGTTGATTTATGTTGAATTATAATTTTTTTATTCAATTTATACTCTTGTTGGAGATCTTGTTTTATTGATTTCCAGTCATGCTTTTCTCTTAGTAGTTTTTGTGACTTAGGGCGTCTATTTTTTTAGTTTATATTGTTTTTATCTATATTAACTAGTTGATTTTAAATTAAAATGATAATTTGTTTTAAGTCTTAATTAAGTATTTTAATGATTTTTTATTCACCATGTTAAAGAAACGCCTTTAAAGTTTACGTTTATTTAATATATTATTGTAAAAAACAGATTAAACTGCAAGGAAGAGAACTAATGTTGAAGCTATATTTCCTATTTTATTATATTACTATTTTAACATTATTGAAAACTTGTTTACTGCTATTGAAAAGTAAAACAATTGGTAAATATAAAGGCGTCATATTTGCTTAAATCGTAAAATTAAAACAATGTTGTACTTGAACACGCCCTAATTTAAGTTCAAGAGCAAAAAAAAAGTAAATGTCACTTTAAAAGTTGGTTTTAAGATTATCTGAAAATCAAATAAAGGTATAAGTTTAAACGGAAACAATGCTTTTTGTATCAATCACATGTGTTACGAACAAATACGTCAAAGGTTATCTTTACAATACGGATATTAAAAAGCTTTTGTTTTCTTCCATTTTGAGTAAAACAAAAGAAGGTTTTGGTTCAATGTTTCAGTATAGGGTGCAATGAAAGGAAAAATATCTAAAATGTAATGATATGAACGAAAAATTTTGATGTTAAAAGTATACTTTGTCTCTGAAAGATTGTATTTTTTAATATAATTTTCACTTAATCTTTTAGATATTTGAGTTATTGAGTTCAGTATGGACCAGATCCACTCATATTGAAGTTGTCAAAATAATCGATTTTAATTAACACACAATGATTTACATAACAATATACAATTGAAATTATATTAAAGAAGGCATTAGCTCCCTTAAATTTTTTAAGAGGTTAACTTATGTATAGTGTACCAGTTTGTAGTCAGACCTAGGTAGAGGCAGGTAAGTGTGGTCTGCGATTTAAAGAGACCAACTTTCAGTTAAATAAAATAAATAATAAAATATAAATATAATCTAAGATATGTTTATATTGTTGAAATATATTTTTTTAACTAATTTGAGTGAATAAAAGGCCCTCTGGTGATTATGGATAAATTAGTTGACATTATTTTGCAAATGATTTAGTTTCTAGACAATATATATATATATATATATATATATATATTGGGTTGGAGGGAAAGTTCTGTCGTATTTTAAAGAGAATATTTGAATTCATTTATAAAAATATGTGTTTAATATTAATCAATTATATATGCTCCGTTATTTGCTACAACCTGTTGCCATCTTTCAGGTAACCTGTGAATTCTTGTTTCGTAGAAGTTCTCATCCTTGGTTAAAATAGTCAGCAACTGCCTTAGAAACACTTTCAAAAGACGTGAATTGTTTTTCCCGTTAGATAATTTTGCAGTAAGATTTTTTTCTCTTAATATCCTCGTAAAGAATCCACTTTTCATCTCCAGTAACCAGCCTGTCCAAAAACGGCTCCACATTGTGTCTAATCAGATGTGATGAACACATTCTTACACGATCAGACAAATTATTTTCCGTTAATTCATGTGGAACCCAAACACTTTGCTTTAACACAAACCCAACAGATTTAATGTGATCTCCAACAGTTATATGATGAATGCCAAACTCTTCTGCAATTTCTCGACTTGTTAAATGTGGATTATTTTCCAACATGGATCGCAAAACATCATTATCGATCTTGGATGGTCGTCCAGATCGATCACTTTCTTTGAGGCTCAGATCCCCGGAACGAAATTTTCTAAACCATCTTTGACAAGTACGAACATTTACAATATCTTTTCCAAATACCGCACATAAATTTTTACATGCAACCGATGCATTGCTTCCTTTTTGGAATTCATATAAAATGCAGTGTCGTAAATGCAATTTATCTACTGACATGTTTTTCACTTTAAATATCACAAGTAAATGATGAACGGTAAAAAAGGGCACTTTTTATATTATACAGCAGTCTAAAAAAACAAAAACAAAATCCTATTGACTCACTAGCCAGATGTTCTTTTTATTTACAAGAAAAATCACCTGCCTATTTAAAATACGACAGAACTTTCCCTCCAACCCATTATATATAATTTAAATAAGAACACATTAAAACATCAATATCTATAGAGGAAGTGAGTCAAATATGGAAAAGCCGGGTATTAGGAAATACCCATTAGATTCGATTGCAAAGGGAAATCACCACATGGAAATTACGTTTACATATTGATAACGTTTGCAGTTTCTTCATATGGTAATTATTTTATACTTAACGCTTTTAATATTTTACTGTGTTCTTTATTTTATTTTAAATTTCATTCAGTTTTTTAGATTTTATACAAGTTGAGCCAGTGATGAATAGGCACAATAGGGTTTCTTTTTAAAAACACTTATGTTAATTATCAATTGAAATTTTTTTATTGAAATATTTTTGAAAATTTTAGAATCGGAAAACTTTAAAATTGAAAAGGTTATAATTAAAAAATAATCAATTAAGTTTAAAGTATGTGAAATACATTTTTTATGCCCACTTTTTTACTAATTTATACAAAAAAACAGTTTTGGAAATTATTACTAAACAAAATAATTTTTTTAATGTACAATAATTGTCTGTTAATTTTTTCAAAATTCATTATTTGCAGTGGAACATATTTCATTGTATAAAAGTACAACATAAAAATATTTAAAGCAATCTTTTCTCCATACATTTCCTAGCAGTACATACAATAAATATTTAGAAGGTATATGCACAAAACCAATATTGATTGACATTGCTAATCTCAAATACACCAATCACTGATTATCATAATTACCAAAACTATAATCTAGAATCGTCGCAATCGTGATTAAAATACTATCTATAGAGTAACTACAAATAATTCTCATAGCAACGTTATCTTAATAATTGTTAACTATAAAATAACTCATCTCATACTAAAGGTATTATAATCCTTACACTTTAAATATGAAAAAAGCAGTTTCGAATGTTGTTAAGATTCTTATAAATTATCCATTTTCAAACATAAAATATTTTTAAATAATTTCTAGTTATTTCATGTTTTATTAAGTTGTAATCATGTCACTCATATAGTAAAGTAAAATTTCATATCCCATATTTCAAGAACTTATTAATTCTCGTTGAAGTTTGTTAGCTTTGATAAGCACCTATCCTGTAAAAACCAGACCTCTCATACTTTGAACACATCGGCTCTCAAATAATCATTTGTGTGTAAACCAGTTAAGAGTTACAATATCCACAACCGAAGTCCATCAAAAAGCACCCCATCCAAGAGACAGTGCAGACGTATTGCAACATTACTGCGTAATATGAATGAAAAGTCGGTATTATATGACGTCAATCCGCTGTTACGTAAAATAACTGATTAGCAATTCGGACTTGGAAAGCCCAGATATTCGATGTATCCTCGAACTTCGGTATTGCAACTGGTATTATCCAGCTATTTTCACTTTTCATGTGATAATCAGCATGTCAACGCGGGAAAGACCCTGATATAAAATTTGAAAGTGAAGGAGGAACAACGTAATGCTTCCATTGTTTGGTTTTAGGTAATAATAGATATATTTCCACCTTGGTTTTGAATAAACGACAACCGGCATTTGCGGATTTCACTTCTACGCACTATTCTTCGCAAAATAGTACATATTTAAAAAAAATAACAAGTTGTTAGTTTCTTTAAAAAAATTGCTCTTAACGTATTGATCGCCATAGAATTCTATATAAAATAGTTAGAAAATTAGTTCCTTTTTATGTTTAGCCTATTTTGATATACATTTTTTTTTATGGTCACGGGTTCATTTAGTGATCATACATTATGTTACTTTTAAAGATTATTCTGAGGTAATATTGCAGCAATATAAAAAAAAACTATGTCAGTTGCTTTACATAGGGGTCGTCCACAAATTATGTTACGCTGGAACGGGGGACACACGCTGGACTAATACCTATCCATCGGAAATTGAATCTGGGTAATAAAAACCGCAAAAGGTAAAGCATGACATTAGAGGGAGGGGGGGGGGGGATACAATACCTCAAAAAATACATCACAAAACAAACAGAAACAAAATAAAAGGTATAGTACATGTTCCACGTGGTAGTACAACCAATCGGGATCGGTGAGTTAAATATGTAGAAAAATAAAATTTTCTGTGGAGTTTGGAGGTTCTTATTAATAAATAATCTACATTTAATTAATATTGTTGTGGTATTGTGTATGCACAAATACTGAAAAATATAAAATCTTAACAAAACATTTATAAACAATGAAGACATTTATTTGATAAATCGTATACAGAGTTTGAGAGAAAGTATAAATAATTTCAAATAGCAAATAAGGGGTTGGTGTTCAAAATAAGCTAAATCAAGTTAAGATAAATAGGTATTTCACCAGTTTCAAATGCAGAAAAGGTAAAGTTATCTTCTAACCTCTTTACAAATATTATTTTCCATATTTTAAATCATTAAAATATATTTTATCATTATAAAAATACTATATTTCTATCTTTTACAATACATTAGTTTATGTTTTGAAATGCAATTTAATGGAAATTTTCAACATAAAACTAGTTAGTTTGATTCTATGGATATAGCACACGTTGAATACAAATTCCTTAAATATTAATAAATACGAAAATTAATTACATGAAAAGTAGGTTATTAAAATAAGCCAAATGAATACATAGGATTTTTATGCAAATATAAATATACAAGTTTAACTTATTTTTCGGTTTTATGTGTAAAATGAACTTATAAAGACAGGAGGTGTATGAGTTTATTAAAAGCAAACTATTTTAAAATATCAATTTTTGATGACAAAATAAATTTAGGAGTTTATATACAGTAAACCCACTCAAATTACAACACATTATGTAAGTCATCATAATAAATAATGACACAAAATTAACAACATTGCGACTTATTAACAGAATGAAGGAACACCAACATCAATATATTTCTAAGCTACTAATACTATTTACCAAGCGTGGTATAAAACGCCTAGAACTTTTTTCTTTTGGTCGCTTAGATTCATCCACTTTCATATTATCCAGAGACAAAATTTTATCTCTCTTAGTATCCAGAGTTTCAATCCACTTAGCTAGAAGGGAAGAAAATAAGCAATTTGAATTTAATTAAATAATCAGCATTAAGGAATGTAGTAAAAAATTCTTCAAGTTGAATTTAAAAAGTAAATTATATCTATTAGAAATTTTTTAAAAAGAAAAATTAAATGAGTTAAATTAACTGATATTTATACATTTTTCTTCATAGGTATAACGGAAGACTATTTAATAAAATAAGTGTTATACTGTTTTATAATAAAAATTACATATCAAACAATTAAAAAAGTTGGACAAACCAAAGAAATTGAAGAAATTGTGAACAAATACAATTAGTTATGTACTAAAATTATTGCCCAACGATGCTCAGGGTTTAATAGTAAATTTAATAATTTAACGTACATTAGGTTGAATTTTGATCACCCAAATTTAATGGAAATATTTCTGAGCCCTTTTGAAAAGTAAGTTAATTTGTTCACATGTATCTTATTTATAGTCGCTAATCGCTAAGATGTTCTTTCGTCCTGATTCCTGTCAATTAGCGGTGGATCTAAATGTTTTTTTAATCGTGGTCGGGGTCCAAGTGTTGCAATGATACCTTACATTTATACCAACATCTCAGTCGTTTTTATAAGGTTTTTTAATCACAATGGAGGGAGTGAGGTAGTACCCATAACCAAACAATGCATATTGAATATATGTATAATATTTTGTTTTAAATATTAGAATGTATGCTTTGAACACAGTTCAGGATCCGTATGAGAGTTTTCAAGATGGTTTATTTAGCTTCAATTGGAGAACGCGGCTAAAACCTGGGACGCAGCATGACCGACTTCCACCTTTGGTGATTGATTTAGGAATACACTGAGTGAGGAACGATTGTACAAGAGGTGTTGCCATCAATGAGAAAGTTTACATTCTCACGGATTACCGTGACCATATAAAGATAGGAACTGGGTGGCTGCAGATATAGCTCAGAATGTGATGCGCGGGATCGATGCGCAGTTAAAACTGAATTTATGAGGTCGTTAATAAAAATTTGAAAATGAAGTGATTTGGAATGGATCAGGAAATAAGAGTTGAGAGATATGTGGACACATTACATATTTTGTTTACAAACAGCATATTACTAATTAAAAAAATTAACAATTACGAAATCGAAAAATTTCACCAATCTCTTCCCCCTCCCCCTCTATCCGTTCGTTCTTGCTTAAATATTCATGGAGGGCCTTGAAAAGAGGGACGTAAAATGAACTGTTTTAAGATGTACTTCGCAAGCCTGTCCACAATGCACCACAATATTATAAACAAAATATTAAAAAAAAATATTAAATTTTTTTTTTTTTGAAAATTATATATGAAAGCATTTATCACTAAATGAATTTTCAAACATACGTCAGACACAATTATATATATATTTCTTTGAAGTTTTGGTAAATAACATTATAAAAATATGAATTGAATAAATAAAATAAATACTAAACACATTAAATAAATTGCTAAGTTCAAAATAATAATAAAATCTAAGCACATTATAATATCTTACCTTATCAGCGTGCAATACGAAAAGTATAATGAACTTAAGAAATACTTTAAAACTTACCTTACTTATGTCTCATAATTATTCGAATCTGATAATTTTTATTTCTACTTCTTGAACTGGGAAAAAATTTAATTTTAATTGAAATGGCTTATGAAGTAATGTTAAACTTACCTGTCATTTCGTGAACAGGTATTGTCCCTCCGTACTCTTTTGGTAGCATACTGGAAGGAAAGTATTCATTTAAAGCTGGAATATCCGAGTGAATCATAATCTGAAATAAAAAATGCAGTATTTCAGTAAGATACTAAACTTAATATTTAGCTATTTTAATCTGTTATAAGAGGTTTTTAACAGTTCTAATTTAACAAAAATTAAAATTGACTTGAATTTGAAATTCGTTTATACACGATCAAAAATCTAAATTTGATCGTGTATAATCGAATTTCAAGCAATTTTTCTCGAATTTTTTATGGGTGAAGTCAGTTTTTACTAAACCTCCGTTGAAATATTAATTATATTAATTATTTTAATTTGTGATACTTGCATACCAAATCATGTTTTGGACAAAGCATTATTATTTTTACATTTTAATTGAAAAAAATATTTTGGTTTATTGAAATAAAATGATTTATTTTTAAGATAATTTTTGTAATATAATGTCTTTCTATTTATTATGACAAAATATCGTATTGTCAAAAGAATTCATAAATTAAGGGATTGCGTCAATTTTCAAGTCGATATATCAATTGTAGGGTTTGCTGTAAACAGGAGGTAGCTCCAATTATTCAAGTTTGCAGAAAACCGTAAAAAACGTTTGAAAATTCAAAATTCCAAGTTGTGTGAAGATATTCTTTTTGATCAATCTTCTTATACAATTACAAATACAAATATTAACGACCAACAACAGGCTCAAGGCCCAACAAGGTTGGTCCATCTAGTACCCCTTAACTATCCCCCAATGCATATCTAACTTCTTCTTAAATTCCGTTACTCCTTTACAATTAACAATATTCACTGGCAAGTTGTTCCATTTGTCTATTACCCTATTATAGAAATAGTGTTTTCTCCCTTCCCGATTAAAATGGGATTTGTTTAACTTAAACCCATGACCTCTCGTTCTATTTCTCATATTAAAATCTAAACCCTCCACATCTCCTTGTTTGATAAATTTGAATAGTTGAATCAAATCTCCCCTAACCCTTCTCTCCTTCAGAGTATACATATTCAAATGTCTTAATCTATCTTCATAATTCATGCCTGAAAACCCTTGAACCATTTTAGTAGCCCTGTGCTGAATTTTCTCTAACAATTCAATGTCTTTTTTAAGATATGGTGACCAGAACTGTACAGCATACTCAAGATGTGGCCTTACTAAACCTCTGTACAATGGCAAGATAATATCCTTAGATTTTGATGAAACACTTTTCCTGATGTACCCCAACATTCTATTAGCTTAATTGTTTATACATATTATGACAGTATTTTCACTCAAAAATATATCTTCCAGATGGCGTGGCACATGTTGGATTGTTGGAGCTACCTCTTTCTTGCAACCAAATAGATACTCTGTCTCTACCTCTATGAAAAATATTTCACACAAAAAATACTATTTACTATAATATTATTTTATTTAAAGAAAACTTGAAATATAGCATATAACTTGGCTTCAAAAACAGAAAATTACATTTTTAATCATCACACTCCCCCTCTGTAACGTCCGGCTCATCTGCTGCGTTGTCATCTATTGAGTAACGCGAGAACTAACGATTGGAGCTACATCTTTTTGGCACCGAACGAACAAGTTTTTTTTAACCACAAGATAGTACATGTAACTCCAAATTCCCCTAGGATGGAGCTACATCCATTTTGCAGCAAACCCTTCAATTGTAGGTGGCTAAAATATAATTGTAAAACTTGATAATGCAACAAACAGAGTGAGTTACATAAAATCATTGTTAATCACAAGGTTAATTTTGCTGGGCTTAGAGCTTGCAGTTAGTCGTTCGTTAGTATTTGTATTTGTATAATAAAATTATCTAACCGATGAAGTTATAAGGCTTACAAGTGAGTAATGTGTTGCAGAAATTTAAGGGTTGCTCAGCTATGGAGCCCTACCGTTCGACACGTAGGATCCAAAAAGGGCATGAAGAGATTCGGGCAGCAAGACAAGCTCTGCATGAATTTTATACTTTTATAGATTAATCCTCGGGCAATTCCATTTTTAATAAAATTCAATACTAAGCGATCATCTATTGGTTAAATGGCTACTTGAAATATCTGCATTTATTTAATTGAGTAATTTAAGTAGTGTGTTAATTAATATGTAATTACTAATTAATTCGATGGAATGTGGAACCAAAAGATAGTTGACGTACTACTTTTACGAACCGATCATTCATTTTATTTATATAGACATAACAATACATTGTCACTTTGTAAAACGAAAAAAAGTGTTAAGTCCTTGAAATAGGAAGTACGGGGATGCTTAAATGCAATCAGCTTTAGATTGCGATAAAATGTTTTAATACAACAACGATGTTTCGTAATCTACTAGTTTTGTATATATATCAATGTTACTTGAACTTTGTAATTCAATTCAACAGGGTCCACACGTATAAATTTCATAAAATTATGGTAAATAAATTTTAAAAGATTTATTAACTACTACTAATAGTTTGTTTTAGTTTAAATTAAAGTGCGAGTTTTTATTTCGGATGAAGTATATTAGACAAAGTATTTTTTAGATCGTAAACATTATTTATAAAAAAAAAATTAAAAAAAAGTTTTTTTACCAATCTCTTGAAATAATCAATCACTCCGGAAAAATGTTTTATAGACACAAATTTCAAGAAGTAAAAGTCCAATCATAAAATACCTCCTTACCATTGAGATAAGTAATTGAAAAAATACCATGCGTAATTTTATTTTCGGAAAAAGTGTAAGATTTCTACTAAATAATTGGAGATAATTAGTTTTCAAATGGACTGTTGTGAATAAGAAAATGTACACAAACAAGATTTTTATTGCAAATATCATAATATTTAAATTTATTTTAAAAAGTTTTTTTTTATGTTTCAATTACTATTTTCCGCATGTTTAGTACAATCTTAACGTGAGCTACTAAATTGGCTTCGTTCCCCCCTCTTCAATTTTTTTTTTTTTTTTTTTTAAATCCATTTCGTTGTAATTAACGTCTTACTAAACTGTACGACGGATTATTAACGAACATGTCCGGTTCAGGATCTATCACAAAACAAAGACATAAGAATAAATTTGCAACAACCCAGAAGCTTTATAGAAAGCATGTTTGCACTGCATTGTGGTACACATTTTCATAAGGGTGCATATTTTTATTTCGAGGCCTCAGTGCAGTTAGTCAATATAATGAAGAAAAAGATCGAATGTACTCAAACATGAGTACATTTTATTTATTTTTGAGTACCTATTTTTAACAGTGTAAGGTTTCATCCATTCTTCTTGTCATAGTGTCATGGATCAAGTGAATTTCGAACTACTTTCATATTCCTCTGATACATTCAAAAATCGCTATAAAATTAAATTATTTGATTTATCTGAATATTTTTTTTTGTATAATTTTTTCTGAATATTTATATTTACTATTATTGACTATTCTAAAGACGGACGGAATTGTAATATAATTGTTTACCCGGCTCTTCTGAAATTAATCTCATTGGAAATGATTTGCTAAAAAACCGTATCTCTCCATGGTTAAAAACATAACAATTATCATTTCCAACTCTCAATTACATCTAAATCTCACCACAGGCACTAGATAAGCAACACTTTTGTTGGTTAGATGTTGACGTCACAACTTGACGTCATTTATATTTTTTTTAAATGTCCCGACAAAAAAAGTCGGCATAAAACCTTCAGCAAAATTATCAAATTGAAGGTTTTTTGAAGGTTTTATAAAGGATATTGAAACCAAAAACTGCAGTTTCTATGAAGTTTTTAATTTTCCTGCATAAAACATTTAAAATACTGTATTTTCCCCTTCATGATTAAATTTTTTTTACAGGAATTTCTGAAGGTTTTTGAAAGTTTTTATGCAGGATATTGAAACAAAAGCCTTTAATTTCATAAATATTCAACAACAAAAAACTGCAGTTTTCCTGCATAAATCTTTCAATTTCAAAATTTTGATGATGGTTTTATATTGACTTTTTTCCTGGGATATTCCCGTAGATTCATAAAAATAATATTTGGCAAGAGGCAAAAAAACAAGCATACTATTTGATAGGTAACAGAAATCATTAAACAATTTAATTTGTTCAAAATTATCAAATAAACAGTTTATCTTTAGTTTCTAAAGATCTAAGTTGCTGGTTGAATTATTGACCATTAGATATACTCAATGAAGTATTGGTAACGGTTCGGGATATATCCCATCGGAAAGACCCAAGAACACTTACTCATAATTTTGGACCATGGACAGATGATGAAAACCAGCTGAGTTAGCACACCAAGTACTTGATCTAGAATTGAGAACGTTTCGACCACGACAGATTTACCATGCACCAGTCCTCTATACATGGCGGAAGTATATGTTTTTGGATGACGAGAAACTAAACTGATAACCCTTCGATTACGAGCTTGTTTCACTCTCAAAGTCAAAATTGGAACCACAACCATCCATTTATGAGCCCGTTATTCTAACCGCTCGGCTACCCACCGGCCTCGAAATTGTTAATGTGATTTTTTTTATTTATCAAGTACAACGCTTAATTAAACGGTAAAGATAAACGGTTTTGAGATTCGGCTGTGCTTTGAATAGTTCCAATAACTTCTTATATTCAGTAAGTTTATCCCAAAATATGAAATAAAATAAAACGATTAATTATAAGAGAAATTATATTCTCTAACAATTATAAGAGAAAATATATTCGCTGAGAAATTATAAGAGAAATCTAACTGTAATTATCACAACAAATACATTAACATATACATATAATCGAAAAATTAACATTTTACTTACAAACTAATATGTAAAACTTTGTATTAAGAAACGATATATTTTTTAAATACATTACTTACACGTTCTTGAAGCTTCTGGCTGAGAAACGTTTTCAGAAACTGAAATAAAGTTGCTAAGTATTTCGGCACGTTCATCCAATGCAATTTTTTATGACGAAGAGGGATTGCTTTCTAAAAAACAAAATTACATATTGTAAATTATGAATATATTATGTAAAGATCTTAACTGAATAATGATTCTGACGAATTATATTATATTCATGTTACGAGAGAGAAACTTGCGAGTTTCAGTTAATATGAAGTATTTGTTTTGATCATTTATTGTGTTTCATTTATTATCTATCCCGTTTTATGCGTTAAAACTATATAATACTGTAGCGCTATGCATTTTTGGCTGTCACTCGGAATCGAACCGAGAACCTTTAGTATGATACTAGTCAGACTAAAGTGATCACTCAAGCCCAAGTGGGAGTATTGGGTATATGAAGTGACCCCCACAATAGCATTCAATATTCTTTAAATTTTGAACTTCATATATAGCAAAGGAAAACGTTCAAATGAGATATTTTGAGTTACAGGATTAAAAAATTGTCCTTGTCCATTTTAGAATCTAAGGTACGCACTGTCATTCTTATAGGTATATATATTTACAAACTTTATAGCTGACTATACTGTTAAAGTAGGTACTCAAAATAAGTAAAATGTACTCATTTTTTAGCACATTCGATACTTAGCATAGCTCCGAATACATAAGTTTCATTTTTGAAAAAGACATGTACTCAAAAATGAGTACAATGAGTAGAAATGAATAAAAAAGAGCATTTGTTTGCCTACGTAGGCTGCCTTCATAAATCATTTTCCATAAATATCAACAATTACAACTAAGACTTACCGGGGATCGAACCCAGACCTTCAGGCACCGCAGTCCAGTGCCTTATCCGTTGTACTGCCAGGGCGACGTTAAGAAGTATATAAACAGAATAAAAATTAAGAAGGTGTGCCAAAAGGATGGGAAGTAAGATAATCGAGCTGTAATGTAATAACTCAATTTCCATTTAAGCAATCCACATCAAATAAGCAATCCACAAAAATAATGTGAAAAACCATCTTCTGAGCACTTATTTTAAGTTTGTCAGGTCGCTTTGTTAAGATGGCTTGAACAGAAGCTGATATTAGCAATATTAAATCCCACTGCTCATTTTTGAGAAAGTACGATTGCTTAAATTTGAGTACGTCATCGCTCACTTACGATGCAATTGTAGTCAAAGAAAACGAGTATGTTTATGTGCTCAATTTTAAGTACCTTTTTTACAGTGTATATACTGCGGATTAATATAGCTTTGAAATGTCTAGCACTTCTTTATCAATAAAAAAATGGAAAATTAAGGTATCAAGCATTTTTAAATGTTTAAATACATTGATGATTCTTACCTCTCCACTGTTTACCATTTTTTGCAGATCCCGAAGACCCACTAGGAGAGCATGACTGATTTGGTAGCCCTCTTGAGTGAATATATAACTGATTCCCCTTTTCTGGTTCAGTTCGCATTCCATGAGAACTTCAAAGGTCAACAAAAAGGATTTGAAGATGTCGGATTGCTTGTGCTTCGTGGAGTCCAATGCCCCTTTTAAAAATTCAAACATTTTAGTTGTTTGGAAAATAACTTGGAGGTAATAGGAATGAATTATGAAATAAATGGTTAAATGAATTTTACTGCATCGGAGAATTTTAAACTTCTAAAAAGTCTTAAAATTTTTGGGAATAGTAGACTTTGTGACCACACATTTAAAATTAAAGAGAAACAAACATGTGCGTCTATTTTAATGACTTCAAGCAACATTCTTGCCAAATTTGCAGAAAATCGAATAACAGGTTTGGTCTTAAATGCGTAACAAACAAATTTACAGACATACAGACGAAATGCTGAAAGGTCGAGTTTAAACAAGGTAACACATGATAAATGACACAAAGCTTACACATGGCGCTTCCTTTAGCGTAACATGAAACAAAAACAAAATTTTACTTATTTCTTTAAATAAAAACAAAACGCTTTCTTTTTAAAAAAAAATAAAACTTAATTTTTATTCGAAAATGACAGAAAATTGTATTACTCAGGAAAGGCTATTCTGATCCTAAGCATTTCGTCGTTTACAAGGTATAACTTAAATTTTCCAATTTTTAGTTATTTGCAGATTAGTATAAGTTTTCACGAGCAGCATTGTAACAATGTTGAACCTTAATTAATGATAGTAACTTTATGAAGTAACAAATCGCTTAATGAAGTGAAATTTACTATCGTATCGTTTCCCTGATCCTTGATTATCGCTTGAGTTGAAGACAATTAAAGGAAAATAGAAACTTCAAAGTTTCTTTTCAAACGTGTTAGTTTTTAGATTTTAAACTTTCTGGTGGCTTTTTGCATGTATAAAAAGTTAGAATTAGGGATCATAGTTTTAAAAAATTGCAATTTTTAATACTAATAATAATGCATAGCTGATTGCAATGCATCGCATCTTGAATTGGGCACATATACAGCATCAATCGATTGAATAAAATTAGCAATAATTAATGAAATAGGTCTTATTTACCTGCAATGCAAAATAACACAACTCTTCCATTTTTATCTCTTTCTGGCAGAGGGAATACGTACCTAAAAGTTAAAAATGTATAACATCATAATCGATAATAATAGTATTTACTTGATGTTACGGAGGTTAATTTTGTATTTTGTAGTAGCCTTATTCTAAAACTACCAATTAAAATAATTTCGTGAGCATTTTGCTGGCATATTATACATGGTCTGGAACTCCAAAAACTACAGCCTATGTGTCATTTTCTATAACGACGTTCTTGGTCGGCGTGCAGGAACTTTAGCATATGTAGTGAGCTATCCGAAGCTGTGTGTCAATTTCAGGATTATGGTGTATACGTTTTCCTATCTTTCAAGAAATATTCGCTTTAGTTCGTAAAAGTCGCTCTGGATAGTACAAAGTTTCAAATAGTAAATAATTCTAATGTGTTTCACATCGTAAAATGAAAAATAACAACTGTTTAATTGTGAGTTGGACTCACCCAACAAAAAAAAATAGCATATTTTACGTATTATTTTTTTAATGTGTTAATAAATTAATAATTAATTTATTTAGATAGTGGTGCCATCTATTTTTTATTAAGAAAGACAAGAAGCAATGATTAAACATTTTTTTTTTAGAAAAAAAAGATAGGTTGATAATTTTGAAGATAATAAATAGGTTGATATATGTGCCAAAACAAACATAGTACAATATTTGTACTAAAATAACGAACACTAAAGTATAACCCTTACTTAAAGTCCGAAGGGGTACCATAATTTTTTTTCTCCATTTGTTTTATTAGTTTTAATCATATCTAAATGGGTTAATCGTAATGAAATAACACTGTCAATACATACAAATTTTCACATTATACCCACCCTTTTGATATAAGATCTCGGAGACTCGGCTTACGAATATCCAACTTTTGATATGTCGTTGGATACTTTGTTTTGACTGTTAGATACTTGTCTAATACTTGTTGTGCCAACTCTATTTGATATTTTCTCATCCGTAGAAACCGCAATAAGAAGTTGCTATCTATTAGGAAAAAAGAATATAACATAGAAGAAAGTTTGTTGAAACATCGTAATTTTTTTTAAAAATAAAATTATAAATTTAATTAAAATTTTAAATTACTTAATAATTTTTTTTAATTACTTAATTAAAATTATTATTAAATTGGAAAATAACAATTACTTAATAAAATATATTATTTTTTTATTTTTATTAGATTCCGGAAGCTTGGTAGCATTTTCTTTTATTTAAAGCACATTACCTCGAAAAATAAAAATAAATCATATAACCATTGGCATAAGTTTGGGATATCAAAGAAAACTTATTTGCATTTATATAAGTGAAAATGCAGATTAAAATTGTTTGGCATTCATTGTTTTGAAGTTTTCATTTAGATGGCATTAATTTAAAATGGAAAGAAAATTACGTCAGTTATAGGTCAAAAGTGGACATTCTCTTATTTGGTGAATCACACACAGAAGATTACTCATTTCGGCACAAAGGCGTCACGTGACTACCCTTTTGAAAATTGCTTTTGAAGAGAAATAGCATAAATGCTTTACCAAGTCGACAGTTAACAAAATGAGGTTGACTTCTGGCCCACTCTCTGAGCTCAAGCACAGAGCGACGTTTCAGCTCTTCGGTTTCATTGAGGTCATCTTCTATCTCGTCCTGTTCTTCCAACGCATCGAAGAATTCCTCTTTGCCATTCATGGCAGGACCTGAAATGGAATAGTGCATTTTTTTTATTTATCTAAACACAGAAACACATTTTTTTTATCAAACACTTTTATTGCATTTTTTTTACGTTCGACTTCATGAATGTTTTTAAATTTTTATTATAATTATTATGTATTTTAATTTTATTAAAAATGTTATAACAAAAAAAATTATGTGTTCCATACAGGATTTTTTTGTTGTTGAGAGAATGGATCAGGGACGCAGCCGTAGTGGGTACGGAAAACGTCTTGTGTGTGCTGCAGAGGGTGTATAGACATTAGGGTACAGAAATGACGTAATCAAATACACAACTTACATTTATTCAAAGCTTAGATGCTTAACTAAGTTAAAGCTAGTGGGGGACGGGGGGTGTCGCTCTATGGAAAACGAGCCGTGGTCAAACTCCGAACCATCGCCAATAGCCCACTGTGCAGCTCTAGTGCGACGTTATTTAAACAAACCAAACAAAACAAAAACAAACCGTGGTTAAACGGGGTGGGCTAAAATTGGCACTAATCTGTCTTGCTGTCCGAATATCTTCATGCCCTTTTTGAAACCTACGTGTCGAACGCTGGGCTCAAATAGCTGAGCAACCGTTAAATTTCTGCAACACATTACTCACTTGAAAGCTTTATAACTTCGGAGGAGCACCGGTTTGTGTTTGATGGATTATACTACCTACTATAGCAGAGTGATCTCCTTCAAACGCGACCACTACTGCTCGAATGAAAACGTATTGCTGAACTACCCTTTAAAGACGCCGCGCGCGAGGCTAAATTTAATTATGATTATGCAATGCGTGGTGCGACTGTTGGTTTGTATCACACGGGTCGGTCGTTGCCAGCCCAATGTGCATCAATATTTTGTGCCGTATGGTGTACTTCTTTTCCAGAGTTTTTCTCCGGTTTGGTTCAGGAGCCCCAGTTGCTCAGTTGGTAACCCCTCAGGGGGTTTACTTTCTTTAAGTAAACACGGGCTTCACAACCCCGAGGTACCCTAGTGATCTATTCTACTTTCTGTTTCTTCTCCTCTTTCTCGTGCTTTTCCCTTTTTTCTTCCTCCCTCGTTGTGACTACCTTTCGTAGGTGAGGGCTCTCCATCAGAAGCTGTTGCCGCCCTGTTGCTTATAGCTTCTGTTGGCGATTAAATCGCCCACGTGTTTGCCGTACGTGGATACTCGTAACCTTGGAAATGAGGAGCCTGGTAATTGAGAGGATAGCGTCTTGGGTCAAATTTTGTACGTTTTACCTCAACACATTACTTCGGCCTTTGCTTCAAGCAAACGGGAGGTACATTGTGGTTCCCAGTGTATCAATCGGCTCCTGGTTAGGGTCGGCAGACCTGGCTGGGTGGAATCAAGCAAACGTTATGTCTTCTGGGACCCTCCCCCTGGATGACTGAACATTCAGGACCGGAGGCGTCTTCAGGCACATAGTGCGCGCGTATAGATCCTAGTAAACCTGGTAGTACATTGCCGAGCGCACCCATTTATTGTTTCTTTATTTATTATGTTTATTTAGGTTGCATGCCGGCGTGTACTATCCCTTGATTAATAAGGACTCCATGGTGGGTGGGACTCTAGGGTCTGAATCTCTCTTTCCTTTTTATGGAAAACCAAAACCCTTCTCCTTCAGTGGAGCAACCATCGACGTACTTTTGTCCAACAACTACTAGATATTTTGTAATGAAACGTAATGAAGGTTCTTTTCACACCGTATCTCCTTTTCTCATAGAGAAAGGCATTTCCGGTTGTGTTGGTGAAGCTAAATCCATAAGCAAAATGCGTTCTGGAGATCTGCTAATCGAAGTTTCTACAGATAAACAAGCTGCGTTACTCCTTAAATTGACTACCCTTGCAAACTTAACAGTATGCGTATCACCCCATACTACTTTGAATACTTCCCGAGGTGTTATCTCGGCAGCTGACTTGCTAAATGTTCCTGAAAAGGAAATCCTTGAAAATCTAAGGAATCAAAAAGTATGCGAAGTTAGAAGAATTACCATCAAGCGAAATGGAGAAATACTGGACACTAAACACATTATCCTGACTTTTCAAACACCAACTCTCCCACAACATGTTAAAGCTGCCTATCTTCGTTGTCCGGTTCGGCCATACATTCCCAATCCTTTGCGATGTTTCTCTTGTCAACAGTATGGTCATTCTAAGGCAACTTGCCGAGGAACCCAAACTTGTGCTCGCTGTGCTCAGCCAGGGCACGAAAGCGAAAATTGCAGCAGAGAACAAAAATGTGTTAACTGCGAGGGTGACCACCCTTCCTACTTTCGAACCTGTCCGGTATGGGCTGTAGAGAAGGAGATAACAACTGTCAAATTTAAGGAGAATATATCGTATCCAGAAGCTAGACGCAAAGTCACATCTCGGACACCTGTTGTGGGCAAGAGTTATGCTTCTGCCACTAAAACAGTTATGAAAAGTAGCAGCACACAAACAGAAACAACTACTATACCTTTATCTAGATCATCTTCAACACCTGTAACTAGATCTTCAACACCTGTAGCTAAATCTTCTTCTACTAGTATCTTTAAGCAAATAGATCCCAGACCTTCAACTTCTAAATCAAAAACTACAGCGAAATCTAAAGCTTTTCAAGCTTTGAAATTGAAAACTGCGAGAGAAAGTTTTTCTCGCCAAAAATCGATAACATCTTTCAGGTTTCCTCATTTGGAAAAAGAAGCAGATGTGATGCTTCTGCATCCATCTGACGATGAGGAAACGTTAATGAACGAGGGTGAGTCAGATGGTCATTTGAACGCACCCTCTATAACTTAACATTTTTTATCTCTTGGAATTGCCGTGGTCTTTGACCCAAAACTGACGATTTAAAATCTCTTATTTCCACCTATAGCCCAGCATGTATTGCACTTCAAGAAACTTTCTTGCGATCTACTCAATCTGCTAAGATTCGTGGGTTTAGTTGTACTCGTAAATACTTCGATTCTGGTACTACAGTGTCTGGAGGAGTTTGCATTTTCACTTCTCATAATTATCCCAGCACTGTAATCCCACTAAATACCACTTTGCAGGCTGTTGCAGTTAAACTGCATGTTCAATCTCTTCTTACAGTCTGTTGTCTTTATCTACCACCCAATTCTAACATCTCTCAGCAGCAATTGAACGACCTTGTAGATCAGCTACCAGCCCCCTTTTTAATACTCGGTGACTTTAATGGCCACAGCACTCTGTGGGGAAGTGATAGTACAAATCGTAGAGGGCATCAGATTGAACAGATGATAACTGATTACTCTCTATGCTTGCTCAACAACAACGAGAAAACTTATTTTCACGAACCCACACGGACATTCCATTCTCTCGATTTAGCCATTTGTTCTCCAACACTTTTGCCTTTTTTGAATTTTGCAGTTGCCAGTGATCTTTATAACAGTGATCATTTCCCCATCTTGGTCTCGCAAAATAGTCGTAGCAGAGGGGTTATTCGGCCACCTGCTTACGTGTATCCCCGAGCTGATTGGGCTGCCTTTTCCCAAATGGCACTAGTTACCGAGACAATGGTTACAGACGATGATATTGATTTATCTGTGGAAAACGTCACCGAGGCAATTATTAAGGCTGCTGATGCAACGATTCCTAAAAGTTCGATGCGGCAGCGTAAAACCTGCAAGCCATGGTGGAACGCTGAATGTCAGTCGGCATACAAGAGACAAAAAAAATTGTGGAACATATTTCGGAGATACCCAACTACAGTAAACCTCGTCGCTTTCAAGCAGGCCAAAGCGTTCGCTCGAAGGGTCAGACGCCAGAGCCAAAGAGAATCTTGGATCAGTTACGTCTCTTCAATCACTTCGTCAACAACGAGCAAGCAATTATGGAGAAAGGTTAAGGCAGCTAATGGCCTCTACCAGGACTATTCGATTTCGATTTTAGAAACGGGAACTGTTGTGCACTCTTCCCCAGACGATATTGCCAATGCAATAGGTGAAGCTTTTTCGAATGTGTCCAGCTCGAATTCGTATAGCCCTGCATTCTTAACAACCAAGAGACAAGCCGAAAAAACTTATCTTAATTTTAAAACCAAAACCAATCTCCCTTATAATTGTTGTCTCACGATGATGGAGTTGAAAAAGGCGCTGTCTGATTCTAATAACACTAGTCCTGGACCTGATGGAATAACTTATCACATGCTACGCCATCTTACTACAGATTCCCTTTCAAATATTCTTATTTTGTTTAATAGAATCTGGGAGGAACAACAGTTTCCGTCTCTTTGGCAAACAAGCATCGTGATTCCAATTCTAAAGCCAGGGAAAGATCCCAAAGATCCGTTGAGTTATCGACCAATCGCCTTAACTAGCTGTCTGTGTAAAACCCTAGAGCGAATGATCAATGCACGCCTTACCTATGTGCTTGAAAAGAACAAATGCATTCCTTCTTGCCAAAGTGGATTCCGTAAAGGAAGGTCCACATTTGATAACATCGTGCAACTGGAAACTCAAATTCGTAATGCATTTGTAAGGCGGAATCATCTGGTCTCAATATTTTTTGATATTGAAAAAGCGTACGATCGTACGTGGCGCTATGGTATTCTCCGAACTTTGTTCGATTTTGGTTTTAAAGGAAATTTACCCCTTTTTATACAAAACTTTTTATCTTTTCGTTCCTTTCAAGTTCGTGTAGGTGACATTTTGTCACAATCTTTTATTCAAGCTGAGGGAGTTCCTCAGGGTAGCGTTTTAAGTGTCGCTCTTTTTACCATTCATTTTAGTAATATCATTCACTCACTACAACCATACATTCATTCTTCATTATATGTTGACGACTTGCAGATCTCATTCCAGGGATCCGATATGCGTTTTATAGAAAGGCAGCTTCAGTCTGCAGTCAATAACTTAATCAAATGGTGCGACGAGAACGGTCACACATTATCACCGACCAAAACTTGTTGCATTCATTTTTGTAAAAAGCGAAACCCACATCCAGAACCCGAAATTTCCATCCGTGGTTCGCAAATTCTCGTTGTAAACGAGGTGAAATTCCTAGGAGTCATCTTTGACAACAAGCTCTCCTTCCGCTCCCATGTACTGCACCTCAGAAAAAAATGCGAAAAGTCTTTGAACATCCTGAAAGCGCTATCCAATACTGCGTGGGGATCGGATCGAACCTCTTTACTTAGGGTTTATCACTCTATTATTTTATCACGAATTGATTATGGATGTGTCGCTTATGGATCAGCTATTGACTCGGTCTTACGCAGATTAGACACAGTCCATCACTCTGCCTTAAGAATTTGCACAGGTGCATTCAGGACATCGCCTGTTAACAGTCTGTATGTAGTTAGTAACCAACTTCCACTTGATTTTAGAAGAAAAATGTTGTCCGTCTATTTTTATCTTAAAATTTTATCAATTTCATCCCATCCTTTGAAAAACATGATTATTTCACCCTGTCTAAATAGGCTTTACAACGCACGTCTATCTCACGTTCGTCCCTTCTGTGAACGGACGAAAGTTCTACTAAATGATTTGAACCTTGGTGATACCGAGATCCAGCAGAAGGAAATATTGCGCTTTCCACCATGGGATATACCATCTTACACGCATATGAATCCCTTCGATGGTCACGCTAAACCAGACACTCCAGCAGTTGTTTACCAACAATTATTTGAGCTCCACCGTTCTCAGTTCGAAACATTCCTGCCAATTTTTACGGACGGATCTAAAGGTGCAGGTTATGTTGGTTCTGGAGTGATTATACAAAACGCAACATATAGTTACAGCCTTCACTCCTCTTGTTCTGTATACACTGCTGAAGCGATGGCAATTTATTCTGCTCTTCAAACGATAGCGTGTAGTTCTCGACGTAAGTTCTGTATATATACTGACAGCATGAGTGTTTTAAAACAGCTAGAGCAGTTTGATCCTAACTGCCATCCCACTGTGTCGGATATTTGTAATACTCTAAAAATTTTAACAAATACAGGATTTGAGATCTTGTTTTGCTGGATCCCGAGTCATGTGGGCATTCAAGGAAATGAACTTGCCGATATTGCTGCGAAAACTGCATCCGTTCCCTTGCAGCAAGCAGTTCCTTTCACAGACATAAAAAAATTCGTTAAAAATATAGTTAATTGTCTGTTTCAAGAGTTTTGGGATTTACAAACTTCCAATAAGTTGTATTCCGTTAAGCCTATAATCCGTGAATGGCCTATTGCTCCACTACGCAAGACCGATGTCAAGTTGACTCGCCTTCGTATTGGGCACACTCGCTTTACTCATCGCCATTTATTCCTTAACGAAATCCCTCCTTCATGTCAATCATGCTCATGTGTTTTTACTGTTCATCATATCTTAATTGTCTGTCCTGTTTTTAACCAACAACGCATGAAATATTTTAATAGTACCATTTTAAACTTGAATGATTTAATTGGGGAAGTTCCCCACATGAATCTGTTCTCCTTTCTAAATGAGATTGGCTTTATCAATCACATTTAAATTTTTTCTTTTAAACTTTGCCTTTTTTTAAGTGTTTATACAATGTTGCAGGTCAACAATTGTAAAAATGTAAATATTGTATATAGTGTTCGACAAAACAATTTATTTGTATATATCCAATTATTTTTTAACCTTTTACCAAAATTGTCAATTTTTACAATTGATCTAAATATATTTTTATCTCTTACAACGTTTTTACTTTTTAAAACTGATACTTTAGAGGCCTCACAATAAAGAACTATATTGTCGTGTGTTTGGCGCAGCATGGTCAAAACTGGCCCTTGCGCCACTAAAATCTAACTAACCAACCAACCAACCATCAGTTGGTAAGGCGTTCAGCTACTAATCAGAGGATTGGTGGTTCGAATCCGTGCAATGGATTTCACATAGAAAAGTAAAAAAGTAGTGATCTTGAGATCGGAGGGTTGCCAGCTTCGCTACAAAAATACTAGAAAGACGTCCAGAATATCCAACAAATTATACTGGCGTGTATACGGGACTGGTGCACGATAAATCTGATCGGGGTCCAAAGTCCCGACGTCTATTGAAGGCGTTGGGTGCCAGTTCAGGTGTTTCCTCGTCATCTGACTATGGTTCTAAAATAACGAGGTGCATGTATGAATGTGTGTGTGAATGTGTATGTGTTCCCGGGTCTTTCCTTCGAGATTGACCCCGAACCGTCGCCAATAGCCCACTGTGCAGCTCTAGTGCGACGTTAATTAACAAAACCAAACCAAACCCGGGTCTTTATTTCGAGATAGACCCCGAACCGTCGCCAATAGCCCACTGAGCAGCTCTAGTGCGACGTTATTTAACCAAACCAAACCAACCGGTTTGGTTCAGGCTTCCGTGGCCGGGCGGTTAAAAGCGTCAGCTGCGAATACGAAGATTCGTGGTTCGATGCCAGGCGATGGACTTGACAAAGAAAAGTAAAAAGTAGTGATCTTGTGATTGGAGGGTTGCCAGCTTCGCTACAAAATACTAGAAAAGTCGTCCAGAATATCCGCAAAAATTAACGGCGTGTATACGGGGCTTGTGCACGATCAATCTGATCGGGGTCCAAAATCCCGACGAATATTTAAGGCGTTGGGTGCCAGTTCAGGTGTTTCCTCGTCATCTGACCATGGTTCTAAAATAACGAGGTGGGTTTATGAATATGTGTGTGAATGTGTATGTGTTCCCGGGTCTTCCCTTCGAGATTGACCCCGAACCGTCGCCAATAACCCACTGTGCAGCTCTAGTGCGACGTTAATTAACCAAACCAAACTTCCTGGCCTAGACTGTGTTCTGTGACTGTGATTTTCTGTACTTCAACGCGTGTTATTGTTTAATTTTATTTTCAAGTTTACGAAGTGGATTGGACTATTATGATTTATGTTAATAAAGATGAAAATGATTCTCGTAAATACATGGAATTATTTATTGTGTCAATTAACAACAAACAGCAATGCGTGATCAAGTAATGACCTATTTTTTCTACACAACGATATCAAAGTAAGGTGAGTGGGTAAAATGATTGCAAAGATATATATGGCACTTTTTTGTTACATGCGGTTTTAGCAAGCAACTTCGTACTGATCGGAAGTTATTTTGGTACGCGCGTCTGATTCTTCTTGCGTCTTCGGTAAGCTCTCTCCGCGCTTGTAATAAATTAGGAATTCTTAATACTATTTTGTTCGTGTTTTGAATTGCTCTTTCAACCAATATAAGTTTCCTATGCCGCAATTGTACTTTAGCATGATATTTTGGCTTCACAGTCCTTTTCCACTCTACGCAATGTTCATATAAATAATTTAAATTGTCAGCTAGTCAAATAGAATTGCAGAAATTGTTTTCTTTAATTTAAGCATACACTTGCAAGGATTCGTCAATTAAAAATGGATTTACAGAGATTAAAGAAGCAAGATAATGCCAGGAAATTAGTTCACTTATATCCCTCTTCCCAGCCAACACCGACTCAAAGACAAGGCCGTGCCTCACGTGACCTTTCCGGAGCTGACGTCATCACGAGTAGGCCGTGGTAGCGGGTAGAAACGGAAGATTTCGCTTCGCTGATGTGGTTTTTTTTAAGCGCGAATTTCTTTGTTTTCTCAAAATGGGGGAAAATTCCGTGTGCTTTAGTCTGCGATTATTATTTATTATCTGAGTTATGGTTTACAAACAAGCTGTGTTCCCAATTGTCAGGGAAATTACACGAAAACACCAAAAGTTCAGCTGTTTTCGTTTCCTAAAGATCGGACGTTGCGCAGAAAATGAATTCGTGTAATTCACACACACACACAGGGACGACTTTACTCCTACATATTACACCAGGGTATCTATGATTATGCTTATAATTTAATCTGCGTTCTTTAATGTAAATTGATAACATGTAGAGTTGTCAGGTTTAAATTGGATTAAAACATCACTGGTTTAAAAAAAAAAAAAAACAGGGAAGTATTTGACATCGTTATTACTAATACAATTATTATTATAATACAATTGTTATTAACCGACTGAACAGCGCGCCAACCAAAACTCCATAATAAAACCGCCATAAACTTTAAATTAAAACCGCCAAATCGCGCACCATGTCGAGAGGTTATAGATTCGGCGGTTATGTATTTTTTTTTTAATTTATGTATGTTCGCGCGGGATTTCGGTTCTACTTCAGATATTTGCACAATTTTTTTGTTGTTGGATAAGGGCTGTTTCACTTGGGAGCAATTTGAAAAAAATATCGGGTTATCCGGCATTCAACTATCTCTGGAATTCTCAATTAACCGGACTATCTCTGGAATTCTCAATTAACCGGACCGTTTGAAAAAAAATATTGTCCGATTTCAAAAATTCTTTTTTTGTTGGATAGAGAAAAATCAACTTAGGCAAAATCTTCAAAAATAATCGGTTATCCGGCTGCTATATATCCGGAAATGTCGATTTTCTGGAGGTTTTTTATACAGTTAATCCGATTTCATAATATTTTCATTGTTTAACAGAAGTTGTTCAACAATGACATTTCATTTAACCAGAATGTATTGGCATTGATAGGGATTGTTTTACAATATACACGGTTAAGCATAAGTTGCTACTTGAATTTCTCGGTGAATAATAAGAGGGGGCGAAGCCCCCTGCTAAATTAAAAACCAAAAAGGGAAAAATAAAATAATCTTTCTAGAAAAAAGGAAAATCGACTTTAAGGAAAATGCGCTAAAAAGTAAAAAATAATTTTTAATTCTACGAGTGAGTTGAAAAATTGAATTATTGAATATCAATTTTATACTTAGTACAACTTTTTGAAGTTGGTGCCAATTTACAAAAATTATACCCAAATTTTGGCGCCGATTTCAAAAAGTTGTACTAAGTATAAAATTAATATTCAATTTTTCAACTCATCGTAGAATTAAAAATTATTTTTTACTTTTTAACGCATTTTCCTTAAAGTCGGTTTTCCTTTTTTCTATAAAGATTATTTTATTACTAATACAGACTGACAGTCCTTGTGTTTCGGATGTTTATATAAATGTTGGTGAGTAAGAATTTAAAGATATTGAAAATTCAATGTCTATTATTGTATACCTTTCCGGCTATTGTGCTCATTCGGCGATGAAAAAAATAAATTGTAAATATAGTTCAAAACAAATGATTATTGACAACACCTTAAAATGAAACTATAAATATAAATTAATTGAATCTCTGGATAGAGATGGTTTAATCTACCCATCTGCAGATATTGTAAATGCTGTAAGTTACAATTATATTGTTATGTAAAAATTGCTTTTAAAAGAAAATGAGAACAAATTTTTACAAATAACTGATCACCGCTCATTTGTGGTTGAAAAAACTTTGGAATTAATAAATTGTAATGAATTTTTTTTTTTTTTGATGATCAATGTGAAGCGGACGATAGTTCTGAGAGTGTTTTAAAACTAATATTAACTTCAGCTACAAAATCATTATTAAAAAACTATTGCAGGCAAAAAAATTATATAAAAAAATTCAAATTGAAAAAAAGTCTAAAAAAATTGAGACATTGAAAAAAGGGATCAAAGTTGTGGAAAAGGTGCAAACATATAAAATTGCATAACTTTATATAAACGCTCAGTTCAATAAAGAATTTTTGTTAATTTGGTCTTTGAGACTTTTATTTTCATGCTAATGTGAGTATTTTTTTGGGCATATATATTTAAAAATCTTTAATGAAATGCAAAGGTAAGGTAAATAATGTTTAGGCAACGTAACAGTTCATTTTCTAAAGAGAAAATGTTATTCATCTACTCGAAAAACCAAGCGCTTCAATCGAAGAAACACAGCGGGGAAGGAGAAATCCAGCCTACTCAGGGTGACGTCACAAATCAGAGGCATGGCCTTGTATTTGAGTCGGTGTTGTCCCAGCCCCCGTAGTAAAAAAGCCAGAGAGGGGAATGGGTTAACAAATAGCTTTGTGGACGCGGCCATATTTCTTGTACATGATCGTAGGTAATTTATTGCCAAAAGCTAACTCTTCATGGAGTTATAATCATTTTGTTAGCCTTGAACTGCTCTTTCAATCTGTTTAAGTTCCTATGCCGTAATTGAGATTTGGAAGGAAATTTTAGATTCATAACGAAATATTCGAAACATTTTTATTTTCTACTTCCACACAATTTTTCACAAATAGTTTAATTTGCCAACTAATTAAATGGAATTGAATAATTTGCCGTTTTCTTTAAATTAAGCACACACTCACCACGATCCGTCGGTTAGAATTGAAGTTACAGCGGTAAAGAGCCAGATTATGCCAGAAATTTGACTCCCCCCCCCCCCCCCCCCTTCCTACGCAACAACGGTACCATCTGCGCACGCGACATATGCGTAATCAAGTAATAGTTCCCTTTCTCTACACAACGATACCAAAGTAAGACTCGTATGCAGTGACGGCGATTGGGTGCTAAAAGTGAGGGGGGGGGGGGGCAAGGTCAAAGGGGAGAACATTATTTAACTAGAAGAATTTTTTTTGTTTTGAAAAAAATTCTATGCGTAATTAGCAATCAAGGTTTCAAACTTTATTCCTAAATATTCGAGAGTAATTTTTTTTTTTTTTTTTTGCTGATTCAATTTTAAAAAAAAATTAATAATAGGTATAATCAGTTAAAGTTTAAAAAAAATCCCGCAATTTTGTTTTTATTGTTAAATTTTGTAATAAAATTGTCTTATTCTTTTTTATGTAAAGATTTAGATTAAATTAGAAAAATTTGGATAAATAAGAAAATCTGGAAGTGTTACTCAACTTACTATTGCCTTGTTTAAAAACTTTTGCGTAGTTTGGGTCCACAGCTAAACCTTTATTTTCAAACTACCCTCAGTTTTCTCAGAAATTGTTCTGCATTGTCTAAATCAAATTCAGTACATACAGGGATATAGGTTCATTTTGGCATGCAAGGGGTTGGGGTACGAAATTTTCTGTTTTGGCATTACAGTAAAAAATTTTAAATTATAATTGCTTTTTAAAAAGTGCAATTCTAAAAAAGTGCTGGAGCAATATCTGAAAAAAGTGGGGGGCAACCGCCCCCCTTGCCCCCCCGAATCGCCGCTACTGCTCATATGTAATACGGGTGCTAAGATATGTTTTTCTTACACAAAACGTAACATTCGGTTTTAGTCGACAAGCGACCTCCTACTAACCAAACTGAAAGAAGTTTCACGTCAAAAAGATGTGCTGTCGCTCCATTTGTTCAAATGGCAAACCTAAATTCAGACTAATATTTATGCAATACACTAACTACTCTTCTCTTCAATTTAAAACAATCTCCAAGCGTTTATATTCGTAATTAACTAAATAAATTGATCTAATCTGTTTTTTGGCGAGCGGTATTTACGTTGCGTAATGAATGGGAAGTTTGAGATAGAGTGCACTTTGAGAGTACAGCCGAACCGTGAAATGATTCGCGCCATCGGAACTTAAATCGAAGGACAAAGGGCCATTTCACTTAGGGTAAGGTGGGAGAATTTGGGTCATGGGGTAATTTGGGTTTTATGAAATTAAATATTAAATTAACACTTTGTTAAACTTATGTTTTGATCTTGTTCTTTTTTTTTTAATTACTTCGGTTAATGGACAACATTTAGAAAATAATTACACAAAATAAAATACCCGATAAAAACGTGTGGAATAAAAAGAGTTTGATATGTAGCTATTTCAATGGCTACAATAACAATTTGAGTTTATATAGTATGTTTATTTATGTAAAAAACGGAGGAATATTGGGAAAATGAGCAAAATTTAGCAAGTAGTTTTTTTAAAAAATAATTTTGTTTTAATTTAAAATATTATTGTACTAATACATAATTTGCACATGGTTGACAGATGTTTTCCAAACTTTTTCATTTAATTTTTTAAGTTTTTAGATACAATTTTCTTGATTCCCAATCTTGAGATGTACGAGGGGAAACGACTGGCAATGTCAAATCTCCTCGCATGCCAAAAGCAACTTCAAGGATTACCGTAATAATGTCATCAGTATCAACAGTAATGACTCCTTTGTTTTGAGGCCAAGTAAAAGTTGAACCTGTGTAGTTAGATAGTTGCACTTTCCCCAACTACTGTGGTTGCACTTTCCCCACTTGCAAAAATGACGAGGCAAGTGTAAACACGGCTGTCAACGCTAAACCATTAGTAAACTCCAAAATAAGGTATAAGATATATGGTTAAAAACTACACATTAAACTTGATCAGAATTCAAAGTTTTGATATTCTAGGTAGTAGCACAAAAATATAAAAAGGGACAAACTTTCATATCCGAACTTCCATTGAAAGCTAAAATGTAAGCACTTTTTTAAAAAGAAAGAAAAACACTATTAAGATATAAATTGCCGTACTTTTTGGTGAACATCAAAAGAGATTATTCCAAAATTGTATACCCAGTTGTTATTTTTCCCACTCTTGCCCTGTTACTTCACTTATTGCACTTCACTCTAATTATAAATATAATTATAAATAATTATTTTGTTAACTGTTAATTCTAATTGTATATTATTTGTTAAATAATTAAAAGTACGTCGAAAAAGAAGTTTTTTAATATCATAATTATTAAAAGCATTATTATTTATTATTCTTAACATTATTATTTATTATTCTTAACATTATTATTTATTATTCTTAACATTATTATTTATTATTCTTAACATTATTATTTATTATTCTTAACATTATTATTTATTATTCTTAACATTATTATTTATTATTCTTAACATTATTATTTATTATTCTTAGCATTTTTATTTATTAAAAACTTTAAAACTTTTGTTGTGAAGGTACATTAAACACTAGAGACTACAAACACTAAATTAAAAAAAACAAATACAATCTTAATATTTTTCTGGCACAAACTAATAAGCAACAATTAGTTACTAATCCTACAATTAGTGTAAAACTTTAAACATTAACTCACTTGTATAAAATATCCGTTTTACTTGAGGAAGTATCCAAGATCCGTTTTGTTCGTAAAGAATATCCGTTTACGTTAGTTGAACTCCAAATCGTGAAAATCTAATACAATTATCATTCTATCAACAGGATTCGCATCCAACTAATAATTATCCTTTCACTTTCGATTTCTCAAAAAGGCAACAGCAGAAAAATAAACAACTGAGCATCTCCCACCTTGTTAGAGACTGGTTTGAGATAGGAATTACGCTACTTGACTTTCACTGACTTTCAATTCAATACCTAGAGAAAGCATAAAATATTTGAACTTTTTTATGTAGGTCACTTTTGTAGGTTACCTCGGCGGATGAACTTTCTCTGAAAGTTGGATTCATCAGTAAACTTCTGGAATGAAAACAGAACCGGAATCTGTTGGGGTTTTGTTTGTCTAGGGGCTAAATTACTTGTACGTTGCAATTAAAGCATTTCGTAGTTAAACAATGTTACATAACCAACCATAGATGGACCAACCTTGTTGGGCCTTGAGCCTGTTGTTGGTCGTCAATATTTGTATTTGTATAATATAAATAGGCAACATTAACGTTAACTTTTTAACTATTTATTTATTCTTCCCATTCGGTGTCAGTTTGGCTAAAATGTGAATTAGTCAGATGTATACTCTTTATTCAATATATTGTTACGATTTAAATTTTAAAAAATGTTTTAATTAATAACCATGTAAACTATAATAAATATTCTCTTTAAATCACATATAGTTTTTTTATTAATGTTAATTTCGACGTTTTTTAAGGAAAAATACTGGAAATAAATTTGTTTCAATATATGAGATCTCTTTACAAAAATATTTTCTATACCAATTTTCTAAAAACTTTTCTAAACTAATTTTAATAATTTTTTTCAAGTAATACAAAAACAGTTTCGCTTAATTAAAAACTTTTTAACTTCCATTTTTTGAACTTGAACTTCATTCCTTAATTTAACAATTTTTTTAATTAATTTTTATATTAAAAGGGTTTTAATGCGAATAAATACTAAATAAAGATGTTATTAACATTTACAACAGATGTATAACATATTTTTACAAATCTCGTTTCTAAACTAATTTTAATAATTTTCAAGTTATACAAACATTGTTTTGTTTAATTTTAAACTTTTTAACTTTTATTCTTTTAACTGGAACTTCATTTCTTAATTTAACAATGTTTTTATTAATTTTTATATTAAATGTTTTTAATGCTAACGACTTTATTAACATTTACAAGTATATGTGTGTTTATATTTTAATAATATATATAATATTATTCCTATTTTTTTTAATGTGTACTGATTCAATTAGCACATGTAATACATAATTCTCTAGTTTCATGCATACGAGCTATTTATAAAAATCATACGATACAAAAAAAAACTCAATTGAGAACGTTATCTAATTCGCCCTCTACACGTAACTATAAAACTTTCACGTATTATTCCTCCCAATAGGAATGGAGATGTTGAGTTTTATTGAAAAAAGAAGAACAAAAACACAATGTCTGGACGAATAATATTTTTTTTAAAAATAGTTAATATTTCAGTTACGTTTTTAGTTTTGTGAACTCCAATATACACTGAGTGGCCAAAATTTTATCACCACCTGATGTTTTTAAGTAAATGAGTTATGACATCACACTGTTTTTACCAGAGGGTGAGAGAGGAATAAGAAAGGTTGGTTGGTTAAGTAACGTCGCACTAGAACCTGCACAGTGGGCTATTGGCGACGGTTCGAAGTAAATCTCGAAAGAAAGACCAGGGAACACTGCCTATATATATATATATATATATATATATATATCGGAGTCCAATGTCCTGAAGCCTATTCCGGTTGCGTCGGGTGCCAGCTCAGGTGTTGTTCTCGTCATGTGACCATGGTTCAAAAATATGAGGCAGTGTTCCCTGGTCTTTCTTTCGAGATTTACTTCGAACCGTCGCCAATAGCCCACTGTGCAGGTTCTAGTGCGACGTTGCTTAACCAACCAACCTTTCTTATTTCTCTCTCACCCTCTGGTAAAAACAGTGTGATGTCATAACTCATTTACTTAAAAACATCAGGTGGTGATAAAATTTTGGCCACTCAGTGTATATTGGAGTTCACAAAACTAAAAACGTAACTGAAATATTAACTATTTTTAAAAAAAATATTATTCGTCCAGACATTGTGTTTTTGTTCTTCTTTTTTCAATAAAACTCAACATCTCCATTCCTATTGGGAGGAATAATACGTGAAAGTTTTATAGTTACGTGTAGAGGGCGAATTAGATAACGTTCTCAATTGAGTTTTTTTTTGTATCGTATGATTTTTATAAATAGCTCGTATGCATGAAACTAGAGAATTATGTATTACATGTGCTAATTGAATCAGTACACATTAAAAAAAATAGGAATAATATTATATATATTATTAAAATATAAACACACATATACTTGTAAATGTTAATAAAGTCGTTAGCATTAAAAACATTTAATATAAAAATTAATAAAAACATTGTTAAATTAAGAAATGAAGTTCCAGTTAAAAGAATAAAAGTTAAAAAGTTTAAAATTAAACAAAACAATGTTTGTATAACTTGAAAATTATTAAAATTAGTTTAGAAACGAGATTTGTAAAAATATGTTATACATCTGTTGTAAATGTTAATAACATCTTTATTTAGTATTTATTCGCATTAAAACCCTTTTAATATAAAAATTAATTAAAAAAATTGTTAAATTAAGGAATGAAGTTCAAGTTCAAAAAATGGAAGTTAAAAAGTTTTTAATTAAGCGAAACTGTTTTTGTATTACTTGAAAAAAATTATTAAAATTAGTTTAGAAAAGTTTTTAGAAAATTGGTATAGAAAATATTTTTGTAAAGAGATCTCATATATTGAAACAAATTTATTTCCAGTATTTTTCCTTAAAAAACGTCGAAATTAACATTAATAAAAAAACTATATGTGATTTAAAGAGAATATTTATTATAGTTTACATGGTTATTAATTAAAACATTTTTTAAAATTTAAATCGTAACAATATATTGAATAAAGAGTATACATCTGACTAATTCACATTTTAGCCAAACTGACACCGAATGGGAAGAATAAATAAATAGTTAAAAAGTTAACGTTAATGTTGCCTATTTATATTATACAAATACAAATATTGACGACCAACAACAGGCTCAAGGCCCAACAAGGTTGGTCCATCTATGGTTGGTTATGTAACATTGTTTAACTACGAAATGCTTGCTTCTCATATATATATATATATATATATATATATATATATATATATGAGAAGCAAGCTATTCAATAATTATATTGTCGCGCGAACGAATTGTTTGTCTGGCTGTATCACAATTAGCTGCATTGGCATAATAAAATATTTTTTTTCCCAACTACTTTGCTTATATTTTAAACAAGTAGTTTAGTTTTTGTATCAATAAACGAAGTATGTAAAGCAGAGGAAAAATAAGGGTCTTATTATGTGTTGCTAAACAGCCAAACAATAATCATCGCCCAACAATTTGGGACCACAATGTATATAAAGGATTAAATATGAAGCAATCTGCAATCGTACTAAAAAAAACTAGACTATGAATCATATATTAAAGCATGCATTAAAGAAATTTACGAGAAAAGAAATAATAGATATTTTTATTTTTGTATCTTTTATAAATTTTAATAAGTCATTAAGGCATTTAATGACGTAACAATAAAGCAAATTAAACTACTAACATCAAATTAATTTGGACTTTTATTGCTGCACGCATACTGAAACTAAACTTGAATATTACTTCACTAAATCATTATCAAAATAAAAATGTAAAGTCTAGAATAATTATTATTTTCTATGAAGAAGTGAAGACAATGTGTATTTTCTTATCAATATAGATTGTTTTTCAGATATTGCCACATATTTTCCATTTATTTTACTAAAGAGTTTTCACTTATAATGGGAAGGAGTTTTTTTTTGTTGCAATACAAGATTAAATAAACGGCTATTGCCAGAAATCTAGTAAACCGCGAACCCCTAGAGTGAGAATTTAAGGGCGATTCTCAGCAGGGGCAACGGTTAAGTTCGACACATTTTCTTTTTGAAAAACGTAACCTATGACGTAATTAGGTCACTAACCCTACAACAGTCACTTGATTTTTTTGACGCCATAATTCATTCACTAGTCATCAAATAGGTAATTCAAGCAGCTAATTTGAATGACGTAAGCTTAGAGTTTTCTATTTGCACAATGAGAATCCTTATATAATCGAAATAAAACTTTGACATGATTTATTATATGGAAGATAAAGTTCATAAATCACACGAACCAGTTTCATTTTTATATTTATATAGACGAAGGGAGAATAAAATATTGAATCTTATAATGTACAGTGTAAAAATAGGTGCTTAAAAACGAGTACTTGAACGTACTCGTTTTTCTTTGAGTACAATTGCATCGTAAATGAGCGATGACATACTAAAATTTAAGTAATCGTACTTTCTCAAAATGTGATTTAATATTGCTAATTTCAGCTGCTGTTCAAGCCATGTTAACAAAGAGACTTGACAAACTTAAAATATTTGTTCAGAAGATGGATTTCCACATTGTTTGATGTCGATTGCTTAAATGGAAACTGAGTTATTGCAATTCAATTATCTTACTTCCCATTCTTTTAGCACACCTTTTTAACATCTCTTATGTTTATAACTTTGTCACGCCGCCCTGGTAGTTTTACGGATAAGGCTCTGGGCAGCGATGCCTGCAGATGTGAGTTCGATTCAATGTAAGTCTTGGTTGTAATTGTCGGTATTTATTGAAAGTGATTTATGAAGGCAGCCTATGTAGGCTAGCATCTTTACTAATTGTACTCATTTTTAACTACGTATTTTCAAAATTGAACCTTCGAAGCCATGATAAGCATCGAATGTATTAAAAAATGAGTAAATTTGACTAATTTTTGAATACCTAATTTTAACTGTGTAGAGCTTTTTGTTTGTTTCAACATTTTTGGTACCATTATTCGAGGCGTTTAGTTTAAAACTCGGCTCAATCCATTTTCATAAATTTTACAAGAGACACCAAAAACGTTTTACAGCCATGTGTTATTGTAGGTATACTAAACCTATTAGTTTGAATTCATTTTTAGATTGGATTAATATTCAGTTTTTATAGAAGTAAATAAAAACCCACTTTATGTATTATAAAAAATACTATTTAACTATAATACAACTTACAATTTCTTTGAATTTACAATAATTCAAAACATACTTTTTTACTCCTGCAAATGTTACGTCAAAAATAGAGTAACATTTCTGTTTTTCACATATATATTTTATTTATGTAAAATGTACTGAAATTAAATGCCCATACTGCATATAGAAAAATATTGTTCTTGATAATTTGACAATTATTTTCAATGTGGTTGAAATGTATGGTATATATAAATGAATGCCGCTAAGAACAACTGAATTAATAAAAATTTAGCGAAACTTAAGACTTAACATTTAAATTTGCAAAATACCACTTTCAGCTTAAAAAATTTCTCGTAGTAAAAATTCACAAAAAACCACTTCTGATTGTAATGAAACAAAAAGGACGCAGAAAACCTGTGGTCTATGACGTAGAATCTACAACTGATACGATGCATTAAAGTGATTGTTAATTGCCAAGGTAACAACGCAAGTTTTGCAACATACACCTGTGTGTGTGATCTCCCATTTTATATCAGGAATCAAACCTAGCATTATATCTGCGACCGGAAATTATTTCACTGTCTTTTATCTTAACAGAAGGTGACGTCAAACAAAGAGATGGCTTACATTTATGCAGTTTTGAAACGGGAGATTGTGGGCAACGACAAAGAGTTGATAGAACACTTTGCAAGGCACACACTACTCAAAAGTACATAAAGCCACATGTAAGAACTTTGAATGTACTCTATGTAGTAGGCTTATAAACGTAAAACCAGGCAAAAATAAGTTGTGACTTCTAACCAGCACTGATGTATTTAATACAATATAAATCAAACAGTTGCTTCGCCCTTCGTATATGCACCATGCACAGTTCCATTATATTCAAAAGTACATAGTGCCATATGTTACAACTTTGTGCTCTGTGTAGTCGGATTATAAATGTAAAACCAAGCAAAAATAAGAGGAGTCAATTCCATATAAGAAGATTACCAGGAGACAATGCTACTGGACCAGATAAAATAGATAAATCAAATACGTACATGAATCCGATCCGATTATTTTCCATAGTTTATTTAACAAATATTCAAAACTTCAAGCTTCCCTTCAATATTCAAAGTAGGCGAGAGAAGCATTGTTATTCCACAAAAAATGCAAAGATGGATCTGTTCCATATAGTTACCCCCCCCCCCCCCCCATTTGTTTACTCCCTGTAATTGGTAAAGTCTTGGAAGAACTTATTATTAGCAGAATAAAACATCATAATGAGTAAAACAATATAATAAGTAGATATATATCGCTCAATAAATGTCAAAATAATTGGAATAATGAGGTGACAGGAAGAAAAGCTGTTTGTAATAATATTTTTAAATAATTAAAAAACGTAGCTAAACAACCTAAATCAAATAAAATTATTTATAAAAAAACAGATTTTAGGGGGAAAAAATAATAAACGGCTAAGTATATTTTTTTATCAATTCTAAAAAAATTGTCCAAGCCGACAGAAGGCAACAGTGACCCAAATTACAGCACATCAAATACCCTCTCAACAGCATCTGAATGTATTGTTGGCCATGAATTGCGTCATATATGGGTATGTAGTTGATAGCCTGTTCGAACAATTTGTCTACCTGAAGAAAACAGAAGAAAGTCTTCATTTCGTATAGGAACCTAAGGATTGAAAATTTTCAGTTACATCATGCACAGCGAGAATTTGGCGGGAGCATGGACATAACTAAATGAAGATTATTATGAATATTATTTACCTTTCAAATTGATGGAGGCAGTAGTATGGTTTAGCGAATGTTGCCTTGACATGCTTTCGGCCTTTAAATTCGTAGCTAACCAATATGTCGTTGCTCACCAAGTTCATCCTGTTATATTGATACGTTATGCTAATGAAGATAGATATCTTCACGATAATACTTTATGCCATAAAGCTCAAATTGCACTGATTGGTTTCAGGAACATAGCGAAGACTTTACTTTTCCCCCGTCGTCAAATCCCCAGATACCCATCCAATTGAGTATTTGAGGGATGAGGTTGAAAGGGGCATCTGATAGCTTGATTTACAACCAGGGGCACCCTTAGAGATGTGCAGCAAGTGCCTTCGCACAGGGCCCCGCGCTGATATGGAAACAATTTGTGTTAAAAAATCTAAAATCCTTTTTCGATTAGAAACGTCTTTCAAATCAGCTACGGGAATCAGGATAAAATTAATATGTTGCACTTTTAGGGTGAACTATTCCGATACTACAACTCCATGGCAAATACGATTGGCACGATTAATATAAATTTAGTTTAGATTAATTGAAACTTAGGCGCTGATGAGTGGTTGGGGGCCAACGGCGTCAAACACACCAGAATATTTATCTTCCTTCTGTTGGAGACCAATGACTGTTTGTATAATCTGCTAGAATTATGTTTCAATTGAAACCATTTTGACCGTGCTCCGATACATCTACACCTTCTATTTCTTTTCTATATAATTTTATTCAAATGACTACATCATTTCATTTCAGGGCGTGTTAAAATTCAGTGAAAAAAAAAGAGATAATCATTCTTCTTATGATTTACTTTAACTGAATACTTCTTAACGCTTTTCAAATGCCATAAATTGCCTTTTAACTTTGTATACCTTTGAATCCCGGTAAATGTGAAACGGACGCGGTTGAAAGATTTTTCGCCTCACCGCTGAACTTTCACTTTGTGGCTTTGTAGCTATAGACAAGGCTGCGCCACATGTTTCCTGACACGTGAAATCTCTTACGCCAAAGCGAGCAAGTTTATATAGTTCACGCTTATAGCATTATTTCCAGATTGTAACAGCGTTCCGGTATTTATAGTCTATTATATAGTACTTTTAACAAAAGTAGTCGTTGTTAAACTATTCTGATTTTTGTTAACAGTTTGGGGTGTATCGGTGAATCAAGGCTGGCGTATTTTGACCTCTACTTTTCGAATTGAACTGCAATGCGCATTATTTGTCATAAAAAAACTATTTAATTATGATCCCGTCAATTAAATAATTGTCCTTAAAAATGGAAAATAATGCACTGTTGAAAGTTACACTGTGAAAATATTACGATTTTTTTTTCTAAAGTCTTAAGTGTTAAAACGACAATGCAATAAGAATAAGACCGCGTAACTCTCCTTGGTTATTCTTAATTAAACAAAGTTTAAAAATCCGCATAAATATACTAAAATGCAGTAAAAGGAATTCCAAATTATTGTGCATTCATTCAAGAAATCGTTCAATAAATCTTAATTAGACATCTACTACTTTTTAATATGAAATAATTTTCTGTTACACCTAAATTTTTTTAACTAAATTATGTAGTTTTACAATCTATTTTTCTTTTATAGTAATTTATGTTTCCAAAAAATATTATTTACGTCAATGAAATCTTGTCATTATTTTAATTCTATTTATTACACCATATTTTTCAAAAATAAAATTGAATACTTGTTAATTAAAGTTTATAAAAATATTATGATTATACTACAAAAATAAATTTATTGATATCTGTTAATTTAGACCAAAGCCTTAGGCATTTGATCTTGTATCACAAACAAAAAAACCTTCCATAATATTTACCTTTAAAAATTTGAATTTTGTTCCGATGGCTGCGACTGTAAAATACACTCATTAGACGATAATTTAACTAAAACTCAAAATGTTAATTAGCAAAATAATATTTGATTGGATAGTTAACATTTAATAAAATTAAGATATTTAATATATTTTTACCAATAATTGCAGAAGTTTTAAGTGCAAATTTAGTATACAATTAAGTAACTAATCATTATTAATGCTTAGGCTTCCCTAAAGTTTGACGAACGTATAATTTTAATACATTTTTAACTTTGATTTTAGTAAAAAAAATTAGATCTAATTTAACAATAAACCAATATTTAGCATTCAGCATTGTAACCCTTCTTGTAACTGAGGAAATAATTGGAATTTTGCTTGATAAGGGTATCATTTAAAAGATAGAGAGATATGGTAAAAACATTCTTTAAACAAAATAGAATTTGGAATGTTTTATGTGTATTTCCTTGATTTATAGTTTATACAGAAACCTTTGTAATGCAAATTACAATTCAAATTTACGTTAAAAAGTTTCGGAAAAAATGAATATATGAATTGTAATAGCTTTTTAATTGCTTTAACTATTCTAAAGTTTCAAATAAAGTTCCGAAGTTTATATATGTAACTTTTTAATTTGTGTCTTAGTTATTTAACTTAACTAATGGATATAGCGTTAACTAACGAATGAGTACGTATACAAATAATATTTCAGTCCCGTGTTTAATCAGAATACGGAGTATTAAATATAGTTTAAATAATAAATCTTTACACTTATACTACCTTTTGAATAGATCACTATTTCACCGAAGAAATGATTACTCTATTTTAAGGTATTTATGAAAACTACAATTATATTTAATACAGTTTATTATAATTTTTTTTTTTTTAAATATTATGTTGCATTTACTTCAAGCATTGCCTCTTTAGATAAATAGATTTTAGACGTGAATAAGTCTTTAAAATCGATCCAGGTACAGCAGTCATCGGCAGAAACTTGAGCGACATAAAAGGTGTTGATTAAATGTCCCATAAATCCAGGGTGAATCAGATTATGGGATGGACCTATTATTGTGAAAAGGAAGAAAGTCCTCGTCGAATAGAATTAACCATTAATCCACTCCTCCATCTGACCTTTATACCGCCTGGAGGAGTCATTTATTGGACATACGCTGACCTGTCTAACCGCTGTAACTTTAATTGTAATCGGCGGGTTATGGCAAGTGTGGGCTTAAACTGAAAATACAATAAGCTCTACAATTTCATTTGACTAGTTGATAGTTTAAACTATTTATGCGAAAATTGTGTGGAGTGGGAATCGATGATTTATGCAGACTTCACTATGAAGCTAAAATATCACACTAAAATAATATCAATTGTGGCATTGGAAACGTAAATGTGTTAAAAGAGCATTTCAAAACGAACAAAATGATACGAAGAAGTCTAAATTTATGAGTGGAGATATGTGGAGTTTACCGAAGACGCAAGAAAGAGCAGACCGTGTATGCGCGCTTACAAAGTTATCACAAACCAAACCTTAAGTCAGGTAGTTACAGTGGAGGCTGTACCTTCCTGGCTTTTTATTTAGGTTTAAGTCAATTACAATATTTTCTTTACAAATTTAATTGCAAACAGCTTTGTATTAAAAGGAAGATGGATATATTGAGATGGAAAGTTTGAAATCGCAGAACTAACTAGCAAAAAAGCCAGCATAAGAATTTTATCTAAATTGTAAAATTGAAGATTTTAGGCAGGGATTTAGGATGTTTTTTTTATTCTATTAAAACAGTTACTGAGTAAACTACAGTTAATGAAAGTTTTTGTTTTATTCATTTATAAATCGGCAAAAAACGTTAAAAAAACCTCAAAGTAACCTTCAATTTTGAAGCATTAGAATTATTAAAGGGAAAATGCAGATGTTGTAAAGGTTTTTTGTAGGAAAATTAAAAACTAAAAAAAAAATGCAGTTTCTTGTTTTAAATTTCTTTATATAAAACCTTCAAAAAACCCTCAATTTCACAACTTTGAAAAACAAATTATGCTGATTACTGGGTAATTGTGTACTTCACTTTACTAGGTAATTGTGTACTTCACTTTACTAGGTAATTGTGTACTTCACTTTACTAGGTAATTGTGTGCTTCAATAATGACTTATCGTACTACGATGACGCAATATTTAATTACAATAATAAATTTAACGTTAAATAGTAAATTTAACGTAGCGGTTATTCTTTTAATAATGATGCACCATTTTAATCTGAAATTTCAAAACTGCAATTGAAGACGCGTGTAAGAACCAGACAACTCCAGTTTTCAAATTGTTCAGGAAGGACGAAAAACACTGTACGTTTTCTGCATCGTATAATACAAAAGTACAATTCTTTTTTGTTTATATATCTATAGATATTGTTTATTTTAGCTATTGTTATCGATAGAGGATTGATTTTTTTATAGTTATAACAAAAAATGTATAAATCAGAAAAAAAGAGGAGCTGTCTGGTTCTTGCTCTCACGTCTTCAATTGTTCAATTCTTCCAACAAATAATATGTAAAAAAAATATTATTTGTTGGAAGAATTGATTTAAAGATTTTTTAAATTTATCATCTCAAACAATCATTTTGATGCAAGAATTTAAAAAATATGTTTTTAATCTTTAAGATAAAAAGCCCAAATAAAGTGAAAGTTTTTATTTTATTTACTACAAAAAAAATATTTAAATTTCCTTTATGATAGCAAAGAAATAAACCGTTATTTCAAACTATTTCTAATCATCATACCAAGTCAAATTTGTTAAATATACAGCGGGAATCGAAAGTACAATGACGTGGGGTAGTAAGTAAATTTATTATTTTTTGCTAAGTTGTTTATGTTCCTGTCCTTTACTATTAGTCTGAAAAACCTTAATATCTTAAAACATCCGCGAATGACTTAGTGGGTTATTTCACCAAACCCATAATCTGGTGATCTATTTGTAACCGTAAATAACAATCACAATTGTGAAAACTTTTTTTATATAAGAAAGTGATTGATATTTGTCCTATTTTGGAGTTATAATACTTAAACTTCCGTCATTTTTAATCAACGAGATGAACTATAACAATTCACTTAATCGAATATAACAAGAAGAGATTGAAAGTTATATTCCGAAAATAGTAAGTAGGGCAAAATTATGCATCTTATTAGGGAAGCGATCCGTCCTTCATTTTTACATGCAAATGAAAACAAAACGTGTATCAATACCACAAAAAAGTATCAATAAATCTATAACCTTCATTTTCACATATAAATCAACAAAATAAAGTTTTTTTAATTATATTACAAATATTATTAGCTTCTTTTTGTATAATTAGAAAATAAATTTTCTTTTATTAACTTGAAAAAAGATATAAGGTAGTTTAGAAAATACACTGTTAAAAATTATTATGACCTTGCACCAAACTTTGGTACCCATTTAGCTGCAACCAACATTTGGTGCTTAGTTCCACTATTTTACGGTGCTACCACGGATGGTTTAGTGGTGAAAAGTTGCAAAACAAAACTTATAACGTTGCATAAAATTCAAAATTCGAGTTTTTTTTTAATATTTTAGTAGTATTTTTGTATCGAAGCTGGCAACCCTCCGATCGCAAATGACAACTTGTCACCGATCGGGCTCGAACTAGAATCCCCTGATTCACAGGTGAACGCCTTTGTCCACTGGGCCACGGGGACCTATGCTCGTCGTTGTCTTTCCTGCAGGTACTTGTTGATGTAGCGACAGCGAAAATTTCGGATGCAGTTAAAGAGGTTGAACCAATTTTCGTGAAACCTCCGCTTTTTTTTTTTATAAAAGACTTTTGGTTCAACCTAGATTCCACCATAATATGGTGTAGACCTCTGGTTTGCATTAAGATATGGTACATCGTTGAACTGAAATTTTTAACAGTGAATATCACAAGAAATAAAAATGTTCTTTTAGTTTAATAAAAAAACATTCAATTCATTATTTACACGTCCTCTAACATATATAAAAATTACATTAAATTATAAAAATACAAATATATTTAAAATATAATACTTTTAAGAAAAAATATTAACTGGATTATAATTGGTATAAGAATATTAGAAATTTTTCCCAACCAACTAACAATTTCAAAATCCTGTTTGACTTCATCGCTACATTTAATATATACAGGGAAGAACCGATGTGTGGAACAGTTTTTAAAAAAATCACTTGCATCTAAATATTTTACCCTAATCTAAGAGTGGAACTGGTCATATTATATTCTTATATATTCTAAGATATTAAAAAAATACAAATAAAGTTTAAATATTATAAATATATTTTATAACCGACGTTTAAAAATTGTGAAAATATTGCCCCACTCATCTCACATGTAAGGTACCAGCATGACATTTAAACGGGAAGTATGAGACAGGCTTAATTTTTTTTAACCTTTCGAAGGCAGTTGTTTATTTTAACGTAGGATTCTGGTCGAAATATCGATCACCTACCCTGCAAAGGATTAAGTGTGAATTTTATTGCTTATCATGTCTGAATTAAGTATTATTGGGCTTGGATTGGGCCAAAAAATCCTTTGGTGATTGCGACAATTTCATTATTATTTCATTTTTAAAAATTGTGCAAGAGTCATTTTAATTGGGAAAGTTTAAAAAAGGCTTTTTGATCTTTTAACGTGATAAAAGTGCATAATATCAGCTTCTTTGCTCTTTATACGAAGTGCTAGCTTCTATGTTCGGAATTAAACTAGAAAAAAAATCCTTCAATCCTGGTACACATTCTACTACTCGGTCATTTACGCTGCCACATTCCTTCCCTGATATATTACTTCAGTAGAATAGCTCAGTAACTAAATCCTTCTAATTTCGTGATTAAATTAACTTAAGATTTTTAAACACTAGATTTGTGCTGTTGGTTTACTAACATAAGATTTGTATTTTTTTAAATGATGGGATAAGGTAGGGAAAAATTAGACTATGTGGGGTCTCTGCTGAACATAACCAAAGAACTGAAGTCGCTTTTCTAATATTTGATTATCTTGAATTATTGAATTAGTTCCTCTTATAGGGTAAGGTGGAGGAAAATGGGTCCTGGGGTATTTTTTTTTAATTAAATATTAAATTACACAATGTAAAACTTATTTTTTGATCTCGTTCTTTTTTTGTTAATTCACTTCGTTAATAAAATACATTTTAGCAAAAAAAAATTACTTTTCTGAATGTTTTAGTTCAAGTCCAAACGTCGATTTGTTTGAGTATACAAAAAAATTGTGATATTTTGATATATGAAAACTTCTGTGTATAAACTAGAAAAGTTGAACTATTTACGAATATTCTTGGGTTTTGAATAGAAAAGAATCCTTTTAATCCATTCCAATGAAAAATTAGAAAAAATTCTAATTTTTTTTTCAATGTATTGCAAAGTGGAAAAATGGGTTTTTGAATTATTGATGTTAAAGAATAGAAAATTAGTAAAAAATTAAGAAACTTCGGCAAAAGTGTAATTATTCTACAAAAATATGAATTTCGAAGCTTATAAATGACAAGAACTAACTGCTGTATTTAAAACTGTTCATCTGTTAATATAATGAAATACCATACCTTTTTTTTTAAATAAACTGTCAACAAAAAAACATATTTTCATACAAAAATGACCACCATTTGCTTATTGTATTCGAAGTTAAATAGAATGTTTTGAATGAAATAAAAAATTGTATACGGAGCAAATTAAAAATAAAGTAAATACATCATAGGTTCTTGAATCAAAACGAACCCAGAATAATACCAGTAGGTGTTTTATTTCAACGGAAATAAATAATACAATATAGTAGAATTTTCAAAATGGCGAATTGTGGACTACAGCTTGCTTTTACGAAGAAAAACAGTGCATTAATAATCAAATGTATTAAGTTTTTAAGATGTTGAGGTTGTTATTTATTCTATTTTATTCAAGTTGCTAATTTGACATAAAAGTTTGCTCTAACAATGCCTTTTTATACTAAAAATTCCATAATTCCCACAGGGTACCCATTTTACCCCATCTATGAATCGTAGTAGGTTACCTTAGGAAAAAAAATTAAAAATATTCATAAACTTCAGAATTAAATAAAAATATACGATTATGTTTCCAATAAACAAATTAACAGTTTTATAAAACAATAATAATTTTAAGATTTTTTTTTCTGTGAGAAATTGGACTTTGAATGTCAAAAATTGAGTTTTAAGACCCATTTCCTCCCACCTTACACTATATATAGAAATATAGATTTTTATTTTTTATATGATATATACGAAAATATCAATCAAAGAATAACACTTAACATTCACTTTTTGAGGTAGTAAAACAAGAAATTAAAAAAATCTAATTATGTTGTAGAAAGTGAAACTATAGAAAATAAAAATGAGTCATATAGTTAGTTACCTGTTTAGCATTAGAATTGGAAATAAATTGCATTGTTCTGGTTTAGTTAGTAAAAAACGAAATCATCCCAATCCCCTTCCCACTGTCCCAGATATCTCCACACTCCCCTACATAATACTAGAAATGTCGCTGTTATGATGTTTACTTCAGAAAATACTGCATTTATTCAGAGAACAAGCAAATCGATTTTTGTTTACGTTGCAAGGCTAAAAGACCATATGTGAAAAAAATCAATTAAGACCACGAAAAAAACTAAGAACATTTTGAAATCCGAAGCCCATGTGTGTATGAAATTTTAATTATACAATATACAGATTTTAGAAAAATTAGATGATTGAATATTTATATTTTCTAATTTAATAAAAATATATTTTTTAATTTCATAGCGAACGTCTTAAATTTTAATTATGAAAGAACATTTTTTGGAAAAAAAACATTTATCCTTTTTGAACAATATGTCGAATATTCAGCCAGACAATAAGTTTAAACATTATTCAAGATTTGATGTGATTGTTGTAAAAATTTCAGTTATATTTTCCATAAGTGTTTAATAAAAATAAGAAATTTAAAATTAATGACCAGCATGTTAAGCCAGTAATAAGTATTTTAATTATATTAAATTATAACTACAGGGATATAAGCTAAAACGTAATTAAGCCATACTTAAAAAGTTATAAACGGTAAAAAATAAACATTTCTATGAAAAATTACTTATAAATATGGTTGTCATGGTTTTTGCTGGAAGTGACCTAAAGCCTGAAGGAGGCAAGGTGAAAGACGGGTATTGCTTGTCAAATATATTCGTTCTTTGTATCAATATTGACCACACAAGAGATTTACCCTATACATTACCCTTAATATACCCTATATACCCCCTATATACACCTATATACCCCCTATATACCCTTAAACAAAGTCTTCTTAACTCTTTACTGGACACATTTTTTTAGTAATAGTGTGCACACAAAATCCCTTCCAGAAACCTAAAAAATTTTTGACAACCAAATTAACACCCATGACCCCAAACGGGGTTTGGGTCTGAAGAGACATAATAAAATTACGCAACAAGTGAAATAATTCATTTGAACTTTTTTCTTAATGTACTATTGCATAAATAAATGCTAAAAATATTTAGTAAGTACTTCAATCCAATTATTTTACTTGACAAGAAAGGAAATTGATATACGTTTCACAACCTGGTTCAATTCGACATCCTAAAACGAAATGCTCTCTTTCTTGACATGTACTGGGATTTGGAGGCTGAAAATCATCCTAAAGATGGTCAAGTTTGGGAATCAAATGAAATGCTGTTTAGTTAAGGAGGATTTTGTTTTAACCATATTTAAATGGTATTTTCTGTTTTGGGTCTTCTGAGAGCCACCATGGCAGTGAAGGGTTAAGGTAAAATATACATATATACATAAAAATTATATGTAAGCATTTAATTGAATACTTATTTTTATAATAAATTCAAATTATAAAATAATTTTAATTTAGTTTCTTTGTTACTATCTATAGATACTTTAACCAGGATTCTTGTAAACAAAGGCGCTTTTTTATAAAGTACACTGGACACCAAAAAATTCCGCGTGGGATTTTTATGAAAAGCATCCCTATCTTTTTCAACTGTCATTGTTGTGATGATTCATGATTATGTAAAACAACACTCAACGGAATGACGAGTTGTAAATATATAAAGGATATTTTCAGGAACATTCTTTGCGCAATTGAAAATATTTTGAAATTTGCAGTTTCCAATTATTAAATATACATCTAAATATATTTTTGGTTATCGGATCATAGACAACGGCAAGCCACATACATAATTAATAATAAATCTACTATAATAATAGATTCCGTGTTAAGGTTAGAAGTTATTACACATTTTTAAATGTTTTTCAGTTTATATTACATTTTGAATGCTTTTCAGTTTATATTAAAAAAATTAAATTGTTCGGTTTATATTAATTTTAAATGTTTCTTCAGATTTCGTCTAAAAGTATATTATTATTTATTTTGTTTTGTTACTGTAGGGATTTAATGTTATATATCATTTGTTAATTTATTTTCTAAAAGAAATTTGTAGCAATGAGCAGTTCATCTGATTGATATGTTGAAAAATATTAAACGGGGCCTATAATATATAAAACGAGCCTATACTATATAAAACGGGACCCTAAGTATAAAATGGGTCTAAAATGTTATTGCTTTAAGGGCATTAAACATAGAGTATTCTTTTAACCCAGACATTACATTATTTTTATTTATTTGTTAAAATTTTACAAAGGTGGAGCTTAAAGCTTTCAGGACACTAAAATCAGTTTGTTGCTGGGTGATAACAAATCAGTTTGACTTTGAATTAACATGGGAATAAATTAGAAAAATATTATCTTTTTCCCAATATAAAAACAGGATACTAGTATTCATTTTAAAGAAGAAAAAATCTTGCTGCAAAGTTTTTTCACTTGTTAACCAAAAATGTCAGAAGATCGGTTCGCGAAAAAGCTAAAATACTTCAATACTCTTGAAAAATTATTTTGCCTTTATATTCTCTAGACATAACTTTCAGAGTATAATGCACAATGTACAATAATTCGAGTTAACAGATTTTGACTATTTCCCCAACGAAGTTTCTGCAAGCTAACTAGCAACACAGTACACACGATGCAATTTACTTTAAAAAAATATTCTGAAAGGGAAAACACACCCTTGTATATTAGTCTTTACTTATTAATTGGTAATGAGACGCTTGTTGTCTCAAGAACAGTCAAGTTTGCGACAAAATAAAAAATATTTTATATAAACAAAATATGTAACTTTTTACTTGCTTTACCCTATTTACACTTATTTTCCTTAAAAGCAAAAAAATACCCCATTATTAAAAAAGTAACACAAAAATATTCCATTATTTAAAAAAAATATCAACACTCATAGGCTTTGCCAAAATAAAAATATTTTGAAGAAAATAATTTTCAATAAAAAGTAACCTTTTAATCCGATGCTATGCACAAATATTACTTCGCATCAAAACATAAACAAACTGTAAATCTATAAAAAAAACACAAATTGCATAAAACACGTTATCTGATATCATCAACGCCTTTTTCACTTACCTTTACAGTATATCCTTGTAAGAAATATCCTCCGCAATAATTACAAGTCCCGCCAAACAGAAAAGAAAGTTATTCTGTCCACTTTTCACGGTTGTTTAGGTCGCATTTCCTTTTGCCCTGCGAATGTTCTGTATCGGAAAGTGAGAACACAGAATATCCGAAGCATGTGTAAGCGCTGAAGCATGGCTTGAAGACCCGCCTCAAGGCAGCTTGCTGCAATTCTACAGGTCGAGCCAGGAACTGGGACACAGGAGGCATTGCAAGAACATGTACCAGAGAGTGTTTATTTACTTACTTTGGAGCGGCAGACAACATTTCAATCTGATGTGTCCATTTGGCAATCAGACAATGAAGGACTTTTATTGATGGCTGCTTGACATCCTTAGATCGGACAATGACGCTCTGGTTATTATTTTTTGTTATTTCACTTTTGGGAAGGTAGGGGGTAAATTGACCTTGAGAGTTGCTGTAATGTTCATATGTGATCTTTTGGCCTTATTTGGGATTTTTTAGGACAGGGGATTAACAAATGCTGTTGTGCATCGGTAAAATATAAATTTATTAAACGCCAAGGAAAAGGGAAATTAGTCAAAATGTGATAAAAAAGATAAAGTTTCCAGGAGGTACTTTTTAAAATGCAACAGATTTACTTTTTCTATGATAATAATATAAAGTTTGTTCTGTATTAGTGTAAAGCAGTGGTTCTCGACATTGTTTTCTATCGAGTTCCCCTTGATAAAACTTTTCATTTATGAGTATCCCCTTCTCATCTATCCCTCTACGTAAAAATAAGTTTACTTTTGTTAGTCAGTAATATTCTTAGGTGGTTAGCTGGCAAATTAATCAAACGACTCAAATTGATGACACTTACAGGTTTTTATTTCATATTTTAGTTATTTCAATTATTTATTTTGGGTGTTTTCCGACATTACTAATATTTTTGCGTTCCCCCAAATGTACTACCACGTACCCCAGGGGTACGCGTACCACAACCGCTGGTGTAAAGGATTAAAAGCGTGACTAGACTTGCAAAATTTTGATAACATTTATAAATTGTTTTATACAGAAAGGAATTAATGAAAAATAAGTTTGTATTAAGTACCTGGACACGATGTGACAACTGGAAATTCCAAATAATTGAAGAGTGGCAGTAACAATTTAATTTGATAAAACGATATAAATGTACAGGATTAAATAAAATACATAACCAAAATGCCGTTACATGTTCTTTTTAATTTAGAAGTAATAGAAAGTTAATTAAATTTTAACTTTTAAGCAATTTTCAATTAATTTTTATTGGATCTATTTTCAAATTGATGTTAATTTTTTTTGAAAAAAAAAAATCAATGTTACCTAGAAGTAATCCTTTTCAAGGAACTTTAAGTAAATAGAAGATAATAAGATAATAGAGTTCCGGATGAATAAGAAACTTATAATTGAACTGAAAGCAATTTAATAAATACAGGGTCACATATGAAGGATGTGTTATGCTAAAAGAAATCAAGATGCAAGCTTTGAAAAATTATGTTCAGCTGTATGTAAAGAAAGTATAGTTGTATTAATGTCAGTAGGTATATAACAACGTAAAATTTGACTTAAAAGTATCTATTTATAATCAGTTTTCTGTATAATTATTATATTTTTAAATACATAAAAATTAGGAAAAGTATTGACAGCTGCATCTTTGATGAATATCGTGAAAAAGTTATCAAAAAATAATATTTAAATGTAGTTCATAATATTTTGTATTTATACAACTAATATTTGCTAATATTTTATTAATAGGTGAACTATTACTAAGCAAAATATTCAATTTTACTGAAAATTGAAAAAAAAATTATGTGATGATATTGCGAAATGTTTAATCTTATTCGTTGATTGTTTAATGCATTATTAACATTTCTCCGCATAAAGGGTTAACATATATATATATATATATATATATATATATATATATATATATATATATATATATATATATATATATATATATATATATACCGAAATTTATTTCGTCAAAAATGAGAACGATTTTATATCGAATCGGCTAGCTGATTCGATTCGCGGACATCTCATTCCCGAGTCCAACGCTTTACCCACTCTGCCAAGAAGACTCGATTAAGTTATGAAAACATAAGTATAAGAATCAAACATGAGCTAATAATTCAGAAACGGGCCGAAAAGAAATTTGAGTAAATAACTTTCGTTCAAAATGTGAGGATTCTTGTTTCGTCAAAAGTCACGTGACTCAATGATGAAACGATTGCCAAATATAACTAAAGTATCCTTGACGATCGCAGAATTCTCAAAAATGAGGGTATTATTTCAGAGAGGGTATTTTGATATCGCACGCGGTCAGAGGCATTATACTGAAAACTCCATTTCAAAATTATCCGGTGTTCAATTTTTCTATGCAAAAATTAACTTATTTGAGTTATTATAAATATTGGGGAATTATTATTTGGACAATATATCGAATTGTCATTAGGATTACATAAGTATACCAAGTTTCAAGTCGATATGATAGATAGAAATAAGTTACAATTGAATTGTAGGATCAGAGTGAATAAAGCATGTAATAATAAAAACAGGCTTTTCTTTTAATAACTGTTACTCCATTAATTTATACTTATATAGATGTAGATTAATTGCCAAGCAACAGTGAGACAGGGGTTTTATAGTACAATACCTAAAATGTAATTGATATTTTAACTATGCTGCTTTTAAACCTTTATTGGAAATAACATAAGGAGTTATATAAAAAGAGAAAATTAAGCTTTCTGAAATTCTTATTTATCTTACAATTAACATTTTAAATGAATTGTTTGTCCATACCAACTCTACTTTTACTTCTTACAAAATTAAAATCACTTCAAATTATTATTTAATTATGAATTTTGAATTACTTTTAATTTTATCCGCGTTAATAACTAACTCTAAATAACACATCCGCGCTAAACTTTTAACAACTGCAAATTAAAAATTATATTTTATAAACACAAATCCCCATGCCCCAATTACAAGGAGACTAAAAACAAAGCATTATGGAAAGTGAACTAGATCTTCACTGTCATTTGTCTTAAATCTATTTTGTAATAAGTACAGATAAATGTAAAACAACGGTATCATTTCAATTTATGACATCATCTCACAATATTAGGACATGGTAAGAATCTTTCGAATGCGTCAGTCTATTATTTCTCCTATAATTATTCCAACAAAATTGAGGTCATATTGCAATGTCTTTTCGCACCAGTAACCCAGGTGAAGAGGATAATTTAAAACACTTGTTTCTTGAGATAACAACTTCCTGCTACCGGAAGTATTGAATGCGAAATTAGTTTGACCCTACAGTGGATTAATATCACTTATAGTTGTCTAATTCCAGATTACTTATGTAAGTCTTTTAGGTCTATTTAAATAGAAAGTTGTAGAGAAAAAGTGTAATAGAAAGTTGTTTCGATGTTGTCTTACATCCAAAACATTGCTATCGCAGTCGTCCTTGTCAAGATTGGTTACACTGAGTGACCAAAATATTATGAACACCTGACTTTTTAAAGTAAATGATTTTGTCATTTTGTTTCTGCCAGAGGGCGAGAGATGTATAAAAAGGGAAAGTGTTTTGTTCAACAGGTGTTTGTGGTCGTTAGTAGAAGCATTTTGTTCGAACAACAGGTATGGGTAAAAAACGCGATTTGACAGACTTGAAACGTGGGATGATTGTGGGTGCTCGGAGTCATGAAGTGTGCAAAAGCAAAATCGCTGCATTTGTTAAACGTTCAAGAGCAGCTGTAGTAAAAGTGTTTCAAGACTGGATTGTTAGCTAAAAAGCGGGTATTAATAAATTTCTGGGGTCGTTAGCGGCTACTGAATGCTCGAGTAGAAAGAAAAGTGTTCAAGTTTGTGAGGGACAACCGAAGGGTAACAATGCAGCAGATTTTAATTGCAGATCCTATCAAAGGAGCTCTGAACGCACTATTCACACACTTTAGCGTATGGGATATAGGTGTGGTGCATATTTATGGATTAAATTTTGATTTGCGGAATTAACGCCACACTACACTGTTAAAAATTTCAGTTCAAAGATGTACCATATCTTGGTGCAAAACAGGGGTCTGCAGCAAATTACTAAATATTATGGTGGAATCTAGGTTGAACTAAAAATCCTTTATCGAAAAAACCCGGATATTTCACCGATAATTGGTTCAACCTCTTTAACTGCAACCGCAATTTTCGCTGTCGCTGCATCAACAAGCCGAGAAATCCACTCTAAGAAAGACAACGACGAACAAGGGCCTCCTTGGCCCAGGAGCTAAATGCGTTCAGCTATGAATCAAAGGATTCCTAGTTCGAACCCGATCGGTGGACTTGACAAAGAAAATTAAAATAGTTGTGATATTGCGATCGGAGGGTTGCCAGCTTCGCTACGGAAATACTAAAAAAAAACTCGAATTTTGAGTTTTATGTAACGCTGTGAGTTTGGGGGCAACGTTTCCCGACTAAATGGTGAAACTAAGCACCAAATGTTGGTTGCAGCTATATGGGTACCAAATTTTGATGCAAGGTGGTAATAATTTTTAACAGTGTAGAGCTACATAGTGATCTGACGACGTTTTTTCTTTTACAGCGAAAATATAGGCTTCTTTCAATTAATTGGTAATTTAAAGGCTATGTGCAATAAGTCGAAATTCAGGGGAAAATTGCACATTCCCAGTCGAAATAATTTTTTTACAATATATGAAATAATAGACAAATATAAGAAGTGTAACTCAATATTTATTTGTTAAAGGAATAGAAAAAGTATTTATAATATTTACATTCAAATAAATGCTAATATCTAACAATTTAAACACTAATTTACCCATACACAAGTGAATTTTTAACAATAGTGAACCTAATGTGCTCATCAATAATAACTTAACAATAAATACATTAGACAAAGTTGTTGTTGTTGAAGTGATTACAACTCAAAACAAATAACTTTAGTACTGCAAGTAATTCATTGAAATAATATAAAATTAAAAAAAAACATCGAATGCCAGAATAAACATAAACAAGAACCCAGACTCATAATAGACAAGGAATTTTTAAAGAAGTAATAATAACCTTAAAATATATATACTTGATATATACATTAGTTTTCAAACAGAAAAATGATGTAAGCAATTTCTGAATAAAACATTGTTCTTTATTATTCAAGACACTGTACCCTTCATCTTACATAATAAGTTATACAAGAGGATAACTAGCCATAGCTGCAATACCGCACAAGTTCTTGTTTCTAGCCATGCGGATGAAACCATTCTCACCCCAAGACGGACCCCAACTGTAAAAAATATTAAATTATTATTAAAAAAATAAAGTAGATGTACTATTTAACATTTTAATTGAAGACGTGGGTATAAGAACCAGACAGCTTCAGTTTTCAAAATGTTCAGGAAGGACGACAAAAAAAACTGTACGTTTCTTGCGTACAGCTCCTCTAATTGGATACCATTGCATTTTATGAGGATTTGCATCGATTTTGTTAAAAAAAGTGAAGACGTGGGTATAAGAACAAGACAGCTTCAGTTTTCAAAATGTTCAGGAAGGACGAAAAACACTGTACGTTTCTTGCGTCGTATAATACAAAAGTACAGCTCCTCTAATTGGATACCATTACATTTTATGAGGATTTGCATCGATTTTGTTGAAAAAAGCCAAACTTTAAAACAATTAGTGTTTTTTTTTACATGCAATATATACGTGTTTTTAAATATTTTGTAGCAATTAAAATATTTAAAAAATTATATACGGAATAATTAAAATGGCCCCTTCTTTGAAATCATGGCCACTTCGAAAATAAGATATTAACATAATAACAAAATAGTGTAAAGAAAGTCAATCATAGTATACTTTACTAATGGCAAAGTTTTTTGTGTTTTAAAATAGTTTTATGAAGTATATAGATACCACAGATACCCTTCTTCTGATACGTATGTCTTATAACCAAAGCAATGTTATATTTATTTCGACCGCTTATTAATAGTATTTATTATTTTGTGGTGTTTTATTTTGAGTAAAATACTTCTTTATTAATTAGGTAGAATTTTCTACTTTCTGATGTAGTTTTCGATTAAATTTTGAAAGTTTTGCTTCCGTTGTACTTTTTAATTCCGAATGATCATTAGCTCAAATTTATTATTTATAACGTTATATAATATGAAATAATTACCTGTTTTTCACAATCCAGTAATCTTTTCCGTTTTCAGTTCCATACCCCACAGCCAAAACACCGTGATTCAAAGCTTCAGGGTCGCAGTCATTTATATCATAAATACCACTCCTAAAACAGAAAGTAGACAATACACAATTGATCTACAGGCTATACATTTTAATTCTTTTTAGTAAATGTTTAGCTTATTCTTATTCGTTTTAGTATATATTTTATGGATTAAATGTGTTTTAGGATACAACACATTTTAAGCATATTTCTTCCACTTCCAGCATTTTTTTTTTCGTTTTTACTCTATTTTATACTTGCGTACTAAAAAAACCAAAGCTGGTGAAACATTAAATATCACATAACATTATAAGAATAAACATATAATTTCATTAATTTTGTTAAATACGAAGTGTTCACAGTGGGCAACTAGTTGGTGAAAGTCTTCTGCTTGACAGGAGCAGGGGGGTAAGAGTAACTCTATGGACATCACATCGTTTGCAAGGGGGTTCCATAAATAGCAGTTTTTCATTTGTGCCTTTCCCTTGTTAAAACTTGTTTCTTAACATATTTTATTTCTGAGTTGATCGTTTCTTAGTATTTTTGTGAATTTAGAAAATACCTGCAAGAAGTCACACGTAGGCTTAGTTAGAAACAAGATAGAGTGGGGCAGGTGTATCGAAGATCAAAATTGTGATTTTAGCGTTAAAAGAGATAGACATAGAGAAATAGGGGGAGAGAAAGAGATATAGAGAAATAGAGATATAGGGGGAGAGAAAGAAAGAGATAGAGGAAGAGATGCACTAGTAAGATCCACTTATTTGCTGACTTCTTAAAAGCTTTAAGTGTTCAAAATACCCTTACCCATATTTTATAATTTCAAACTGCTAGTTTCTATGAGCGAGATCTGTAACACATTTTCGGTTATTTCAAATGAGTCTACTTCAACTTCAGTAAACCGTCTAATATATATTTGTAAAGAAATATATTGTTTTTTAATGGATATTATATGATAGTTATATTTTTTTAAAACTTTTATTCTTACTTGTATTGCATAAATTCTTTTCCTTTGGCATTAATAGCAACTGATACAGGTCCAACTGTGGCAACAGCCTTCATGAGATCATTTTCATTATTCTCTTTGATGTCAACGAATCCAGTCAAAGTTGCGCCTACATTTTCTTTGGTGAAGTGACATTGTTGTTCCTGCAAATGAAACATTAAAAAATCAAGTTTCTTGTATATCTAATGAAACAGAGACATAATAATAAGTTTTGTAAAAGATACAAAAATGTAAAGTTTCAATTTTAGAATTCATTCAAAATGTAGTGTAGTTAACAAATTATATTTTGTAAAATTATATATTTACTAAAATATGCGTAATCTGTAAATTTCAAACTACTATCATACAACAATTGTATTCAGTTGACATTTTTAGGGAAAACTCAAAGAAAATATTGTTTATGACAGTCAAATAATTTTGGAATTTCAAAGTCAAATAATATTCTTTAAAGCGAATAATTAATTATTAATTTTTACAATGTATTTAATTAAGTTAATACTGCTTTAAATACCATATATGGGGGAGGGGGAAGTCAAGGCATACAAGGGACTTTTTAAAAAAATAATAGAGTTAAGTGCGGTTATGGATAGTTAATACATATAAAATATTGGTAACAAAGAGATGCAAGTAAATGTCTGTCATGTGTTGAGATCTAGCGGCGTAAGAATCAACTACTACAATAATCAGCTGTTTTGTTTTAACTTTAAACAATATTTTCACAAAATGATAAAATTGCCACTTGTATTCCTTGGCTTCTCACCTCCTCATATGTTCTATTTCATTGAAATATATTATTATATATTTTAATTTTAGAAAAAAATTTAAAATGTATCTCCCATTTTATTTAACATATTTGTAATATTAAAATGGGCTATAAAAAGAAAAAATATATATTATATTTACAATAAAAAGTATTTTTAAATCTTCCAATTAGGAAATATTATCTGTATTTAATAATTTCACTTCACAGTAAAACTCACCTTTGCAATATAAGGGTATGATGATTCTGTGTCAATTCCATGTTTTCTCACGTAATTAAAAGCAGAATCTATGAGACCACCATCACATCCATCATTACCTAAACAAAAGTATTCAATTTATTCACGAGTTATTGCAATTAAAAATTTTAAATATGGAAGGATAATGAAACATAAAATTAGTGTTTTATTTTATGATTTGCGCGTACCTTCTGAAACATAAAATTAGTGTTTTATTTTATGATTTGCGTACCTTCTTTGCCTGCACAATCGACGAGGTTCTGCTCACTAAGGGATACAAGTTTCCCTGTCTTTCTTTTATGTTGACCTTCTAACGATCCGGTGGCTGAAAATGCCCAGCAAGATCCACACTTTCCCTAAAGAAAACAAATAATGTTTATAAATTATTTTTCTAATATTTTTAAGCATTGTGATAATATTTCGCTTTTGTATGCGCTATAATAGTGTTATATAACCTAATGCACATTGGTAAAAATAAAAAGCTCCAATATTTTTTAATAGGAAATTTACTAAAATAAAGCAAATACAAATTAAAAAATGTATCACTGACATTTTTTAAATTAAAAAAATCTAATATATTCTTTTTCACTCATTTTACAGCTTCAAATTACCAAATAACGGATATTTGATTAAAATTAAAAGATGTAATTTTCAATATACGACCATAAAAGGAAATTAAATAAAACCTAAAAATTTAAAAATTAACATAAAGCAATAACAGTTAAAAAAAATAACGTACCTAATATTTTTATTCTGAATTTTTTGCACATTTAATGACCAAATGAATCGTATTTGAAGACTGACAATGGGAAAAGATCAGTTTCATTCTGGTTTAAAATGTGATAATAGTTTATTTTGTATTTTATTACATAGATAATGCAAATATGATTCATTATCAAAGAAAAATCCCTATTATCGATAAAATAAAATTGAAATCTATAAATACCACCTCATAACATTTAAATTTCTCACTTCAATTTGATATTCTAAAGTAGAAAAAATGGACTGAGAGGATTTATGCCTTTGTGTTTGATTTGTTTAGAAAATTAATTAAAAATTATTTCAAAAACATCTTGGGAAAATGAAATCGAGACTTTACCTGATCTTTCACTTCGGTGACCAATCCTTCTGCCCGCCAGTCGACAGATGTCGGGTACTGGATGTTGGAAGGAGCCAAGAAATACGAATTGGTTTCGGTATGAGTGCGATTTCCCATTTTGATTCCATTCAACTGGTAGTAATCTTGAGGAACCTACAAAAGATTACAGTCATCGATCATAAAAATAACACATTAATGTGTTATTTTTTTGTGTTTTTTTACATGTGTTATTTCTCACATCCTGTGAAACTTATAAGTAATTACTTATAAGTTTCACAGGATGTGAGTTATACAACTAGCATGAAAGAAATGAAATTTTTTAAGAAAAATGAAAAATTCCTTGTTTTAATAAGAATACAATTTTTTGGTTTTCAATCACCCCATTTAAACCGAAATAGCATCATCCCCATTATAATAGAGTAATTTTTAATAATAAACATTAAATGTTATAATTGCTTTTTGTAGTAACTGTTGTAAATATTTTTTATTAGTACCTGTTATAAATATTTATTTTAGTAACCGTTATAATTACTTTTTATTAGTACATGTTATAAGTATTTATATTAGTAACTATAATAATTGTTTGCAGCCTTTTCAATCTTAATAATTAGGCTGACTGGCTGTAGAGTGATGTAAGTCATAGAAACTCAAAAATGACTAACACCATTTTCATTACTAGGTAGTTAAATCTATCATTTGTCCAAGTGGTACAGCTCCAAGTTCAATAGATTGCCGAATAATGAATTGAATGTCATTCCACTTAACATTGACGTTATGACCAATGCGAGTTGCAAATTTCAAATGTTCTTATATCAAAACTCTGTTTTTGGACTTGTATCACTTCTTAGCCAAGCCATCCAATTATGAATCCTCCTCTTTGAAACAAAACCTCCTCAAAGTATTTTGTGAAATGAAAAAAAAAACTATAATTCAATCGTAAAAATGTAAATAATTTGAGTGAACAATAGTGACTTTTAGGAAAAAAGCTACTAAACTAAAAGGTACAGAAATTATTTTTAAAATTTATATTTGAGATCATTTAAATTTGCATTAGAGAAATACTAATAGTTAAATAAGTGCGAAATAAATTGCAGTAAGGTTAGATAAATACATTCTCTCCTATAAAGAAAATTTCGCACAGCCGATTCCGATATTATTTCATAAATAATAATATTCTAAACATAAGAAAAATAGTTACGTTATCAGAGAAATGGTTGATTCCAAGCTTGAAAGAGTGCATGTTCAAGTCTGCTTCCAGATTGTGTTTCTGTATACGAGCAACATTATTTTCCCAAATCACACGGCGAGCACCCTCTTCATAGGGGCTGTAGGTCTTGCTGAATACTTTCTGAAAATATTTTTTGGTTTACATAAAATGAAAGATAACAAGTCAACAGATTTTAATATTATCAATTTATTTGAAATGTAATTTAAATAAAATAAAAAATAGTTGTATAATTTGCACATTTAACCTCTGGTGCCATTGGCTGTATTAAATTAGGCCTTCAACGTCACCTAATTTGATACATTTCGAATAACTGAATAACGTCCCCTCTAGTACTCTATTCTTCGCAAAGTTCACAAAGTTATGATTTTTTTTTTAAATATGGCCAAAACATTTACTAATTTTTCAGACACATCTATTTTTTTAAATATACATTTAATATTTTAATCCTTGTGTTAAAATGTTTAAAAGTGTCACTAAAACAATCACAAAAAGTTTCAGGAATATATTTCAAGTATTTTTTTAAGTGCCCCCAAACGTGGAAAAAGTAAATTTTGAAGTAAACTGGCTTCTAAGTTCGTCCGAACAATGCAATCCGATATGTTTTTTTTTAAATGTTTAAAAAATATTTCCAAGCTTCGAATTACCTCAAATGACGTATCATTTTAAACAAAACAATTAAAATTTTAAAACAATGAATTAAAAACAATGAAAATCTCAAAAATTATATATTTTTAGTGTTAAGAGTACCGGACCCCATTACATTTCTCTCCGTAGTTCATTCCCAAAGTAGACCTGAAACAATTTCATAGCCCTATTATTGAACCCGTCTTCTTAACAAATCAATAAGGGATAATAAGATAAGGTGACCGGAATTGTGCTGCACTCAAGATGAGATATAACAAATCTCACGTACAATGGCAATATTACATTCCTAGATTTTGATGATAAAAGAAAATTCTTCTTCGTATTCTAATTATGTGTCATTGAAATACTGTCGAATACAAAATTTAACTGCATTTTAATTTTTCGAAATAAAAAAAGCAGTTAATTTTTTTTGTATATCACATTTTCAATTTTCAGGGTTGCAGTGAAACGGATGCCTTTTGCAATTGTCTTCCGTTCAGTGCATTATGTCAAAATCTGAAACCTCAACTTAGCATTTCTGTAAATGCTTAACGTACGAAGTGCTGTATTACTTTTACTTCGAAATAGGTATACTAATCCTGTATTTGATATTTAATATTTCGAATTAATTGAATTACGATGTTTGATGAAGTTAAAATAATATATATAATTTTAAACATAAACCTTCTATATTCAATTCTTACCTTGTATGTTTTCCATAGTGCGTCTAAATCAGTGCGAAATGGTGCTGCAAATGACACCGCAATTAAACCCAGCAAGAGGAGATGACGAAACATCTAAATATAAAAATTATAGTTATAAAATTAATTAGAAATTACAATCTATGCAAGAAGTTAATTAAGTAGTTTTTATTTAAAACTGGAATTTTTATATGAATTATGCTAGAATTCGCATTTAGCAAATTGCAATACAAATAGAGCTCATAAAAATGTAATTGACTGCGAAATTAAATTTAAGTGGTCGTAACAATAAATACAGGGTGGTCGCAAATTGTTGAGCGATGGTCATTGGTTGGATTCTTACCTGCATATAATAAACCGTTCTTTTTGCTATGATTTACAAATTTTTTTTTGCTAGTAATGATAAACGACTTGTTTAAAACTTACGCGAAGTAGTTAAGCAAAAATAATATTTTATTATTCCAATACAGCTAAATGTGATGCAGTCAGATAAACAAGTCTACATTACAGATAAACAAGTCTTTAGCGAGCGCCATTTCTTATACAATTTTATTGTATTTAACATTTAAGAACATATCTGAGAATTTTTTACATAAACTTAAACAATAAGAGCACGCCTATCTTGAAAAGTCGTTTTAAACAAAAAAATTTAAGCCCAGGAATATTTTTGTTTAAAGGAAAAAGCTTCATTGAAGTAAGAAATTAGCCAAATCTTGTTTAAATCCTAAGCTGTTTTGACAGTACACCTTACAGACATCTTTACACATACGTTGTACGGGCAGCTTAATGTATCTGTCGGTGTGTTTCTTTTGCCCATGTTTCTGAAATTGCAATTTTAATATTCTAGAAATAGTACAACAATTGTTGCACTAGAGGATTTTGATATTCCAGTGGCGATGGAGTTAATTTAGATTATTTTATATGTCATTGTATTTGCAAACCGTACTCATGCGTATTGCACTTCTTCTTAAAGAGTCCAGATTTCAAGGGAAATTTCATTATTTAATTGGAAATGAAAAATTGTTTTACCTACTTAAATTTTATGTTTTTAACAAAAGTATTTCGAATATCCAGTTTATATATTCAAATTATGTTAGTAATAACTTGCAATATATATAATATAAACATTTTAACTAATTTGCGCATGTAAACAAACATTTTAGAGTTTAAAATGTAATAGAAAAATTAAAACGCTGTTCATATCATTATTAAAAAAGACAGAGAAGAAATATATAACACGATGCAGCGAATTTAAACAAAACAGCGAATGATCCAGTAAAAACACAGTCCCCTTGTTTAAAATAATAATTTTTTTTTTGTGTTCAGATACTTTAAATATTTCTAAATTTACAAAATATTTAATAATAACTTTACATTAAAGTAGCATGTCTTAAGCTTTTTTCAATACACAACCTCCAAAGGTTGGTAGATTCCCATCTGTCCCATAAACAATTCAATTCAACTGAGTTTGCAATTACATTTAACATTACACATTAAAAATAAATTTCAAAATCAATGTTCTTTACTGAAATTTTAATGAAACCGAATTCCCACTCACACTTTAAAACAGTCATGTTTTACAACAGCCACATTTTACATAGTACAGTCGAAACATTCCCTGCACTATGTTAATCAAGAAATACTAATTCAAAAAAATAAGGAAAATAGCTTACCTTTCACGATAGCTTTGAAAATAAATCCAAGAAAAGCGTAATGCAAAGCTTGCACTGGAGTAACTTTGGAAACAAGAAGTATATACTGTAAAATTTTTGAATCTCGCATTTATATATACTGCCCAGTGGGTTTCAATTCGTCATGCTGGACTTGCATGCAAAAAGTCACATGTTCAGTTTCTATGTCTGTGTGGAGCACGTGACCTGTCTGTGTTGACTCAGTGCATGGGAACAGCTTACAATCAAACCCCTTCAATGGCATTTCTTGGGGGGGGGGGGGGTGATAAGCCTTTCCGATAAACACAAGTATATTCATTCTTTAAAGCTCCATGGGAATAATGTTGATTAGGGTAAAAGAGACCATCTAAATATTGCCCTTATTATCAGACGAGTTCCTTGTAAAATGCACATAGAAAGTTGAGTATTAGAAATTTATAAGTTATAGGTCTTAAACTTTTGCTTTGAGTGTGGTTGTGATAGGATATTATATTATTGTGACATCATGATATTGCAAAAATAGTATGATTATTTATTTGAAATCTGCGCTACTAATGTATTTAATTAATATTAGGAATATTTTTATAACACAAACTATAACCCTCACCAGTTTACAATAGAAGTTTGTCTGATATAAAGGCTTGTAGTTTAAATATTTAGGAAAACGGAATGCTTACAATGTAAGTCATGACCTTTTGCTTCTTGTTTTTAATATGGCCTTTATTAAATGTCGAGTGCCAACTATATTGTTTTTTCTCAATAATAATGTCAATTATTATTTGAAACTAATATTATGTTTCAGTGTTTATGACTAAGAAATACTAGTAAATTATTCAATGAAATTGTGTTCATTTCTTGATTTCATATAACTTACTTAATTGTAGAGATTATTTAATGCATAATGACGGCTTAGAAGTAAAACCACGAATATTTAAACTAAAGATTTAGCAGCTGTTGTTGGCGACAAAAAGTTAATGACCTTAATGATGCGCTCTATAGAAGAAAAAACATTGACTTTGGATTTTGTCGCCAACAACGGCTGCTAAATCCTTAATCTAAATATATGAGGTTTTATTTCTAAGCACACGATAATAAAGACTAATCGTTTTTGAAAAGTTCGTATTACTGAAATACCAACTAACAAAATATGTTTATCAAGGAATAGAATTCTCGAATGTAGGTTAGTATCATGTTTGAGAACAATGCTTAAAGTTCAGCTTGGATATATCAATCTTTTAAAGATAGTACGAATAATTTTGTTATGCATTTTAATCTAAAGAATGTAGAACTAATTTTTAAGGCATTGGAAAAGTATTAAATGATTTTGTATAAATCAGCTTTTTGATATTATTAAAATTTCTAGGATTTTTATATAAGACTAAAGTGATTAGCATCTGCCGTTTCAATTGCTTAGGTTGATTGTTTGTAACAGAAAACAATATTTTCTCACCTAAAACTACGTAATCGCCAATCAGCGAATATGATGTTTCACAAAAACGAATGGTAAAAATACAAAACTTGTAAGTAAGGGAATGACAATGTAGCTTTATTATTAAAAGCAACCCTTGAAGTTCATATTTACATACAGAATGAAAGCTTTACTAATATAGCTTCATAAAAAAAGTTATTGTTTAGTAATTGCAATTGTGTAACACTTTTACTAACAAGGAACGCTAGAGCAATTGTATTTTCGGGCGCATATGACCACCGTGGTCGTAAAAGTATTAAATATTTAGGTAGTCTTTTTAAAATTTACTAAAATATAATATTTGAATCCTAGTATCACCTTTCAGCAAGATCTATGTTCAAACCACGAGACGGAAAAAATTGTTTTAAAAGTTAAATAGTTGAAATTTACACTATACCGCCATTATAAACTGATCATTATGACTCTCTGAAAATACATGACAATGCACGACAGAAATTGTACTATATCAAAATTAAAAAATTAAAATAATAAAATAAAGTCAAAATTAATAGATATTAAAAGACTGAAATTATACTATGTCAAAATTAAAAAAGAACAATTATACTTTTTAAGTAATTAGTAAGGCCTTCGTCCACTTATCCTTTTAATTGCCTTTACTTTTTAAAAAAATATTTATTTTAAAAAATTGAACGTTTTAAAAAGCCTATTTCTTTTTTTAAATTTTAAGTTACAGCTTTGAAAATGTTTGAGAATATTGTTGACAAAAAAAATAACGTCGGGCTTTTTTAAATAGTTGAAACTTTTTGAGAAAAAAATATATGTTTGACATCAGCAAAATTTTGCAAAGATTTGTGCTTTTTCTACTTAATCATATTTTTTTTAACAACCTGACTAGACATTTGAAAAACCCCGACGCTATTTTATTTAGCAAAGTATTGTAAGTGTATTACAAAAATATTTATAACTTTAAGTCTTTTTATAAAAAAAAAGCTTTAGGCTTTTTCCTTTATCAAGAGCTCGAAATAATAGATTTTGAAATATATGCATTTAAAAATAAAATATGTAAAAAACCAAATTAAAAATTTTAAACATTTAAATTAAACTTTTTTACATATGCTTACTACACTACTTATTCATTTAATTATAAAATGTGGTAATATTTTCTTTAGACTTTTATAGTATTTTTAATATTAAATAACATTCGCAAAATACTGTAAAAATTATAATTAAATTACTAGCAATGAATAAGTAGTGTTCATGTGTAAAAATTTTAATTTAAATGTTTTGTTTGGTTTTTGTCCTATTTTATCTTTAAATACATATATCTCAAAATCTATTTTTTCAATTTCTTTCTTTTTTAAAGTAAAAGGCTTTTTTTTTTCAAAAATAGACTTAAAGTTAATTTTTTTTTTGTAATTCACTTACAACAATTCGCTAAACAAAATAACTTGTTTATTTTTAAATAACTAGCCTAGTGTTTTAAAAAAATACTTTTAAGTAGAAAATTTATAAGTTTTTACAAAATGTTGCTAATGTCACACATCTTTTTTCTCAAACAGTTTTAACTATTTTAAAAAATATCACGATATTTTTTATCAGTACTATACAGTTTTTAATAAAAAAAATTCAAAGCTGTAACTTAAAATTTTTTTTAAAGTAAACTTTTTAAAATCTTCAACTTTTTTAAAAAAATTAAATTAAAAAAAATTATTAGTACAGACAAATCTTTTTTACAGAATATTACTAATATAAAGGTATTTTAATTGTGTAACAAGTTTTATACTTGTAACACATAAAATAAAAATTATATAAATTACTCTACAGATCTATCTTAAGTTGGGGTTTTTTAAACTGTAAAAAATAATCGTTTTTTAAACTCGTAGAATTTTAATACGTAGAATGCGTTTTTTGCAATATGTAAGGTATTATTTTATTCGATAAAAAATCGCAATTTAAAAAGAAATTTGGGGTACGATATAAACTTAAGTACAAATAAATATCCAACTATTATAATAACTCACGTGTTTAAGTTTAATCGCCAATATGCAATCTCTGGCTTCAAACGAGTCATTATCACATTCTTGTTCACTATCTTTTTCTTAACTTATGTTTAGTGTTATACAATCACTAACAAAGTCGCGTGACTGTGAGACAAGGTCAACACTATGTTAGTGCTTGGTACTCCCGATTCTTTAGAAGAAAATTTTTGATGATAAAAGGTTCAAATATTTTGTGCAGATAATTTTTAGAACGAAATTGAAGATTTCTGTGGGTTTAACTTCTTGTAAATTGTATATTTTAACGCCCCCCCCCCCCCCCCCCAACGTAAATTTATTGACAAGGAGTGGGTTTTCTATTCGACCGCATATATATTTACTATTAATCTATTAAACTACTAAACTATTTTTACTATTAAACTATTTTTTTAACCTAAATGATTTTGATCAAACTTCTTTTGAAGGGTGAAATTTAAAAAAATTTCATGTTCAAAATTATGAAATTTGAGCGAAGAATTTTTTTACAATCCCAATACAAATGAGGAACAAACATTCAAAACGTGTTTTGTTATATTAAGGTGATTCTTGGGAAAATACAAATAATCTTTTCTAAATGCATTGACTCACGTACATGTCCCTTCCTGGATGATAAAAAAACTAAAATAGAAATAATTAAAATAAATTTTAAAATAAAAACCAGCTTTAAAAAAGTTCCATTAAAAGTGCAAAATACTTTTTGTTTAAAAGGCATATTCTACTGGGTTTTTTCTGTAAGATGTGACAATTTACAGAAACATACCTCAGATTTGACGTCAATGTTAAACTAGGTTATGGACCATTTTAAAACTTATTTGAAAAATTACTCCTTGTTTTCGAGTGCAGTTTCTGCTAGTTGGTTTTCAATTTTTTTAATTAAAAAAAATGTATCGGAGCCTTTTACGCGACTGTTTTCAGACTGTTAAGTTTACCTAATATCTTTTCATTTCGTTATATTTAATTTATTTAAAAAAATTCATATGATTTTGATTTTGTCAGAATTAAAAATTTTAATATATTATTGTGATTTTAATGAGTGCGTGTCTTTTTAAAGTAATTAAAAAGTGCAAAGTTGTGTGTGGGTTAATGTTAACAATATTATTTACCTTTTCGTCTACATAAGTAATATTAAGGAGTAAATGATAAAATATCGTCTTGGAAAATTGTTCAGTTGATTTTAGATGAAATTGGTCATTAATATGTATGTATACTTTTATGCAACAAAAAACTAAACTTACTCTTGATAATTTTACCTGAAACGTGTAAAAAGCAAAATTCCTGCGAACTTATTCACAATTTAAAGCTGAATTAATACTTATTAATAATTGCGTGTCAGTAATCTCTGCTTTTGTATATGTTTGTGTTTAAAGAAGTGGATTTAAAAAAACTTAACTTTAATTTATATAGAAAAATTTCTCATTTTATATCTACACTTAAGTTCTGATAAAAAGCTACTTTGATATTTAAAGTGGGAGTATTATTCAAATTAACTGATAAAATGTTTATAAATTTGTCATTAAGGAAAATGAAGAAACCATTTTCTTTCATTTTTGTAATACTGTTAAAAAAATGAAACTTTGATAGAAAGTGAAAACAAGTTGCTTTAACATTCAACAGATGGCGCTGTAAATCCAAATAAAGCAGTATACTTAGAATTTTGATTTAAAAGTTAATTAAAACAAGATTTTAATATTACAATTATTGGCATACGGTGATATGCTTGTAAAAACACTTAAAACTCTGCTGTTTCCTACATGTATTACGATAGTTATAACTCTAGTACAAGAGTTTTAAAAATCGGTTAGTTCTGACATTAAATCGAAATTCTAAAATTTATTGTTTAAGATAGTGGAATGACTAAATTTTCCCTACCATAAAAGATCAAAATATTCTTTATCATCCCTCTTGATTTGAACTATATATCTCGTATCCTCCAAATGTACGTCTGTCTATTGGTCAAATGATAAATTGATAATGAAACAAACTTGCCAACGATTCCATTTCTTTCAAAAATTTACAAAATAGCTCAAAAGTAAATCGTTGGATTGTGTTCCTGAACATTTTAGCTGCTGAATAAGTAAATTTTAACACAATATTGAAGTTTTAATGTAGTCAATTTACATTCACCAATGATACACAAAAATACGTTTTACTAATACCAATTTTATTATAACTTATTGACCATCTCTTAATTAATTTTTAATAAGATTGTTTGGGCCATAAAATAAGAATGACATATGAAAATGAAAAAAAAAATCATCTCTGCAAATCTTAAATTTATATCAGATTAATAGATCAAGTACGTGCTCTTTAATACAGATACGAAAATAAAACTTGTCTGAAGTCATTGATTTTGACCTCTTTACACACGCATTATAGTATAAAAGTGATTTTAATTATGAAAATACATTTATATTCTACTAAAAAAAAAACTCTAAACAAAGACATTCCATAATAGGTTCAACGAGTTATAACGAGATAGTTAATTGACTTGGCGAACCATGTAAACGTATCCAAGAAACATACAAGTCCTGAGACACACTAAATTTATCAATTAGATTCTTTTGGTATTAGCATAAGAAATTTTTATTATTTGACACATCCGATATATTTTTAATGAGAAATTCAATATATTTTAGATATTTAATGTTACTAGCGTAACCTCGAAGAATATCTCGCGAATTCTCGCAAGAACAATTATGTTTGGCCCCGCGTTGCCGAAAATCTGTTAAAGTTTATACATTTTTAAAGAAATTGAATGGCCCCCTCGGGACTCGAAACCGCGACCTATTGCTCGGAATACCCACTCGCTACTGACCCAACTGCAAAGGCACGGTTCATCTAGATCTTTTTTTAAAGATGTTTCTTTTTGCAATAATTTTTAACGCTGTTTTAAACATACGTCGACATTTCTGAGATGAACGTGCGATTCGTCACTGCTGCGGGAAATGTTCTTTCTTTTGATACCTCACGCCTTACATGTCGCGTGTAAGAGGCGTAAAAGGGATCTATAATACAGAAATAATATATATAAGAGTTTATAAGTACTCAAAGCTACTAAGCTACGTTTCAACGCTAATTAAGAACCTTTCTGCAGTTTTTTCTTGTGTCTAAAGTGAGGAATCAATTTTTTAATGCGTTTTTTACTTAAAAGCAACTTAATTAATTCAAACAACAATAAGATACTTCCCATTCAACGCCGGATTTAAGATGACCCCCCCCCCCCCCCTTCAATAATATATTTCAATTGATGTTGAAGACTTTTCCCCACTTCTTTAAATTGATCTTATCTTCTGGTATCTGAACAATGAAGATGCAGCTCTCTATACAAACACTCAGAGCCACGTGATTATGTGATGAATGGAAGTGTAGAAAACTGATAATGCTCTTAAAAACGGTTTAATTATTCGAATGGATAACTCTCATAAGTGTATAATTAACTTAAAGGACTGATTAGTAATTGTCTTCAGTTTTTCACTCACAGCATGAATATGATAAAGTGTTATTATTATAGAGGAAAATGAAAACAAAAGCAAAAAAATAGTATAATAAAAGAATGCTTGAGCTAACATATTCAAATGAGATTTAAAATCACACACATAAAAAAGTAATTTACGAAAATAAATTAAAGTTAAATGATGCACTAAAAAAACAGGATATTTTTTTTCTCTTTGGGAACATTCAAATGACAAACCTTAAAAATATTTCGCAAAATTCGAAATTTTTTTGTAAAAGCTAACGTTTTTTATACCAATGTAATGTTAAAAGTATAGTGTTTACAATGATCCGCATTTGATTAACTAGCAAAATATTATATCTCAAATCAATTAAACAGCAATATCATAAATGCATATATAACATATTTTTTTTATTTTCAAATATAAACGTAAATATTTGTTTAAATAGCTTCTTAAAAAAATGTTTATACGAAATGAAAACTATATTTATAATATTTGTTTATATACCCAGCAAAAAAAGTCAGCATAAAACCTTCATCAAAATTTTGAAATTGTAGGTTTTATGCAGGAAAACTGCAGGTTTTTTGAAGATCTATACAATTAAAGGTTTTTGTTTCAATGTCCTTCATAAAAACTGCAAAAAACTTTCATAAAAACCTGCAAAAAATCTTCAATTTTTAATCATGAAGGAAAAATGCCGATATTTTAAAGGTTTTATGCAGAAAAATTAAAAACTTCAAAAAAAAACTGCAGTTTTTTGTTTCAATATCCTTTATAAAACCTTCAAAAAACCTTCAATTTGACAATTTTGCTGAAGGTTTCATGCTGACTTTCTTTGCTGGGTAGTTTCTTAAAAATATGTTTATACGAAATGAAATACTTGATAAGAATATAAGTATGTATAATATCTCAATTTGTAGATATAAATATATTGATTGCCGTTTTAATTATTTAAAAAGAAATAAAACTGTTAAGTTACAACAAAAAATCACATTTATTAAACATCACGCATGAAAGCAATCATTATTTACAATAGTTGACATGATAAATGTATTTGGGATCACGCTGAATCACTAATGAAAATGGATATTTTTCCAGATATTTCAGTCATTAGGACTTCCAACCTTTTATGACTCTTCATCTTGAAATAGTTTTCTAGCGGCTTCTGTAAAAATCAAAATCGATTAAAACTCTTATTAAAATCTTTTAAACAACTCAAGTATTAAGTACAAAATATTTGTACTGAAAACAAGATAAATTTTGCTCGTAAGTATGGATTGCAGCTACATTAATATGAAGACTAAAGTAAATTAAACCTTAGTGAAATAACACCAATTTTAAGGTTTTTGAATTATACGTTGCTGTTCAATGTGTGGTTTAGATAATTGTGCAAAATTTTCTACATATGACAGTTCAATGACAGACTTCGGGAAATTAGTATATTTCAATTTACCTTTAAGAAGTCTATCAATATGGATTTTAATTATTGGATGGTAGATTTTACACTAAAAAAATATTATGAGAAAAAACAATTACTATTGAACATTAAGGGATTTATAACTTAACGTGGGTTCCAAAGCTAACATCAACCACAAACAATATATCTTTAATACCTAATAGAGTACAGAGTGTTACCACTGAGACACTAGACAGCTTCAAGCAATAAATTGCTCAGCTTATACATCTAATATATCGAAATTGACATTCATTTTCTGTTCGTACACAATAAGTTAGTCATATGGTAGTAATATTGGGGTGATTAGAAAATGTGTGGAAAATTTTTTGGAAAATAAGTGTATTTTTTTTAAGAATTGTACAGTTGCTTGAGTTCTTTACATTTGCTTAATTGTAAAAGTTAAAAGAATTTGCTTTTTCTCAATTAATAACTTTTATTAATTTGTCGTGGTATGACCCTATCTCAAATTATATATAAACTAAGTAAAGAATCATTCTAATACAAAAGCTATAACTTTTATTAATTTTAAGTGGTGAAGGTCGTTTCTCGGATTATATCTTTTTTGAGGTATTATGCTCCTTCCTCAGTTTATAGCTTTTATCAATTGACCGAATTATTGACGAAAAAATTTATTTTTCACCAAATATACCCTAAAAATTACATTTCTTGAATAAAGGAATAGTTAGCAAAGTATTATCAAAGTATTATTTATATCTTCAGCATAACAAAAATTTCATAAATAAACTAAGTACAATATTCAACGTATAATGTATAGTTAAAAAAATTGGTAATATATTTATATTCATAAACTAACAATATTTAGATAACTACAATATTAAAAATATCGCTTTTATTATAAAGTATTTAATTGAATATTTGATGGGTAAAACTACGTTTTTTCGGAAAACGGTACTTACTCCGTCTTTTGTACATGATCCCATAAGAAAAAAATTCAATAACGGCATATTTCGCTGCTTGAGATTAGATGTCATAATTGCTATAGTATTCTAGAAATTTCTTCTAGAAATAAGCGTCATTTTCTGTTAAAAATGTCAAATTATTTTATACTGCTCCAAATCCCAAAATCTTATAATTTTTTTTTAAAAGAAAGAAGTTAATTTTGTACGCTCTTCTGGTTCGTCTAAAGAAACTTATTTTTTGGTTATAAATGTTTACTATTTTTTCCTTCCATAATTCTAATGACAAGCGTATAAAGAAGCAAATTTTAAAATTGGAGATAGGGTGACGGGTATTCTTGTTCACCGATTGCACATTGCAATATTTTTTTAAATAATGAAGATCTATGTAGTGAGGAATATCACTAAGAAATAAGAGCTATAAGAACAGAAGTAAAGGGAAAGATTGGAAAAAGTACCGACATCTGAGTTACCAGTACTTTTACTTTTTAACAGTTTATGGTATTCGATGCCTTACCTTGAAGTTTTTTCAATTACTTCTTCTGAAACCCGACGAATCCATCGGTAGATTCTCCGTCAAATTGTCCAGGCCCGAATGGCTGTCCTGCTCCAAATTCCTGTCCCCCTCCGAATTGCTGTCCACCTCCGAATTGCTGTCCACCTCCGAATTGTCCCAGATTGAAATGGGCCCCATCGAAATCGGAAGCACCACCAAGAGAGCCACCTCCATCTGCAAATCCCTCGAAACTGCCACTCTCAAATCCAGATAGATCCTGATGACCGAAATTGGCACCGCCAAAAGAACTGGCGTCGAATCCATCGAAGCCGTCAAAGTCTTGGGCAACAGCACATCCCAAAACTACCAGAACACAGGAGATGGCCTAAAATAAACACAGCAATAAATTACTACCAGAATTAAAAGGAACTCTTGACAAGTACCCGATTTTAGCACTGATAAAAATACAATCTATTATATGACGAAACTTTTGCCTGCTATATGCTCCGAATAAATATTTCGTCAAACTGAGGAAATTCATTTTGTCGTTTCTTTGTCAAAAATGCGGCAATATACGCATAAGAACCAATTATGATTAATGACGATATGAAAAGGACCATAAAGGTATCTGAGTAAATCATTTTCGTTAAAAATTTGAGGATTCTTGTTTGGTCAAAAGTTAATAACGAAACTATTATGAAATATGACGAAAGTAGCCTTGACGATTGCAGTAATCTTAAAAATAATAGTATTATTTCTCTAAGAGTTAGTCAACTGATTTAAAGAGCTGAATTCAAAAAGGGTCTAAGGTAGCTTTTTCACTCAAGATTATCAGCTGCTACAGTTGATTAGTTTAATTAAGGTTGCACTAGTGCTGTACAATGAGTTATTAGGATCTATCTCGAAGGAAAGACCCCGGAACAAAGCTTTGTAATTTAGAAGCAGATGACGAGGACAACACCTGGGCAGCCGCTACAGGGAGTCGATTGAACAGCCAGCCATCCGTTGAATAACTCATGGCGACTCACAATCTCAGAGTGAACGCTCTGGTTTGATACAATGTAAAATAAGTTGCTTTGGCTTTCAAAAATCGGCACACAGCCTTTACAAGTGAAGACTGCTTAAAGGCTGAGATCTAAGTGAAAGTTATTTACTGTTTGGCTACGAGAGGGAGGAAGGGGGGGGGGGGATAGCCGAGCGTGTTTACATCAGAGTAGATTTTTTTTATATTGAGGTCCTCCATACAAAACTATAAAATAGTTTTTTACAGAATCATATTATTTTAAAATAATAGTTTGTAAGTGTAAAAATCATTGTACAGTGTATCCTCCTTACAGCGATCCCACGATATAGCGATTCCTTCCTTATATGACCATTACTGAAGCCCGGTAAGTTAACTAGTTTATATGACATGTGTATTGATAAAGTGTTTATACATATAATTTTTTTTGCTTAACTCATTGTGTCGACCTTTTATTTTAAAGACCATTTCGTGCTGGTACCGTAAGGAATCGTTGTATCGAGGGAGCATGTATCTGTGCAAGTAATTCATTATTCAATAAAGGAGAAGTCAATTTAATTTTGATATGTATGTGTAGTATATGTGAATCAATAGTGTACCAAGAAATTTTTTTAACAGGGACAAAATATTGAAAACTAAAAATAGGCTCACTAAATCAGACTAAGCAGCAGTCTTGGGTCAATACCTGTGAACCTTCAGTATAGAGCCGGAGCCCAGGACTGCCGTAAGTCATAAACTTCGTTGACATAAATGCTTGCGTTAATACTAGCCTTAAGGGCCAGAATACACCTGATATATTTCACTCTCAGATATTTGTTACAAGTAAATGCTCTCGTGTAAATGGTTTAGCTAGTCATCTCGTATTTTTAGATATAGATTTAAGCTGCCAAACAGCTATGACCTTGACGTGATGCATGTATCTCATACCTTTCGTGAAAAATGTGATTGTGCTTTGAGCATTAGATGAGCTTCTTTAGATAACAAACCTGCTAATATTAATCTCTCGGAAACTGCATAATTAATACTTTTATTCTGACTTCTTCTGTAGTATAAACTTGAGAAAATAATAATTTCTAAACAAATAAGCAGACGCATTGCCAGTACTTTTAGGCCCTGGCATAAATATTTAATCTGGTCTTTAGAGAAATCTTATAGTCGCATTCCTCCCCTTCCCTTCCCTTTTACCTTTTTATAATCCATACCTGTCTTAATAAATAAAAAATATTGCAAAAGGTAATTTAGGGAGCTACTTTTTTACTGTAAAGAGGAGTCAGCAAGTTAAAAACAGCGAAGGAAGTTATTCGTCTTAAGGGGGTCCGATACCTTCGACATTTTTTTCTTTATTTTTATACTTGTACAATCCAATTTTTTTTCTCTTTCTAAATATACATAAAAAACCATTTTAAGACGCTCAATTTTTTTTTTAATTGCACATTTATTTTTAAATTAAAATTTTAGTAAATTTTTTAACAATTTTAGAATTCCTACTCCTTTTTTGTTTTTCAATATTTTGAAGCAATTTTTTTTATTTAAGATCTTGAATAACATGTAAATAGATGTATGCATTCAAATTTTGATTCAGATACATCACTTTAAAAAAATAAAATATATTAGAAATTTTGGAAAAAAAATTGACGAAAAAAAATAAAATTCCACTTTAAGTGGTTTTAAAAAACAAATTATGGTAAAAATAGGAAATCTGAATGCATACATCTATTTAAAATATATTTATCTTGCTATACACACAAAAATTATGATTTTAAGTATAATAGTAAAAAAGCCTTAGCATTTTTAGTGTTCATTAAATTTCAAAACCACGAACAGAGATATTTGCTTTTAAAGTTTACTTATGATACAACTATGTTATAGGAACACATCATTAACACATTCATAACTAAAAAAGTAATAGGAATTTTTTGAAGCAATTTTTTGTGAGTTATTAAGATAAGTTTGAATATTATTTTTTAAATATAAAAAAAAATGACTTTTTTTGCGAATTTTGGGTATCGGACCCCCTTAATTTCAAATAATGCGGTTTCTATCTCTATGAACAAAAATTTATTTCCTCGGATCGTATAATTCCCAGTTCATCCATATTTTGGTGTGTACCTAAGTAGACCTCTACTATAACCTAAGGCCTATTATACACGGACGCTTTTAATGCGCGTTAAATTTTGTAAACTTTTTGAAAATGCAAAATAATTACAAATTCTGGCCTTTTCCATACTTCAGTAGAACTTTAAACCTGCACCACAAAATTGACCGAGCGTTAGCGAGAGCCCTGTTTTAACTCGACTCTCCAGCATTTCGTCTGTAAATGTGTTGTTAAGCATTTACAACCAAAACGCGTTGTTCGATTTTCTTAAAAATGTAGCATGAATGTTGTTGAAGTAATTAAAATCTACATACATGGTTTTTTTTTGGTCGCTAGGTTTACTGTTCGCAGAACTACTAGTTATCTATCTATAAAGGACATATAATATTTATGCAGGAGGATAGAACTAGACTCCACCATTGATATAAATATCTCATTGTTGTCAAAACCAAAAAAAAAAAATTCGTTACATATACGCCGTTTTTAATGACTTCAAGGAACTTTCATGCCAAATTTGAAGAAAATCGAACAAAGCGTTTGGTCGTGACTGCGTAGCAAACAAACAAACATACGAAACATCAAAAGATCGATTTAAAACGGGGACCTCGCTAATGGTCGGTCAATTAATATGCCTTGTATTAAAAAAATTATAACTAATATATATAGGCTTCTTATTTATTTTCTATTTGTATCTTTACAAAACAAACTTTAAATTAACGGTACATTTATCTCATTATATGTTTAGTAACTTATGTATTCAATATGTTCATAATACATATTCGGAATGCGTCATGTATCTCACAAATTTCAACTTTAAAATTATTTTAATTAACGCTCTTCTTGAAGGAACAAATCTTTACTGTTGGTAAAATTAATTTTACATGTATAAATATTGCTAAAATAATAACGAAAAAAATACTGAATATTAAATTGCTGCTAAGAACAAGTTTTTAGGTAAAGATAATATGAACTTTTATTTGGTTTATTTATCAAAGTAACTGTTTAATAAAGTGTAATAATAATTCAGCAGCACTGTTCAAATGGCATGGCAATAATTTGATTTTATAAATTTTCACATATTTTACGTTGTAAATTTTATCAAAAAACTTATCTTTTGAACAACAAAAATTAGTTTAAATAAAATATTACTTAGCCTTTTAGCATTTATATAAAGTTTATAATTAATTTAAATTAAGCAAAATAGTAAAAATAATTTGCTTAATTCCCTAAATATTTCTCAAAATTTTCACATTGAATATTTTAACTTATTGCATTTTGGAGTATTAAATTCTCTCTCATGATTTTTACAATTATTACTACCTAACATTTCCCAATAGAATTTTATTTGAATAGGAAGTATGAAAGTTCAATGTATTGAAATAAAGGTCCATAACAACAGTTATTATGAAAAACTCAACTTACCAAGAACTTCATAATGCAATATATTCTCGCGGGAAAACAAAATCCAAGTGAAAGTTGATCGTTTTAGTTAACACTGCCCGATCTCGCAAGCTCTTAATACTGATCGGAAGAAACACGAGGTCGTATTTATACGGAAGCTACAACGGTCTAAATAAAGCGAGGTGTACAGAAACCAGTGGACAAATCACAACGGTGAGCTCTCATCTAGAACGAAGTAGATCATCGATAGCTGGAGCCCGTGGGTCTAAGGCAAAGTGGTATCCAGCAGGTCAATTCTTTGTTCATTTCCTCAATAAGATTATTCTAAAGTTAGAAGGCAAAACAAAAAGGTTGTTCAACAGGGTAAACTGTAATGATGGCAAGGGGTACCAATTTTGGGGATGGTGCCCTAGATTTCTCTTTCTTTTGGACTTTCTTCTTTTGAATCGGAAGCATCCACCCTGGGGGGTTCGGAGCTTGCTGGGAAAACATGGGGTGTGACGTCTAGTAAGTGTGACGTAAATTAATAACACTATCACGCTTGTTGTTTTCAAAAATATAGTGTGCCTGATTATTTTTTGGTTTATCTAATTGTCGGATTGGTTTTCAATTGATTTAATCGTGTAGATGTATTTTTTAAATATGTTTTTACTTCCTGGATTGCATCATTATTGGTTAGCGAATTGTTCTATTGAAAAAAAATCTAACAGGAAGGTATTACTATCTTAAAGATATAGGTTTAGGTTTTATAGAGAAGTAAAAACAAATAATCAGTGTTTTCATTAGCTGTAAATTATGTAAGTAATATTATATTCTAAGATTTTTGATAGCCTAAAGCTGACTTTAGAGTTGCCATTACTAGCTTTAGATTATGCAAACAATATTTTAATTGAATATTTTTTGTATTTAAGGTTATTGTACCCAATTACTTATAAACAATATCGGTTGAAAAAAATCAAATCTCCATATTGGTGGATTTGAATTTTACTGGGTCCCTCAAAAAAATGTCCCTTGCTAATTAAAAGAGGAAAAACCTTGTTTATCGACTATTTGAGGAGTATTGGTACATGTGAAATCTGACACGGCCCAAATATCCTCATTGGTCCATATTAAGTAAATTCGAATATTGAATCATAAGCATATGTCGTTAAATTACATTTATTTAAAATGAAAACACAGTTTTCTCGGCTGCAAAACTAAAAAAGTAAGTTTGTACAGCCGTAGGGCAACGTTTAACAAATGAATTATGTTAAAGTAAAATATTTGATGGTTTTAATTGATTGTGAAAATATTTTACAGTACTTTTAATTGCAAAAAATCCTTCAACAATGTGTCCAGTTGTTTCATTTTGAAGCTGTCTCACGAAATGTACTTCAGTAAAGTAAATAATATTTTCTTCATTTTATAACTGTGTGTTTTTTAATAAAATTTTCAAAAATTTAAACAAAATAAATATTTTAAGCAAGCAAAGTTTACAAGACTGACACATATTTTATATTGAAAATAGGCTCAACGCTCTTCTAATATCAATAGTGACTTTTACAACTATCAGTAAATCTTTTCACAGAAAGTTACCACTAAAAAACTGAGATTCTTAGTGGACATTAATTTTAAATTGACAACCTGCGTGAAAGCTGCCATGCGACAAATTTTCCTGTTATAACCTAAAAACATTTTAAGATCTTCCAAACTTTTTTAAATACAGAACTTATGTAAGATAAAAACTCGTCTTATAGAACATTGCGTTAAGAATATTAAAATACAAATACAACGTTAAAATACGCAATAAAAATCCGTATAATCCGGACATATTTCGGGAGATACATCACCTTTCATCAGCGGAAAATGAAGCTTCCGCTGATGAAGGGTGATGTATCTCCCGAAATATGTCCGGATTATACGGATTTTTATTGCGTATTTTAACGTTGTATTTGTATTTTAACAGAACTTATGTAATACTATTACAAATTTTAAACTAAATAATAGCTGATGCTCGTAGTTTAAAAAAAATCTAAAACATTTAATTTGACATTGCCATAGCCATTTTTGCTATTTCCCGAGATCATTTTACAAACAATAACAATTACAAGCAAAAAAATATAATTTATTATATTTATGTTTGCGCTTGCGTATAAATCTAAATGTTCTTAGAATTTTATTTACAAAATAATGTTTGTGTGTATTAAAATTGTATTATGTGTGTGTTAATATGAAAATTCAGTACATTTTAAAAAGCATCCATTCAGTAGTGTGCTTTTACGAGTTATACTGTATAATATCGGCTTCAATATTTTAGTATTCAAAAAAGTTTAAATAAGCTAAAAAACTAAAAAAGTACAAAATTCTATTTGTGAAATTCAGTAAAAAGCCAACTGAAGTTCTATAAGAATCCAAATTATTGCCTCGGTCCTCTTCTTTCTCTTAACACAAAGATCAATACAAAATCCTCTTACACTAACTTTTTCTCGGTCATTTGATGTAAAACTGTCATCCATGCAAACTAAGCAATTAAAATTGTCTACATTAAAAGTTCAATAGTTCGAGCAATAAGATTATAGAAATTGTGTAATGAAAAATAATGATGCTCTCAATTTGAGAACTACTATCACAATTAAACAACATATATAAAAAGACGATATTAGGTAGACTTTGTTTATCGGGGCGGCCGCAGGGTATAAGGCGTGTAACATCACTTACTCAGGTACTTTTTTGGATTTCTGACAAACCAATGCACGCTTTCTATGTTGTATCTCGTTCCTATAATGACGTTTGCGAGCGTCAGACGAGTGTGAAATAAATGCAACTACGCCAACGCTGTTCCGCGGCTCACGTTACGTTTGTTTTCGTTACGCTTGGTGTTTGTTACGGTCTACTTTGCCCTACATGCACATCGTACCAGGAACCGATTTTTTGACGTTTTCTCATAAAAAAATAATAAAAAATAACAATAATCCCGACGATTTTTTTTAAATGAAGAAATAAAATAATATTAAATGAGGCGAAAATCAATCTTATTCATTTCACTAGTCGTCCCTTCGACCGTTAAAGGAGAAACCGATTTCCTATACAGTGACTTGTGCCAGTTTGAAAAAGAAATTGCGGAACTGAGATTCCTGCCTATAAAAAAAAATCTTATATCACTTGATCAATTAAGAATAACTGAAGCGCGTAATCCAGCAAAACAAATGCTTCCTCATTATCTTGCGTGTTACATCCCATTCCAATGCATGCGTGAAGAAAAGAATCGGATGTTAGGTTTTAAAACAAAAATATTTTCACTTAATATTTTTTTTATTTATACATATTCGTGGATTACAGAACAACATTTGCTTTAGTACAAGAGTCCTGTACAGGTTATTGAACAAATTAATCCACAAGTTACAAATATTTGTGGATAATTATTGAAGCAAACTAAGCAATTAGAATTGTCTACATTAAAAGTTCAATAGTTCAAGTAAATAAGATTAAAGAAATTGTGTAATGCAAAATGGTGCTCTCAATTTGAGAACAACTATCACAATAAAATAACAGATATATATAATAATTGTAGTCATTGTTACGCAATTTTGCAAACAAAGCTCTCAAATACAATAAAACATGTATAATTTTGTTTATATAAATCCGGATACACATACACGTTAATAAATGAGAACCATACTTGTATAACATTCATTGGTAAAAGTTATAGTCACAAATAATGACTTAAAATTGCAAATGGCATTTCTCAGTATTAATTACATCTTTGTTAAACAAGAGGTATGGTAGACGCAAATATATTCTAAACTAAATACATATAATGTGTAAAGAGTTGATTAAGCTAAAAAAGCAGTATACAATGGATTAATTACTTATAAACTTAACATAGCAAAGAGATTTCAACCTAACGTGTAATTAATGCTGGGAATAAATGCAGCATTAATTACACATTAGGTTGACATTTAAAAAATAAGGTTAATTAGAAATTTTCAAACAATAGTCCCTAGACTTGAATTGGGGAGGTATGTTGTTTTGTTGACCGTAAATTAATTTTTTACGCATTTTTTTAATTTAGTTTCTTATTTAAGTTTATAATTTAATTTAAAGTTATCTGTATAAGTTATTGAAACTAAATGAAAACGCAAAAATTTATTGCTTTTATAAGCATTTTCAATAGACGCTAAAAAGAGCATATTTTTCAAAAATATTAAAGTTATTTATAAGAATTTTTAAAAATGAATATTTAATGTAAAAAAAATTTAAAACAAAATAATTTAAACTACTTTTTTTATTTCTTATAAAAAAAATGCAATAGATTATTTTCACAGCAAGTTTATTTTTCTTTATCCAAAAGGATCTTCACCAAATTCGCAGATCTTAAAACTTAGCAGTAAAAGTCTCAAGATTGTAAAAAAAATCTCAATTATTGCCTATAATATTTATAACTATTTTTGTAATTTATCCAACAGATCCATCCCAGAAAAAGTTAATAAACCATTTTTGGACTTATGAGATTTCTTTGTTGAGATAAGATAAAATTAAGCCTATTTTATAATGAAACTTTTCTATTTTATGTCATAAAAAGTTTGAAATTCTAATTTCGTTCATAAACAAAGATATAACACCATTTAAATCAAAATAAACAGCATGTTGTATATAATTTTTTATACACGTGCACTCTTAACGAGAAGTAGATACAGCATTCAGTGCCGTTACACAAAAAACATTTTGTGAAACAAGAAATTTCCCAACTTAACGATTCGAAATTCCCAACTCAACTGTACTGAAAATTCCCAGTTCCAACTTATCGACATTTTTCTTTTTTTTATATATATATTTTAGCTAATATTAAACAGTTCTCTCAAAAGCATTGATTCCGTTCTGAGGTCTAATTTAAATGTAATCTTACAAGTTGGGAAATTTCTAATCTTCCCTAGCTTTCATTTCATATATTAATTTTCTTCGGGCATAAATTTTCCCAACTCGGGGTTTTTAGAAGTTGAAATGTCAAACGAAATCAACAATAAAAGTTCAAATGACTACTATTGCCTATCATGTTATCGGTATTGTCATTTTGCTAAAGCTGGCGCTGAATAATCTTTATTGAAAAAACAATACATGTATTATTTGAATAACGTTTTCACTTCCGATGGATGCTTCCGATAAATAAACATCAATAAAATATTTTTTTGTGAGTGAACAGTCATTTTTAAAGTTGATGAGGTTTTTTTATGTAAATCATATTGTATGTAGAATAAATTTAAAGATATTAATTACTGATTTCGAAAAAATAATACGTGCACTAGTAATTGTTATTTATTAATATTTATTTGTTTATTATAAAATATCTAATGAAAGCATATAAAAACTAACTTTTCCATTTTCTAAATTAATTGAAAGAAAAATCCGAAAAAGTCAAAGACGTAAATATACAAGATTGATTATCGTGAAAATTATTGTTAGTGTACATAAAGATCACTTCTATGTATTACTTCTAAAATGTGTATGTTTGCACTGATAAAAAGCTTTTCACCAATAAATGATAAAATAAAAAGAATAGAGATTCCAGGATATTTGTTCATAGTTTGTCCCTTTCACAACTTTTTGTTGTTTTACTTTATAATATGCTAATTAACGTAAAATAATTCCAAACTTTTTAGTGGATTTGGATCTACGTTAGTTTTCAATTTAATTAGGTTTTTTTTTTAAATTGTTTATTTTACGTTAATTAACATATATTAAAATAATAACAAAAAGTTGGCAGGGGACAAGTCACTGACAAATACCGTGAAATGGGCCAAAAATTAAAGCAATTTTAATTAACTCACTAACGTTTTGTTCTTTCATGCGTCTTGGTTTCAGGAAGTTAGAGCAAAAGTTATCACAGCTCATTTACTAATAGCTAAACAGATAATGTATTTATTATAATTTATTGTATAAGTATTATATGGTTTTAAAAAAAAGAAACAAATTATGCACTTTTGACGAAATTGTTAAACTTTTTAGCTACATCTTACATATGTTTTGAACTGTTAGTGGAAACAGAAAATAACATATTTTAATAAACGTATTGAGATTAGTATCCCATTGTAACTTCAAGCTTTATTTTCAAATCATTAGTAATCCCGGTTCGCATTAACAATTAACATACAATTTAATTGTCAAATTCCAAGAAAAAAAATCAATAATATACTTTTTAAGTTTTGTTTAATTTTTTATCGTATTAAGCATAAAAGCAGTTGCCTTCGTTCACTAGGCGTATCAACTTCCGCACATTTTTTTATTACTACTTCTTCGTATATTTAAAAAAAATACCAATACAAAAGTTATTAATTATTTCAGCAAGCAAAACTGGTAAGGTCATTTTATGTGCTCAATGTTTTTTTCGTATGTAAGAATGCAATGAACAATACACTACCATTATTTACCTAAAGTCTTTACAATATGTTAAATTACGAAATGTGAATATTTTATTTTAAAAAAATAGATAATTTCGACCATTAATCGCTGACGCTTGTCCACCCGTGGCTTTGGTGCTAAAAGCCACTTCGTCTATGCTCGTCAGTTACTTCAAAGAAGCCAATAATAGGTTCGCGCGCATGTTAAAGATCTTTCTTCGTCCGATTTATAAGATAAAATTTAAAGTAAAACGGCGTATTTTTTATAACCATCCTCTTTTAATTAAGATATATAGTTTAACTATAGATCATTTGAAAGCTTAGAATCCGGACCATTTTTATAGTAGGTATTAAAATGAAGAAATATATTTTTATGTATTTATTGCGATTGAAAAACAATGGTCGAAAATTTACCGAATTTTAAATTTCCATATCTTTAAAATTAAATATTTAAAAAAAAAGAAAGATAAACATAAATTAAGGTATATCTACTATTCTACCAAAAAATATAAATATGGAATGTTGGTTTTTATGCATTTTATTTTCCGTATAGAGAGAGATAACGGTACTTTAAAGTAGCTAAATTTAATCAAAGAAAGCTTAATTTATTCTGCTACTAGTGCAGCAAAACTGCTCACAAAAAAAAAAGCATTTTTTTTTCTATTAACAATTTTTTTTTTAACGTTTTAAGTTTTCGAGAAGAACAAATAAAAAAAACTCAATCAAAACTTTAATAGACTATGCGGGTTTTTTTTTAAATACTGTTTCCTGTTGAATAGTGTTGATGTTCCAAAATTAAAAAATATATAAACGCTCCAACTCATCATTTCAAAGTCGCAATCACAGTTAAACAGTTAGTCTGAAATTCTAAGCAAATTAGTCTTCATAAGACTTTCAAGAACTTCCAGGCAGCAAAAGGAACATTCCAAACTATCCATCTTAGTAATCGTCTAAAAAATAACCAATAAAACGTATAATTTAACAATGTATTTCAAGTGATTTCTAAGCGATCTTTTTTTAATATGGACTTATGAAAACCTAGCCATCTCTAAAAATGCTATGACCAACCAAAATTCTGTTTGAATCCTTCTTTCTCACTCTGTCTTTCTCTTCCTCCAATCCACTCTCACCAATTCACTTTCTTTTCACTCTCCCCAATTCACTTTCTTTTCACTCTCCCCAATTCCCTCTCTATCCCTTTTCACTCTCCATAATTCACTCTCTCTCTCTCAACATATTCCCCCATATAAAATTCAATATATCGTATATTTTTATTAATTAAATTACACACACAAATTGAACACATTACATTATTTCCATAAAATGTAATACTCTGTGATACAATATAGTAAATATGTTCGAAAAATGTATTCAAATCCATCGGTTATTTCTTTAATAATGATTTTGCAAAGACTTCACAGAGCAGAATTTCATGTCACTAAATTTTAATACATAAGTTCATTAATCACTCATTTTAATACAGAATTTCGTCGATCACTTCAATATTTCTTACTCGTCCATACTACATACAATATATCATTTCATCAGTCACTCATTTTAATGCAGAATTTCAATTTCATCGGTCACTTCAATATTTCTTACTCGTTCATACTACATACAATATATAATTTCAACAATCACTACTATTAATGCAGAATTTCATCGGTCATATTTCTTACTCGTTCATATTACATACGATATATAATTTCAACAGTCACTCATTTTAATGCAGATTTCATCAGTCACTTCAATATTTCTTACTCGTCCATACTACATACAATATATAATTTCAACAATCACTACTATTAATGCAGAATTTCATCGGTCATATTTCTTACTCGTTCATATTACATACGATATATAATTTCAACAATCACTACTATTAATGCAGAATTTCATCGGTCATATTTCTTACTCGTTCATATTACATACGATATATAATTTCAACAGTCACTCATTTTAATGCAGATTTCATCAGTCACTTCAATATTTCTTACTCGTCCATACTACATACAATATATAATTTCAACAATCACTACTATTAATGCAGAATTTCATCGGTCATATTTCTTACTCGTTCATATTACATACGATATATAATTTCAACAGTCACTCATTTTAATGCAGATTTCATCAGTCACTTCAATATTTCTTACTCGTCCATACTACATACAATATATCATTTCATCAGTCACTCATTTTAATGCAGAATTTCAATTTCATCGGTCACTTCAATATTTCTTACTCGTTCATACTACATACAATATATAATTTCAACAATCACTACTATTAATGCAGAATTTCATCGGTCATATTTCTTACTCGTTCATATTACATACGATATATAATTTCAACAGTCACTCATTTTAATGCAGAATTTCATTGGTCACTTCAATATTTCTTACTCGCTCATTTAATGCAGAATTTCATCGGTCATATTTCTTACTCGTTCATGTTACATATGATATATAATTTCAACAGTCACTCATTTTAATGCAGAAGTTCATCGGTCACTTCAATGTTTCTTACTCGCTCAGAATTTCATCGGCCACTTCAATATTTCTTACTCGTCCACACTAGGAAAAATGTTAAAAGTAGAAGTGTGAATTGACCCAGGCCTAGTGACATGTCGTTCACCCATCGAGTAACAAAGAAAAAACTGAAAGAGCTAAAAGAGGTTAACAACTAACAAAGAACTGATTGACTGAAGGCACGCCTAAAAGAGACACTTAACTTGTTTACATCGCGTCAAGAAACAAGCAAAACTTTTATCAACTGCCCAAGGAGATAAGGGTAAAGGTAAACTATTTTACGGCGATAATTTTAGAAGTTAAAACAATTTTAAATGGAAAAATACTGTTCTAATAAAGTTCGAAAATGCGCATAATTTTAATGATGTGTTATCAGTTTACTGGCAATAAACTTCTTCGCATTTTTTTCGAGAAAATAATTATTTTCCTTGAGCGTTTATCTTTTCAATAAATCTATAGCTCATTATGAAAGGCTTTTGAAAAATAGTTCAACTAAAGTTCATTGATATATATATGATGCGTTTACGTTCAAACTGGGCTAGATCCATCAAAGATAAAAACAATTGTATTTTAACTCTATATTAATTATAACCAGATACTAAAAGGTAATATACTTCAAACTATATTAATTAAAAAGGAGAAATATATAGGTTTTTTTATTGATTCAAAAATAAGAATTTCCATGTACTCCAATAGGTTAAGTATGGAAAAAAAAAACGGCACATTTGAGTACTTTAATTTTATCTCATTGCTGCTATATGTAACATATCAGAAACTAGCTAAGGAAATATATATTATTACTATAATTCCTATTATGTTGCAACATATTTGTTATAGACAGTAACATAGTGTTTAAATACCATATTGGATATCAAAGCCAATCAACTCTGATAGCATTCTTGTTGTTATACAATCAGGGAAATAACCTGAATTATTATAGTTATTTGACTAATGATATTATTTCAGTAGTAAAGATCTTTTTTGCGGGTCTCACACATAACGGATCTTAACATGTGAAGTAATAAAAGAAAGGGAATTTCCCGGAGTAGTGACGAATCGTATTTTTGTCTCAAGAAAATCAACGTGTTTTTTTTAAATGCTTTTAAAAATAATAAGTTTTCAAGCAGTTTCTAAACGAGCCGTTGTTAGTGCTGCCATCTATGGGTAGAATTCTTTGAACGGAGTGCTATGAGTAGTTACAACGAATGTGTGTGGGGAAGGTTGCTCATGCGATAATTATTGCACGGGCATGCTAGTAACAACTATTGTTAAAAATTAGAATTTCCAGATTTTCTGTAAAGTTTCAGGTTCCTCCTTAACAGGGCCGTCTTTAGCAGACGTACGGCCCCGTGCAAAACTAGCTATGAGACCCCATGAATTAGATTTTAAGTTGTTTCATTAGTTCATATGTGTATTTTTGCGCTATTTTATGTACAATAAACAAACAAAAAAGGCGTTATATAAATAATACGTATATCAATTGGAAAACTTTCCTTTTACGTTAATATGATTTTCTTACTATTTAAAATTCTTTTTAAAATTAAAAACGTAGAGAACAGTCAGTTTTAAATAAAATTATACATAAAAAAAATCAATGAGTAGGGGGTCGCACACGCCTAAGGGCTACCCTGCTCCTAAAAATGTCAAAGCCGAAATATTTTTAATATTTTGCCACAAATATAATTTTTTTTAGAAAATGCTAGCAATTTTTTTTAATGATCTTTCATTCAAAAAGTAAATCATGAAATTAAATTTAATATTAGAATCTAAATTAACCAAACTTTTATAGCAAAGCAGTATTTTTAATTATAATTTTATTTCGTAATAGAATAGTTTTAGCCAGGGAAGCCGAACAATTTTTTTAATTTTGTGAACTTTACGATATAAATTTGAGCGCCATTTTCTAATTTCTTACGTTATGTTACAAATTACAATGTTATACTCGATAACTCTGTCTGTAAGAAATTAAGTACAGATTTCGTTTTTAATGTAAGCAAACACCTTGTATTAGGCTTAGAGGGCAATAGCCCGAAGCGGAAAAATAGAAGGGCGGCAAATTTTGTTAAATATTGATATACAAAACAGTATCAAATTCAAAATAATTTTGATTTTTTTTAATTATAAAAATTGATTCATAGATATTTTCTTTATTTTCAATAAGTTTGATGTCTATGTTAAGAATAATACTATATATAAAAGAAACAAATTAATATTTTTTTTTATGAAAGTCGGTTTAGTCGCATTACAATTTAAAGTTATATATTAACACATATTCAACTTTACTTTCGTAAAAATGGGGGTGGCAAAATTTGTCTAGCTCTTTGTGACATCAAATTTAAAAATTTGTCACTGGTCTCATTGTGTTGGGAAATTTAGAAAGTATTTCCGAAAACTTCCTGAGAAGAAGTGAGAGCAGCACAGTTTAAAAAGAAGTCTTGACTGTTTTGAAACCCATGGCCTATTTTAACGGGTAGTCTTGGATTATTTAGGCAGTCCTATATTTAAAATGAGCAGTCGTGAAATTTAACAAAATAGTAACAATAAAATGAAAAAACAAATGCATTGTTTAGGGAAATTTTATAATTTTTTCAAAATTCCTTTACAGAGATGGGTTAAATAAAAGTCAACGCTTGCCATCAATTGGGTTTTCTGTGCATAAGACAGACCAATCGAGCGTCTATTGAACACTACATATTTTTGAGTTTTTCAACGTTATAAAAAAAATCTAACATTAAATTGCCACAGAATTTTTTTTAAAAATCCGTCCCAGTTGAAGTAGTTTTTGCTAATATAGAATTACGTGGAGTGTAAGATTTGTAGAAAGCTAAAAAAAAATGTACTCAACACTTTCTGTTTTGTTTTCGATTGTTTGAAATTTGATTACAATTGGGCAAATTTTCTGAGGTATTGGGCAGTCGTAATTTTTTGAAGAACTGGCAGTCGTATTTTTTTTAAGAATTGGGCAGTCGTAAATTTTGTTTGGAATATGCCCCATTTTGGTAGTTGGTTGGAGTTTTATGGCGCAAGAGCCAAATTCGACTAAGCTGCGCCAAACATTTCTTAGTTTATGAAAATAACCAACCCGTTTTGGTAGATAAGTAAAATTTTTGATAAAATTTTTGTGACAGACGACTATGGTTATTTGTAGATGGATACGATCAACTATGACTTATAGAAGATAACTGGAACGTTTTCATCGCTGGTGTGCGGTCTTGAAACAGGGCAGTCAATTAAAGACGTCTCTATTTTCTTTGGTGTGAACCATTCTCGTTTATGCAATTTTAAACGAGTGGACTAGTTGTCCATAGACCTGTACCAGGTTGTCAAAGAGTAACCATGATTATCCCTATATGGTCAACTCGAAGAGAAATGAAAACACCATTAATAGTAAAGAAGGTCAGTATCTACCACTACTGTGCAGCGACATATGAAAGGACTGCTTTCCAGGAAAGTTTTGTTGTTTCCCTAATGTTTGTCCCTTTAAGAACATCAAATCCAGAGGGGAACTGATGAGGTGATATCGTGACATGAGATATAGAAAGCAGTAGAATGGTCTATTGTACTGTTTATGGATGCGTCAAGACTTTAGGCTTGAATCCCATAATAAGCGGGTAAGGATCTGGAGTGAACAAGGAACGCAGGACTGTAACATCTTTTTTTTTCAGCTATCGCACTGACCTGCACCTCTTCACAGACGGTACTGTAAAGCATTGGGATCAAGTCTTTGACACTACTCCTTACCCATTTAAAATACAATGAGCTCTTTCCAAAGCTCTTCAATGGTAAAGGTAATATATTTCTTATCACCTTATTTGTTAATACACAATTTTCTATATTCAATAAAACTTTAAAATAGTTTTATTTAATAATAAATTTAAATCCATAGTTTATTTTATTTTTGAGCTAAAACACAAGATCAGACAATTGAGTGCTGAACAATATAATAACTCACTAACTATTTTAGATATAAGTTGTTGTAGTCAGCAATTGTTTTTTCAATAGATTTATATTAAAATGTATGGTCCCTTGTTGAAATTATTTTAATCTAATAATTTAAAGTAACCACATTTGTTTATATTTTATTACATTTCAGGTTTTTTGTAAATGGGAATTAGTTTAGAAAAACTGTCAGTTTAGCACTTGAAAATTGAAAATATTTGGTGCCAGAATGAAATTACTTAATTATTTTTATTAACTAACCAGATACTTTTCTAACCTGACTATCATTTAAATTTTATAAAAACTTTCCAGATGCAAAATGTACGTAAAAAGAATGAACTTTTTTTTTAATTTTTAAGATGTGTTTAAAATAAATCTGTTGATCCTTTGTTGAGAATAATATTAAATTTTATTAATTGGATTTAAATTACTTTAGAAACTAGACAACTTAATTACCCTTTTAACACATAACTTTGAGCAATTTTACTAAAAAATAGTTTTGCCAACTTACAGGTTTTCTCTCTTTTTACATTATTAGAAGCATGTTCATAAATTTCAATAGTAGATATTACATTTAACGTTTAAGATATTTGAAGAAATCATTAACAACCAGGCCAGTTTGCATTGTTAAAATGAGGATTTTCCTATTTTGAAATAAAAATGGAGAATTTCCATCATCTACTACAAATGATTAGGCCCATTCTACATGAACAAGTAACACGCATACAAGCTTCTCACTGATTCGATAATTCCTACCACATTGTATGAATTATTGAATCACTGAAAAGCTCGCACGCGTTTTATTCGTTAGCGTAAAAAATGGGTATGGGGGATTCAAAAATTATTTTCAAACATTTTTTTTCTGAAAGTGAAATTACTTTTGGGTTAGAAAGAACATCCCAAAATTAGTCTTATGTCATGCAACCAGTGCCTCATAAATAAATAAACAATTTCTATACTCGTAATCAACTTAAATACGTTCTATTACATTAATGTTTCACTGCATTAGAATATTTTTTTAATGTACAATACAAATAATTAGACTCTCAAACAAAACAATAATTTTAATCTTTAAATAGTAAAATTATATAGTTACATATTATAGATAAAATAGATATACATGCTCTTTCTATATAAATATTAAAACTTGGAAATTGGAATGGCATTTTAATTAGAAAAACAAACAAAAATGGACAATAATAAGAAGTGACAAAAGTAAAACTCTATAAAAATGTAAATATATTTAACAGTAACCATCTATCTCATAAGTTTTCTCTCAATATGTATAAATATACTACTTTAGCACTTGGAATATTTAAGACACAAATGTTTTAATAAATATATATTTAGGCAAAATGCAATATGAATGAAAATACAAATGATTTAATGAAAAAATTGGAAGAAATCTGAAAAGTCTTCTGAAAATGATTGTATAACATAATTTAAAATATAAAATTTCCTTCTCTATCCTTATATATAAGTCTTTCACTTTGAAAAGAGAATATCAAAACCATTTACCCGAATAAAAAAATAAATTTATATTTTATTAATCACGAGCGAAATAAAATGCATACCCAGATTTCAGACTTTTTATCAATGCCCATTTTAAATACAAATATTTTAAAACCAACTAAACTGTACTCATTATAGTTTAAATCGGTTAGTACTCTTTTGTATTTTTAAAAAAAATCATATGTACACTACATGAACTACATAGCTTGTACTACATCGTAAATGGTTATGATAATGTTGATAATCAAAACTCAAAATAGCGCAAATGATTTGTGGTTTAGCAATAATATCATGTTTCTAGAAACATTTTAATGACTGTTTAATCTGCATATTTAAACCAAGTACGCTTTCATAATCAATATTAGTGGTCCAATATTACTGGTTACATATTATGTAGAAATTAGCTGCCTATATTAAGTAACAAAAATTCCCGGTCTTTTTAATCTAAAGCGTTAAGATGTAATCTAATATGCTTCTGCAGCTAGCATGAATTATTTACATAAAAGAAACAAGTACCTTAAGCTAAAATAAATCACATTTTAACAAATGCATTCATAACAAATAAAAATAGCAAGCATATATAATAAAATTCTCTACTTTCTACCATTTATTCCTGAGTTTTAATTTAATTAATAATTTTTAAAATTTATTACTTTACATGTCCTTGAAATATATTAGTTTACATTACAGTTCAACGTAATTGTCCTTTATTAAACACATAAAATATAATTATTTACCTTTCTATTTCTGAATAACCTCAGTTTGCTATGATAATTAATGGTTTGATAATTTATTAGCTCTAAACATAATCTGCATAGCAAAACATAATATTTATTTGAATGATTTAAGTTCAAAAAAGGAAAATATAAGTAAAGAATGAATAATACAATGTTAGACATTGTATCTTTATGCAAAGTACAATTGTCATAAAAGAAGACTGCTAGTGTATATAAACTTAATATATAATAACAAAATACAGTACATAAAAATGAATTCCAATGTCTGGAACTGTCTCTAATAAAACAGTTGTGTGAAAATAAATTAATTTTTCACAATTCAGCTGTAGATCCTCTCCAAGACATCTGCCCAAACCCAGTGCTATATGTTAAACTACCACCAAAATAATCGGCGGGTGGTAAAGGCGGATGTCCCCCACTTTGTGATTGATATTGTCCTTGTATGTAATGATTTAACTCTTCCTGGGTGTCAAATATCATAACCATAAATGGAGATCCTGGAACATGCTCTCCTGACCATTTAACCTCTAGCCTGTAATCTCCAGGTTCTGTGGGATCATATTTGCAAAGAATGGTTCGATCCTTCTGACTTTCACGTTGCATTTCCACTCGAAATGCTCCTGGGGGAATAAATAAAATTATTAAACAGATTTTTTTAATTAATAAGTAACTGGTTTACAATCATATTTACAAAACACAAAATCATTTATAAATATTATTTGGGATTATCACATGACAGATATACAACAGTCATTTTTAAGTTTGAATTAAAACTAAAGTAACTTTGTTTAACATACCTTTTGGTCCTCTAATACGGACAGTAAGCTGACCTGCACCAGCTCCTCTTGTGTCACAAATAAAACGGCTTTGATATGTGGCCAAAACCCCAGGCTCAATTCCTGGACCATACACTCTTACTTTTGATGCATCAGGTGCACCTGCAATTCTTATTGTAAATGGGCTTCCTGAAATCAAATTAAAATAAAAAATTATACATAATAAAAAAATTTAAAAAGCAAAATTTCATAAAAATTTCTTGTACAATGAAATTGTATTGCAAAAGTGTTTATTGTAATTATGAAAATATCCAAACAACACTTCTATTAATTGACAAACATTCTTAAGTGCTCATATAAAAGTACACAGATATTGAAATCTTAGAGCACAGATGTGTTTTGACATATGTACTTAAATGTGTTTGTGACCAAGGCATTATTGTACAACCATTACATACATGTGCAAAATACAACACTTATCAAGAAAATTAAGTATTTCTAACATAATTTTAATTGAATATCAAAAGGGTAAAAAAATACATTCATTATTAAAAAAAAATTCAAAACATATATTTAAGCTGTGATGACACAGTTTAACAAAAAAAAAGGTAGAACAAAGCTAAAGTTATAAAATTAAATTTAAAACTCACATCACAAATATGCATATATATTACAAAATCAATTTCACACTTGTTATAAAATTATCTTACCAGGAACGTGTTCCCCTCCATACTTTATAGTAAGAACATGCCGTCCACCTTCTTGAGGTTTAAGATACAAAGTAAATGTCCCATCCCTGTGATCATACAATTCGCAATATGCAACTTTATGAGGTCCCATGCAATGAGCAGTTAATTCACCTATAAATATTAAAAAGTGGTCAGTTAACTAAATTATTAGTTATGATAATGTATGCTACAACAATGAAATGATGATCAAAAATAAAATCATGTAATACCACACATGTAGAACAACATGTATGGCACTACATGATTTAAATAGCAAACACAATATAGAAACAATAGTTTTTTTAAAAATAAGATTAATGGATTACAAAGTTACTATTTTTTTATAAAATAAAATAATTAAATTGAAATGCAGCTAAAATTAAATAAAAAAAACATTGTATTTTAATGCACTTTTTGAAAGGAATTTCATGGCACAATAATAAAATAAATTACTTTCAATAAAAATATTTTTTTTTTATTTTGTGACAAGTAATCACATTGCAAAGACACATTGAATGTTTCTAATGAAATCGAAACTTTTTCTTGGAAATATACCTGGGCCAGCTTTTCTAGTATCTATGAAAGATTTAATTTCTTTCCCAACAGTTCCTCCTCGAAGTCCTTCACCAGAACATGCTACTTTTTGTGCATCATAAGAAGCAGAAATATTAACTTTAAGAGGACATCCTTTAACTTGCCGCTCTGACCACATCACATTTAATAAATAAGCACCTAAATAGAAAAATTAAAAGAAAAAAAGAAAATTACTAAAAACATATGTTATTTAACTTTAATGCATTTGAAATAACCATCAATAACTACAAGTAATAAAATATAATTTTTGCACAAGAAAACCATTTATACTAAAAGGCGAATTCAACTTAGCAATGTATAACTACTTTAAAAAGTATCTTTTGTAACCTCTGTTTGACAAAAAAAAATGGTACTTTTGCAAATAACTGTTGAATGTTAACTTAAGCCACACTTTGCATTATAGTTTAAATTGTTATTGGTGTTGCATATGTATTTACTAGTGATTCATGGACAACAATAGACAATTAGACGACCTACATTGTTTAAAAGGTGGAATTCTTTTATTCCTCATTCTAACTATCACTGTAACACATTTATTCAATTAAAAGTTTACTAGTTTTATGTAAAAATGGTAACAACACACTACTTTTGAAAACTGAACTATCTTTCAGATTTAGAGATATTAAAATAAAATAATGTCTAAGCCAATGCTGTTGTTTTACATCAAGGTTTGGATAGTAATTTTATAGGTATGGAAAATGATTATTTTTAAAGCACCCAACTTTTAGAAATACATTTGAACTCAAATTCATCTAGGCATTTAATGGAATATAGACTTATTAAGATTTATGTAATGATGTAGGGTTACATTATTATCATCAATATGAATGAAAAACTTTACAAAATAGATTTATCATAAGAAGCAGACCTAAAGATAAAATATAGTTTTATCTTTTTAAATGTGAGTTATTTTTGTAATTGTATGAAAACGTTTTTACAAACATTTTATGTTACTTTGTTTAATATTATAGACTTCTGCAATTTAAACAATCCATTTTTAACATTAAATTAATATAGCATAAACACCTGAAATAGTTTAACCACATTGTGGTAGTATTATTTATAAGAGGGTCAGATAATTTTCATTCCTTGCTGTTTCTAGCATTCAGGGTTAAAAATAAATACTGAATTATAGAAAAAAAGTTTTAAATACCAGGCACAGTCGGCATATATTGAACTTTGTATATATTATTTCCAAGAGGCAGTATTTGTACTGGAATATCTGCTTTAACACCACCAAGAGTAACTTCAGGTGAACCTGTAAAGAAATATATTTTACATTATATAAAAATAATAACCCTTAAAGGTACCATCAAAGTTTATATATAAATTTATTATCTGTTCACTATTGAATAGTTGAGGAATTATGAAACAGTTATAATAGACCTATATTAAAATTGAGATATGATACTTCAAGAGAAATTCTTTAATATATATAAGAACATGTATTTTGTATTAGCTCAAAATTTTAAGCTTGAGATTATCACTGACAGGTCATATAATAAACTGACATAATTATAATAATATCTTAAAACTTAAATGTATTTAGTAAAAAGCAATTTTGTATTTGAAAACTTAAGCCATTTTTATTAATGTATTTCCATCATAAAATTCAAATGATAAAATTTGTTTGCAAATAAACAAGTGCATTTAAAAAGAAAAGCTTAAAAGACACACTTTTAGTGTACGATTCAAAGATATGTATATTGAAACTGTATTCAACTAAATTAACTGCATTACATTTGCTAACTATATTTGCTTTTTAAAACAGATTATTAAAACAATTTACTATTTTTTTTTATTCTAAATCTAATCCAATAAATATCATTTACTACCTAACAACTTTAAATTATATAAAATCCTTTACCTGGACCTGCTTCTGAACCATCTATAACAAATTCTGCTTCTTCGCCCACTTTTGCACCTGTTAACCCATGGCCTCTCAAAACAACTCTTGTATGATCTGGTGCTGGACCTAATTCTTCAGAATATGCCAAAAATGGTGATGCAGGGAGAGGGAGATCCGCAAAATAAACATAAATTTGATGTTCACCTAAAATACAAATTTTAATTATGAACAAATAGACATTACACATAATAAAAAATATACAAATTATAAATTCAAAGGATGTTTTATATAAAGGCATTTTATTGAAACTATTATAAAATATATTTTATTTCTGTATTTTTTTTTACAAATACATTTACAAATATTTATTTTATAACTAAATGTATAAATATAAACATTTTATTTTAATGTTAAAAAAAAATAATCAGAAATATGCAAAAGATATTGACACAGCTTTTAGTATATTTCAGCTTACTCTAATATAGTTCAAGTTAATGCAGCATTCCAAATGATATTCATCTAGTATTTCCAAAAGCTTGATAAGTTTATTAAAAAAAAAATTCGAAGTCCGGGTAAAAAAATAATATATTATAATATTTTTTTCACATTTCTATTTTAATTTCAGCAAAAGTAATTTATTAAATACTCAATATCCTAATTGTTATTCTAAATTGATTTGTTGATAAATAAAGTCAAACAATCTCTTTTGCACATATACAATTTATAGCAAATAAATGTAATAGCTAAAAAAACTTTTTACTATCCCGTTTAATGAGTCTAAAATATATAATTAATGAGTGTTTAAAAAAGTAGAAAATATAATAAATAATTTACCTTTTTCTTTAGGTGTAAAGTGAAGATGATATCGATGACTCCCAGTTTGATCAAATTTTGAAGGAATAATACCAGATGGAGATCTGACTTCTGCTTTTGGTTTGCCTAAAAAATAAGTATGTTTTATACAATAATTAATTTTTAAACTCTAATTCAAAATAAAATACTCAAGTTTAGTATCAGTAATATACCTGGTCCTGCATCAGAAACATCAAATGGAATTCTTTTTTCCTCACCAACAATAAGAGGGATATGATTTTGCTCATCAACTATATTTTCTAAGCCCCCAATTACTCTCATTTTACTGGTATTAACTACTCTTGGATGATACGGACTACCTAAAATATAAAAATTAACTTATTGCACTTACAGTTCAATGTTAAACAGTTATTAGCATTATAAAACATAAAAGTATATAGAATAAAAAAATGGAAATAAAATAGAAAATATATCTTTAAATTTACAGATTTAAACTAAAAAATATGAAAGTTTTATTAACATACCTGGAACTTCTTTGTTGTTCCACATAATTTTTATATCAAAGAGACCCATTTCAAGAGGAACATAACATACAGAATAAGTACCTTCTTCTTCCTCTTCAATTAGAACTTCAGCTTCCGTTTCTGGACCTAAAGTTGAACATAAACTTAATACTGTAACATTCCACAGTTAATTTTAATATCCAGTATGTATCTTCTATTGCAATAATATATTTCATGAACATATACTCATTTAGTTAAATTTACATCATTAAAATTTTTAATGGTGATATTGATAACAATATCAAAATCTTTAAACCTGTTGAATAACACTAAATGAAGCCCATCGATTAGACCCATTTATAAGAACTAATACTAGACATCTTTCAACTCCTTTCTATACAAAATATATGTAAATTGTCTACATTTATTATTTAAGGAAATATATTATGTTACATAACATTCATTTATAACACACATCAAAAATTAACTTGTTACCATCAACTGTTACTTGTGGATGACCCCACAGTCCTTTAGCAACAATTTTAAAAGTAGCTGGACATTCAACTTGAGCCACTAAAAGTCCAGGACCTTCAATTTTTGGAACACCACTATCTTGAGCAATAAAAGTAACTGGGCTACCTATATAAGTAAAATATATACTGTAAAATATTTCATTGTTTAATAAATAAAATATTAAAAGTAAAACCATTGGCACCATAAGAAGCATGAAAAGTTAATGGATAAAACAAATTAACATACCTGGTACTTCAATACCACCATATGTGATAGCAATTTTGTATTTTCCAGGTACAGTTGGTGTAAATTCAATAAGTTCGCCTTCTCCATCAGATGTGCCTTTCACTTCTATTGGCAAGTGTCTGCCTAATGGACTTGTGACAGTGACATCCAATTCAGCATAACCGGCATCTCGTCGATTCACTAATTATAATAATTAAATATCACATAAACAAATCATTGTTTTTAATTATATGTGCATTCTAAGTTCTAATCTAAAACATAAAAACAATCATGATTATACTGTTGTAGAACATTAAAGACTTATATTGAAAAAAATAAACTAATTTAAGAAATACTATTGTTTTGCTAGTAAGGGAAACAAAGGATTTTAATAAATAACGCAATAAACCCTCTATTGATTGACCCTCTGTGATGGAGACCTCTTCCTTATAAAGATGGTCATTTAAAGTCTGAATAATTTCATGTCTCTAATGCGATTATTTTTAGTTTAGGTACGACTTTTTGTTTGTTATAATGACTACTCCTATTCATCTCATGAGGTCGTTAAATCCTGGGTCTACTGTAGTGTTATATATTTAGCTTAATTAGACAAGTGAAGGAAGGTATTAATATTTTTAATGAAAAGGTATTATTTGAACTATTAATTTTTATTTTAAAAATTCAATAAAAACATGTAATACTGCAAAATAACACAATGTTTATAAATCTCACAAATCGTTTATTTTGCAGTTAATAACTATAAAACAACAACAAAAATCTGATAATAACACAAAAAAGAAAATTAAGTTATGGTCCCATACTTGACATTTCAACAAATTCACATGTTCCTTTAATTAATTGGAAAGAAAAGAATTTAAAAAAAAAAGCCATATGGGTATGATGGCATAAAGGATGTAAAACTCATGAAACGGTCACTTTTTATAATGCAGATATTTATTTAAGAGAGTACATGATATGCATCTTACTTTTTATATATCTATGACTTAAAAAATAAATATAACAATTATATTTTAAAGTACATACATGTAAATGATATATCTTCTCCAACTGCAAAATTTGTTGTTTTTATTTTTTGAAGAGCAACTTTAGAAGCATCGAATACTTGACAGGAGAAAGGTGATCCAGCTATAGCCTTTCCTGAATACAAAACCTCAATCTTGTGATTCCCTATGATGAAATATAACAAAAATTAATTATTTGTAGGTATATTTTTTATACTAAAAAAGTAAACATTTAGTTTATTGGGATTTTTCAGAAAAATATTTTATTTTGTGCGATTACTAACTGAATTACAGTGCTGTCTTATTACTTTGTATGGCAATTTAATTTTAATGTTAAAAAAAGTTTTAGTAAAATCCGTTTTATAAAACTAACAAAAAAATCTACATAGAAAATATTAAACTTAGTTTTAAAGATAATGAGTGCAACTAATATCATAGTCAATAGCTACATGTACAAAAAACAGTTACATTTAATTATGATACTTCAATGGTTTTATGGCTCAATTAATTTTAAGGTAAATTTTAATTCATAAAATAAAATTATGATTATTTCTTAGACAGTTGAATCAAAGATAGTTGAATTGAAAAAGAGAAAGAAAACCCCTATGATGCTAAATCAAAGTGTGTCGGATAAATTAAAAAATATGTTAGCAGTTTCAGATACTTCTAACCATAAATTTTCAATCAGATCTATTTATTTATTTGTTATAATAATAAAAAAGAGACAGTTTCATTATAAAATAAATAGTAAAGTACAAAACTAAATCAGTCATTTCAAGAACTTAACTGGATTTGGCCTATTTTGAATGTAAAAGTCTCATTCCTATTCTTTTTTCATTACATAAATTTTAAAAATTTCAATTGGTTATGCTTAGCTTTGAAGCATTTAATCTCCATAGTAAGGCTTTCGTAGGGAATTCAACAGTTCTGAAAGTATAATTTGTTTGGCATGTCTAGGACACTCACATATTTTCACAGCATATATGTTCGAAGCATGTATTTTTTTTTATTTTGTACAGACTAATGAACATCTAACAAAGACTTATTATAAACTATATATTCATTGCTCAAATTAATTTGTTGAACAATATTAAAATATTTAAAGCCTAAATGTTAATCAAACTAAAGTTTTTTTTATCTATCTGGTTTTTATGATTATTTTTTACTGTTAAAGTCAACTGACATTTCAAAGATGGTCAGTAGAAAAATATTATGATCAACAACAATTTATAAAAATATCAAAATTTCCAGAAGAAAAAAAATTAAATTTATCTCATCCAAGGTTGTGTGCATCATGGCCATCTGATTACAAGGAACATCATTCTTAGTGTAAACCCCATCCTTGTATGATCAACCTATCATTTGTATAGTCATTAGGCACAACTGACAAAACATTAAGAGTTACCATCTATTTTAAATATGCATGGTGTTTTTTTATAATAGACAATTAGATTGTTAATTCCAACTTTCTTTGATGGTTCTTCATTTATATAAAAATGCAACCTTTTTAAAATTAAAATACAAATACGATGTTAAAATACGCAATAAAAATCCATGAGATCTGGACATGTTTTGGGAGATACATCTCCCTTCATCATCAGAAATTAAAAGTCTGTGACACAATTTCCTGTCCACAGACTTTTCATTTCTGCTGATGAAGGAAGATGTATCTCCCGAAATCTCCAGATCTCATGGATTTTTATTGCATATCTTAATGTTGCATTTGTATTTTAATATTCTTAACGCAATGTTCTATAAGACAAGTTTTTATCTTACAACCTTTTTAAACTAATCTAAATCATTTTCAAAGATTATATATTATTAAATGGTGTGCGAATTTTATAAATTTATAAGTGTTTCAATATTTTATATTACTTTCATACACATAAACAATACATTAAATTATGTCACATAGCATAAACTCCACTAGTACCTGCTTGTTGTGCAGGCCATTCTGCTAGCAAACTTCCATCCTTCTGTTGGTAACATTTCACAGGCAAAGGAGAACCAAGTGGTGCTAAGGGTAAAAGAACAATTAATGTTATGACGATAAAGAGCACAATAAAATAAATAGAAAAAAATTGTCAAAAAATATTTTCCCTTGTAGTTAGAAAAGTGTGTTACAGCAAAATAATGTTACTAATAGACACTTCCTTTTTTTGAAAAAAAGAATAAATTCTTATATTTTCTATTTATAATCTAGTATGGCATACACAATTGCAGTTTTTAAGGCTTGTAAAAACACATTTATTTTAAATGATTGCATATTCATACTATTTCATAAAGAATATTAATACTAAAAAACTTTCACTTAGTACTTAAGTTGGATAATGCAAAACAAATGTGCTATTTTAGCATAAAGTATCGTCTGCATTATGTAAATAAGCCAAGTTTCAATGGGTTATAATGGGCATAATGACATTTATAATGGGGTTAAAATATAGTTAAAACATTTATTGACACAATACCATTGTATAAATATCTTAAATGCATAAATAATAAATGTACTTTTTATGAAATGGGGTCGATTTAGAATAACCTATTGTTCATTGAATTGTACCTATAACTAAAACAAGCAAATTCTTGCTTTTTTCATAAACTTTTGAATACCCCTAAATATATAAGTTTTATACTATATTTTTAGTTATTTTAATAATTTACAGTATTATGTAGAATAGTCTACATCTATCTAAACATAAAAATCAAAATACGACATTTACAACATGCATATGTAAATTCAATATAATTAAATAATATCAATGATTTCTTCGAAATCAGTTATTTAACATATCAAATTAGTAATACTAAGTAGAATATGCAATTTTACCTTTAGCTTATTTTCAAGTATAAAAATATTGTCTTTCCCTTCCAAAATTTTAATATTAAGTTAATAGTTGTTTCTAATGACTTGCATTAATCTAAGTACTAATTTAAAAATTGTATATTTAAATAAAACTTACAAATAACTAAAATATCAAAATCTTTGGCTTCACCAAATCCTCCAGTTTCAATAAAAAATGAAGCTGTTTTCCCACATTGGGATGATTTTAAGCCAGATCCATGTGCTATGATTGAATGACTTGGATCACGGATTTCAACAATTTGTGGGCAGCCTGTTAAAATAAAGAATGAAAGCAATTTATTATAAGATATATTTCTGAATATGCTAGTTTATTAGAATATTTCTACTATAATTTTATGTTTGATATTATTACAGAAATTCAAGTTGGATCCATGGTGATAAAGGAAGAAGCTGTTTAATTAAAAGTTTTTCTGGTGTATTTCATTACGGATAGATCTTAAAATGTTGTCAGTAGAACATTGTGCAGCTCTAGTGTGACATTAATTCAATTAACCATCATTCAACTTAATAACATTCATGGTGTTTGGTGTGATTCATCAAGAAAAGTTAACAACCTTGGCTCATTTTCACAGTTTGACATTTGCATACACTGGGAAGAAATATACTGCTGGTCTATTATGATGTGAACACATACAACTGCTACGGTTGTCAAAGTATTATATATCGACGAAAAAATTCTACCATTCTTTACACAACTTAAATACTGTACCTCTACATTCCATTTATATTTTAATATAAAGTTTGATTAAAATTTAGAAGCATGTTCATCATAAATATTATACCTGGTGCTTGATGGCCATTATAAAATACATCTATTTTATGAGGATGATCAGAGTGAGGAACATATGCAACTTCATATACTCCAGAAGTGATTTCTCTCAAATTATATTTTACATCTCTTCCAGAAGCTGTAATTGAAAGGTTTAAATTTCCTCTTCCTGCTCGAGATGCATCGACTGTAAAATTGGAATATGTTTTATGATTACAACAAGGATAAAATAATTAGTATTTAAATTTTTTTGTGGATATGAACACACTATATAATCACTGGAAAAAAACTAACTGTACTACAAATTAAATTTCATACAAAACTGTTTGCATATACATACAATACTTAAATTGCTATTTCATAAAAAGTTATTAATAACTTATCTAACAATGCTTAAAATATTACTAAATAAAATGTTAATTTTATTTTGTAAATATCAATTTTTGTCTTTTTAAAATAACGTGAAAGTATAAAAGATTTATAATTTAGCTAAGCAAATCAGTTTTGTATAAAAATATATATCTATGTACATACATGTCTCATTGTGATAATTTTTTTTACTGTTTTTTGTAATGGTTGACATCACTTTTCTAAGATTTATTCTAATCAGAATATGTTATATAAAGGAAATGTTTACATTAATATTATTTTATTTTCTATTTTGTCTGACAAGATAAACAATTTACAACATTTGCAAAATAAATTAAATCAACTACAAAATAACTTTATTACTTACATTCAACATATATTTACCTTTAAATATTTGATCTCTTCCTATAATACCATCTTCAACATCTATAACTTTTACTCTACTTGGATCACATACTTCCACTAAAAAGGGCTTGCTGGAAATCATACTTCCTTGATGAAGTACTTCAACTTTGTAAGTTCCTATTTCATGAGTTTGATATTCAACTCGGTATGAATCATGCTTAAGATTATGTACTGATGCTGGAACTGAGCAACCATTAGGACCTGTGATTAGGAAATAAGGAAAATAAAAAGATTTTTATAAAATATTTAGTCAATGTATATAAGTTTTCCTTTTTAGTTGAGATTTTATACAGGTGCAAAAAGAATATAAGATGTTGAAAGGGGTAGGAAATTGTAAAAATACCCAATCTGTTTTCAAATAAATTTTTCTAAGCATAATGTCAAGGTAATAATGTTTGTTACAATAAAAAAAAACTCATACACAGATATTGCAACCAAATAAAATATATTAAGAAAAATCTCTGAGTTATAGATCTATGGGCTTCGCATCTTTGTTATTTTTAAAGGATTAGTAAAGTTTTCAATATTACGAAGATTAATTTCAATTTACCTCTAACGTTTAAATTAAGTAATTTTAAATCAATGAGTGACATTAAACTATATAAAAAAATATATTGAATTATGTTAATTATTAAAAAAATTAACCCTAGATATAGCTAATGTTATGTAAATACGTTGAAGAAATAGAGTTTTATAGTTTAAACAGTATGAATTGTAAAGCTTAATAATTTATCTAAGAAATTCACTAGATGTACCTGTAACTCGAACTTCAATGTTTCCTTCCAGACCATTTGTTTCAATGTCAAATGCATTCATAGAACCAACTAAACCTTGTTTTAAACCTTCTCCATTTGCCACAACAGAATTTTGTCCTTTGGCTGGTGTAGAGACAACTTCAATTTTGAATGGACTTCCTGAAATAATAGTAACACATTTAATATGCTTTTTGCCTATAAGTTAAATGAGAATATAATGAGCTAACAATCTTCATTGCTTTTTTTCACAACTCTGGTATTTTATTTAAAAGTATAAATTGTTTTATGAATTATACTTTAAATCACAACGTAAGTTTTTCAATATAAGATTAGAATTAAAAAATTAACTAATACTATTAAAGTATTAATATAAAGAAAATAAACATAATAAATTTTAAAATTACCTGGAACATCTTCAGCATTGAATGTAATATTAACATAATGAGATATTTTATCTTGAGGAACAAACGTAACATCATAAAGTCCACGACTTCTCATTGATACTTCTGCTCTTACTGAAGATTTTCTTGTAGTAACAACAAGTTCCAATGTTCCTTCTCCAGCTTGAGATGCATCCACTATTTCGTAAAAAAAAATTAGGTTTACAACAGAAAACATGCAATATGGGATTGTAATGACAATATAAAAGCAAATATACAACAAATTCAAATTTACCTTGAAAGGTGCAAGGTTTCCCAACAATGCCAGGAACAAGCTTTGATACTTTTACTTTCGAAACATCATAAACATTACATGTAAATGGACTACCAGGTAAAGGTGAATCATCCAAAGTAACTAAAACTTGATGTGGCCCTAGAAAAGGATAAAGCGTCAAGAAAGTACCAATATCAACTAAAAATTCCATAGTTAAAACTTGTACAGCCAAGAATTAAACTTGAAAGTTTACATTTAATTAACTTTAATTAATAATCTATTATTTCATTTAAATTAATGTGTGTAACAAGATAAGTATTTGATGTTATTTAATATTTAATTTTTCATATTTAACAAGACATTTCAAATGTAAAATTTAACTTCTAAATTAAAATGCTAGGTTGCATTATTAGGCTAGTCAATTAAATTTGGCTCCATGTATTAGTACTAAAAAATTCTTAAAAATCCAATACTATAAGCTCTTTAGTAAACCATTATCAATGTTTTAAAATTAAAAGCATTTATTTGAAGTAGTAAATTAGATATAAAGATAGAAATTCCCTATGAATTTGCAATTTAGTACATTGATGGTCTTCAAAAAATAAACTTACCCACTTCTTGAGGACTAAAACTGACATCAAATGTAGTACTAGATGTTTTCTTTACAATTACAGGAACATTTTTAGTTGTAGGCCCTAATATACATAAGTTTAAAAGAGTCAGTTATGTTAATCAACTAACATTGAAATGCTAGCAGTAAAGTTAGGTGCACACATTTGTTAAATTTCACACATATTGGTCTAACTGAAAATAATATTTTGTTTAATTTATTACAGATATTATTAAAAACCTTTCAGATAATTTGTTAATTGATTTAAAATATATAAATGGTTATTTTGTAAGTTTAAATAACTATGTGATATATTTGCTAAAATATTGTTATTTGTTAAGTGCAAACAAATGTAAAAATAAGTAGTTTCGGATAAGGAGAAATTTAATTTTAAAAACAGGAATATCGATACATTTCTGAGTAAATACTTTTAAATGAAAATTATGTAAATAACATACTGTAAGGACCAAAATATTTTTCACACTTTGTTAGAAACTTAGAGGTTAGCTAGAGCAAGAGATACCCAAAATGACAGTGCAAAGCTAACATAGGCTATCGGTGAATTGTAAAAAATCAAAGCAATAAAATAATTCAAATTTCTTCAAAGTTAAAGATTGTAATATGAATGAATTTATATAGAGGAAATTGTTAAAAATGCAAACACTTATGTCTAAAACTTTTGGTAATGTTATATAAAATCACTCCACAAGAAGCAATGACACTTATTTTCATTAACCGATAGAACCAATAACTAAAAGTACACGAGATAGTTGAACTAAAAGTAAATACATGTTTTTCTAAAGATGCTAACATATATTCTACTTGAAAATGTATAAAATATTAGTTGTGTATATACAAAACTTATTATAATAACTTAGGCTTAAATATTAAAAAATATATACATATTAAATTGAAGGAATTTATTTACCAGTAACTACAACTTTGCATACTCCATTTTCAAAACTTCTTGTGTCAACAGTAAAATGAGCACCTTGAGATAAGGAAGTCATTCTCAAAGATGATCCTGTCACAACAGACTGACTACTATCTGTTATTTTTACAGAACATGGACTGCCTATAAAAATATACATTGAATACTATTACAACTATACTGGTATATTATAAAAGTATACAAGCATGAAACTGTCTATCAAAGTGAGTACTCTTTCTAAAAGCATGGTAAGAATTTATGAATTTTAAAATGTAAAGGTTTATAAGATAAACACTTTTAGAAATAGCTATATGTGTATAAATTTTTTTCAAAAGCATAAAAAATTTTAGATTAAAAATAATCAATATAAAACAAAAATAGCAAAATGTAAAAATTGCCAGACTTCATAATATGAATGTTTGAATATTATTTATTCTGTAACAGATACAATTTTATATAAGTACCTAAAAACTGAGGTAAATTGATATATTTTTTAGAAACAATTATAATAAAGAACACAATATATGTTTATGCATAATACAATATATCCAATTTTCTACAAGTAGGCCCAAAATATAAATATATCAAATTCACTTAAGTCTGAAAAACTTTTAGTGAACATATCTATACTATAGTAATATGGTAGGGAATATTTCGTTAAATTACATCAGATTTCACAGTTTGATTAATTGGAAAAGTCATTAGATATAGTTTGTAAAGTAAATGTAAAAGATATCATCTTTTTAAGTGACAATTTTATTCAGAGTAAATAAGACATCTTAATAATGAAAAGTAAGAAACAAAAAGGGAAAACCTTATACTCATACCTGGAACAGGTTCTCCATTAAATTTAACACTTAATGTATGTGGTTGAGCTTCAGTAGGTTTAAAGTTTACTCTAAATCTAGCATTTCCTTCCGACTGCACATAATTAGGAACATTTCTGCCACCAACTGAAACAATAATCTCCAAGTTTCCGGCACCTGCTTGACTAGCATCAACTGAAAAAAAATTATGTAATTTAAACTATCGTAAGAGTTTGTTGTCAGATTCTAAGAGTACTAAGTTTATAAAGCTGTTGAAAATATAAAAAGTTGAAAACTCATCCAGAAACATAATAAAATAACAATTTAATTTTTCATAGTGAGATTTTCACACATTCTAAATATAAAATGACTATTATATAAGCCTTATATGTATCTACATTTTATATAAATAGAATAACAACATAAATTAATAAGAAAATATGTATGAAAAATAACTTACTATTAAAATAAACAGGCTTTCCAACAACACCTGCACCAACATCAGTTACTTTTACTTGGGAAGAATTGTATACTTTAACAAGATAGGGGCTTGAAGCAACTGCTTGTCCATCAACTCTAACATCAACAGCATGATCACCTAAGCACATATGATAACAATTCAATAATTGTTTTTCAATAATACACATTTCTGATTAAAGAAATTTCAATTAATAATGTAAATTTTTCATATGTTGAATACAATATGAAAATTATATATTTTAGCATACCAACATCTACTGGAGTGTATTCTACTCTATATCCACTGTGATAATTCCCGTGTATGAAACATTTCAAAGGCAACTGATTTGGTCCTGTAAAATAAAGTGCAATTAATAAAAAAAGGATTATCATTTTACATGCAATAAAATGATTAAGATATCAGATAAATGGTTAAGACTGATGAACATCAATAGCTACTATAATCACCAAATACTGTTAAAATAAAAATTAAGAAAAAAACCCAGTGCATTTCCGTTTGTGGGGTGAGTATTACAACTAAGTAACATATATGTAATTCATATGTAGTTACCTAGTTGTAGTAATAGTGTGCCATATTAAAAAGTTTAAGCAATTCCAAATAATATTTAGATAGTAATAAAGATTAAGATCGCAATAATGTTTTTAAAAATATTTAGAAGTTTATAATAGAAATAAATAAGTGTAAATACTTAATCTTTTTATGTGAATGAATTTTATCAAGGAATACTATTTAGACAAATAAAAAATATATATGTTAAAATATTAAACTTATAACTAGTATCTATGAAATAAATATAGATTTTTTTAATGTTCATTTTATAGACTTTTATATCTAAAATTTGTAATGATGACATTTACACTTAGTCATTTTGAAGTATCTATGTAAATACAGCATTTTATAGCAGTTAGTCTTAAAATCTTTTCTTAAAATTAAAATAATTGTTCATTAATATAACAATAGTTACTAAATAAATTCATCAAAATATTAATATTCAATAATAGAAAAATTTTCATCAAAACCTTTTTTAAAAATAATTATAACAAACCTGTTTCCTGAATTAGCATGTAAGAAAAGAAGAGTTAAAAATTAACAGGATAACTAGCTTTACTGACAAGAAAAGAGCATATACATATTTTAAGTTAATTAAAATTATTAATATATTTAATTTATTCATAAGAAAAATATGGATACTAAATTTATGGCATAGCAAGTTCTTTAAAAAAAATCATTCTTACCAATTACAGTACAGTGTACTTCTCCAACATCAATGCCTCCAGTGTCAATGATAAATGAAGCAGGGCAATTAACTGGAACTTTCTCTATACCATCTCCTTTTACTTTAATTGGAGCTGAATCAACAATATAGCACTCAAAAGGACTTCCTGAAATTAGTAAAAGTTGTATTTTTAATTATATTTATTTACTAAACAAATCTACAAAATTTAGTTTAAGGTTCTTGAATTAAAATACTATAGTCTGATGAACATAATTATTTTAAAAACTATAAAGAATTATGAAAAGTGTATGAGAACACGCCAAACTAAAACAATTCAATTTTTTAATGTAATATTTCAGGTATTTTTAAAACTCATGAAAATTAAAAAATGAAGTGAAAAAAAATATGTGGCAAAATTCTAGCTAATACATGTTTATACATATAAACTTATAAGTAAAACTGCATAATAGAATATATATAACTAATGCACATTGATAAACTATATAAGAAATATTTGCAATGCAAAAATTTACCTGGAACAGCTTCTCCATTAAACTTTAAATCTATTATATGGCGTTTTGAATCTTGGGGAGTAAATGAAATTGCATACTGTGATGGACTTTGTGCTTGAGGAACTGTCGGCACTTGCCCTTTATTGACAGTTACTTCCAAGTTACCAGGTCCTGCATTCAATTTTTCCACTGAAAATGTCATTAAAAAATTAAACTATAACAAAAAATTCTACATTAATATTTATCGATAAATCTGAACAAAATCATACCTACCAATAAATGTGACAGGTTTTCCTATAATACCTTTAGGAATTTCTTTGACCTTAATTTGCTTTACATCATACACTTTTGTAATAAATGGACTATCAGCAATAGGATTACCATTAATAAGAACATGGGTTCTATATTCACCTAAAAGTGCACAGATAATATGAAAATAAGTAAAGAGAATAAATAAAAATAGATATGCTTATAAATCAATAAGTCCAAAAATATAAACTTAAATAAAATAAAAAAAAATTTAAATATGTCTAGAATAGCCTTAATATTGATAATGGAGATTGCAAATATTCTGAGTTACACTAATATATTTGGTTGAAATAAATAAATAAATTTAATTTAAGGGGAAACAGTTAACAAAATTATTTTTTTCAGTAACAATTTTTTTTTGTATAATGCAACTTTCCAGTGATAAAATGTCTTTCAGTGAAATATGAACAGTTTGTGATAAGCTATAACTATAATTAAAAAATAACCCACCACACATATAGCATCATCAAAAAACAAGTATGATTATGTTTCATGTATTGTCCCTTTTGATAATATTAATAACCATATCACATAAATATGTATGTGCATATATAACAAGTATATGAAACTTTCGAGTTTCAAGTCATAGTATAAAGTGGTATATGTGATGGACTCTGCATTTAATTTCAAGTATTGACGTTGCAAGTTTCAGGTGAAACTTTAAAATTTGTAAATTTATACGTTTTATTTGTTTGCTAAATACTTTCTTATTAAAATGTATTTTATATGTGAATTTTTATTATATGTTAATTATATATATGTGCAATGTATGTTAAATCATATTTATATTGTAGCAAAGAATGTTATACCAAATTATAATAGACAAGCAGCTATACAGCTTTTATCTTCATAAATAAAAAAAGAAATAGAAAATGCACAAACCAGTTTTTTGAGGTATATATTCTACTTTAAGGGAATTGTCTGCTAATTCCTTCATCTTATAAGGTACTATACTGCCATCAGGACCTGAAATGCAAAAATTTGAATGAGAATTTGCATACCAGAAAAATTTATACATTCCTATTTGTTTAGATCTCATGTTTTAGTATTCAGATTATAGTTAAAATTATAATAAATGTATGTTGAACAAATGGAGCGCTATTTGTTAATTTCAAAATGTAAATTGAATTTAAACTTATAATGTTTTTAATTAAAAAATAAACATCACATAATTAAATATGAACAAAACTTAATATAAACAAAATGTTAACAATAATAAAAATCAAACAATATATAATTTAAAAGACATATAACTCAAACGATTTTTTTTCTATACTTTAACAATTCTAAACAGTTGAAGTTTAAATTAAGACATACAAATAGTTAATATACAGAAGACTAAACTATTAACCAAACCAAATTTCAGTATGCATGTCTATTGCAATAGATTATCCTTCCAAAATATCATCAAAAAATTAAAATATAAAAACTTTATAAATAAAAAAAAACTCATTTTGAAAAGGGGTTAACTCCACTTTTTCAGAAGAAACGAAAAAAGGAAGTTTGTCTTTTTTTTTAATGCTAATTATTATAATATTTTAAGGGAAGATAAAACTTACTCGAAATTGTCCCAATTCCGAAATTTTGTTGTAATAGTTGTCTAAAAACATGGTTTTTCTTATATGGAGATGACCCGTTTTCAAAATGAACATAGGTATTTTAAGGTAAACTACAATATATTTTATAATTAACAATGTTTATTTTTACAAGTTTAATGTTTAAGAGACTTGCATAAATAACGTGGAAACATAAACAGTAAAAAGAGGAATTTAAATAACGAAAAAAATCTTTAGCAACTTCTACAGTAGATATAGTGGGTAGGCTTGATTGCTTGATAGATCTGGGATGAATAATGGTGTATCTCCAGATAATTTTTTTGATAGCAAAACATATCTTCTACTATGGTGTCAATGAATAGTTTGGCTCTAACCACTTTAAATTCTTGACTCATAAACACAAACTGATAATGGGTATACTCCTTGTGGGAACCACTAACTTCTACTATAGAAGTATACTATTCCGTAACTTCTACTATAGCAAACTTTATTTTTAAAGTAGGATGGTCACCAATTTTTAAAATTAGCAACATACTGATGTGCTACGTGTTTTACTTTGAACTTCATAGTATTTGAGGAGGATATGATTAGACCTTTGTATTGTTAAGGTGTATAAATCCGGTTCTGACAGCAAATTTTCCTTCTACTCGTTGTAAAATTTTGGCCTTAGAAAAATATATTTGACCTATTCTCACATGGAACTGAAGTGTGGAAGTTACGAATAAAAAAAGTGATTTTGAAAAAAAATTGAGTTAGTCTTTTCTTTAAAATTACCGATTCAATTATAAGTGCCATAAATTTAAAAAAAAATTAAATTATAAAAAAATTTGCTTTTCAACTTACCTTCAACCTCAATTGAATGGTTTTGGCTATCTTTTGAAAGACCATGCAATCCGAAACTAATTACTTTATTAATAGGTGAAAATGGGTTTGAAGCAGATACAGACACTTTACTTTGAGGATCTGTTATTTTCACTTTAAATGGACTTCCTATGAATGAGACACAAACATTTTATTAAATTTTAAACTTTATAAACATCACAATTACATAGAATGATCAATACTTAACTTAAATAGCATATTTAAAAAAATTGCAAAATATCTTAAATAGATCTCAAAACAATATTGCTGTGCATAATTATAGCTATATCTAATATTAAACATGACACAAGATAATAAGATGTACAAAACAAACCTGGGACTACTTCTTTGTTAAATGCAATACTTATGAAATGATCCGCCAGCTCTGAAGGTACAAATGAAATGGCAAATTTAGCATTGCCTAAAGGATCAACATGAGTTGGAATATTTCTGCCATGTCCACTTACAGTAATTTCAAGATTGCCTTCACCTGCATTACTTGCATCAACTAAATGAAAATAAATAAAATTACAGCAATTGTAATGTTTGTTTTTAAAAATTGAAATTTAAAATTATTGAAAAAAATGTAATTAACATCAGTCTTTTCTCGAAAGGTAAAACCAATTAAGAATGTATACTATTTTATATGGGAAGTGGCATCTTGTATAACTAAAAGGAAATTAAAATGTACCAAAGTCATAAAAAGTTGATAAAGCTTTTTAAATTAAAGAGCGACTTAAAACTACTTAATTGTATAATAAATTATTTAATAGAAAAAATGGGTTATTCCACCGTATTTGTCCTTCCGCAACTTTTTGTTTCTTTATTACATGTTAATTAACGTAAAATAACCCCAATCTTTAAACAAATTAAGTAAACTGAAAACTAGCGAACCCCATTGAAATAATTGGTTTATTTTATGTTAATTAACATATAATAAGATAATAACAAAAAGTTGCAGAGTGGACACAACAAATACAGTGGAATGGCCCAAATTCATTGAATAAATATATAAGTTCTCAATCATTGAATAAATTATTTATATAATTAATTCATTTTTTAATAACATGATTACTAACTTTTTTGTATTATTTTATTTGGGAGAGGTCCAGACCTCAAATCTACACATACAGTAGATATGGGTGAAATTTGTACCTTTCTTGAGTTTATCATAATTCAAATCCATATGACAATAACTAGTTTCACACAAATTACTAAATAAGTAGAATTTTTAAATGGACACAGACAAATGAATTTTTTAAGGTTATCTAACTTTTCTTTAATTTTTTGCCTTAAAATATTACACAGTCATACCTAACTAAAATTCCTAAAACATACTATAACAGTACAAATATTATTAATAGTCCAATTAAAACAAAATACTATAAGACAGAATTATTAATATAGTCTAATTTACTTATGCCTACCTGTAAACTGGTAAGTTTTTCCTATTAATCCATCATTAATTCGTCCTAACTTTACTTGTAGAGCATCATACACTTTTATAGTATATGGTGAACTTACATCTTTCCTTCCACCATATTCAATTAATAATAAATGATGACCTATAAATATTAATACATTATTATTTAGATGTACATAATTCCCTACACATTGCACCTATGAAAGTTTTAATAATGTAAAATGATGTAAACTAGAAGTTTTTCAGTTAACTACATTTATCTAAAAGTGGAGTAGAAAGAGAAAAGGTTTTATGGCTTTTTCTATGTATATCTTTTCGATAACTAATAGCCATTTAGAAAGATATTTTTATATCATTCCAAATAATATGGATACGCAGAAGTAATATATTTTTAATTAGATGGACTAATATATATTTTTTTTTTAATTTTAAATGTGTGAATGGGTTTCTTGTAAAAATAATTATTTGTTCTAAACAATTTATTAATGTCCTAAAATCTTTATTATTCATTATTATTTTAAGATGTTTGAAGTCTTGCAAACATTTGGTCTGAAATAAGATGTTACTGTAAGCTAAAATTAATATAAAAACTGTAATATGCATTCTTGAAATTCGATTTACAAAAAAAGGTGGTTTTAATATAAAAAAACACTTTGCTTTAGTACTGCATAAATTATTCAAATGCTTATAAAATAATGTAAATACAAATATTTTTTTATTATGTAAATGGATTAAAAATATTGCAAGTAATTTTTAAATATCACTAACAAAAAGGAAAATTCATTTATTTTAAATTTATACATTTATACATATAGTAACAAGTAACATTAAAATTTCCTGAAGTAGTTTAGACATTTTATCAGTTTAGAGATATATGAAAATTAATCACTGTGTAAGAAGGTTAATAAAGGTTTATTGCTAGATTGGTGATGTCAAAAGTAGGTTATAAAAGTAATAAGCTGCAGTTGAACTTACCAACATCCTTAGGTAAAAACTCTCCAATAAATCCACTTTTAGCATCAGCAAAGAGTTTAACAGGGATTTTTCCTCCGCTTGGGGCTAAAATATAATTACAACATTTTTTTAAAAATTTAATATGATATGAAGAGTTAATATAATATAAGCTTAAAGAACATTTATTTTACAATAAAAAAATCAGTAAAACAATATCTTAAATGGGTTGCACAATGTTATCTTAAGTCTATAGCACAAATAACTATAGATTTAAGCTGTTATATGTATTTATCATTTAAGCTTAATAAAGGGTGTAGTATTTTGAGATAAAATACTATAGATATAAAATTTTTAAATAAAAAAAAATACTTAAAAGTGCACTTTCAATATCAGTCCTAGCCACTTTTATATAATTATTTTTTTCTCCATAAAACATGTAAATTAATGTATATAATGAACAAAACATGTGAAATTTCAAAAACATTAGAAGATCAATAAGCAATTTTAAAAGAAAAAAATATAGCAGGGCATGGAGACAATTCATGGAGACAGTATGGGGGAATTAACAGTTACTTATACAAATTATAAATCTGAACTAAACAAATAATTAAAAAATTGCAGTAGAATAACTAACCATTAGAATAACTTTGGGGAAAATCCACATTATGATGTTCTTTTTAAAATAAAACTTAAAATTAGTTTTGGCCATAAAAGCTAGTGAAAAGTTTCTGTCAATTGTAAATAATATAAAATCAAATAACAGTATAAATAATTTTAAAACTAAAAAAAATCATATAAGTATTCATACATGTAATTACTACTTTAAGATCTGCTTCTCTGCCACCTTTAACATTAACGTTGAAATGAGCAACTTTATTTACTGGCACTAAGTCTTGGCTTGATACTTCTACCAAATATGGTGATTCAGTTGCCTCAATAACTAAAGGGCAACCTTAAAAAATAAAAATCTACAATTAGCAATTAGTATAGAAAAAATTAATGAGAAATAATTTTAATTTCAACTTCAAGTTTTCATAGTAAATACTTATATAAAGTACATAAGACCTAAATATATCGCATAAAAATTCTTGGTTTCCATTTATGTATAGTTTTACTTACCAGGAACATTTTCACTATTGAACCTTATGTCAATCTTATGTGGTCCCGAAGACTCTGGTTCAAAACTCACAAGACAACGTCCATTTCCAAGAACTTGCATGTCATTTGGAACTTTTCCATCATTAACCGATATTTCTAACTGACCCTCACCAGCTTGAGAAGCATCAACTACATTAAAAAATTAGGTTGGTTATAAAAATACCTTACAATATAAATTAAATACAAAACATAGATATGGTGAGAATAAATTTATTCATTAGTAATCAAATTAATTCTTTAATTTTACAATTTTAAGAATTAAATTCACAATTTAATCATTTACAATAACCACACATTAAAAATGAAAAGAGAAATAAACCTAACTCTTTATTCATAGCAGGTTAACACCATAACAGCCAAAATGTAAACTATTTTTTAATGAAAAATGGAAACTGCATACCAAAGAAAGTATGTGTATAAACTTTGAGTGTGATTGGTATATTATTAAGTTCAACACAAAGAGGTATACACCCCTTCACCTTTTTACTAGAATAACTTTGTGAAATGAAAAAAAAACATAAAATACTTTGGTGAAAAAAGTAGGCAATTTTCGATTTTATAAAAAAAGTAACTAATACTCACATGTATAGATACTAAAATACATAAAATGACGAATAAATAAAATTTAATTTTAAATGCTTTTTATAGAAGAATAAAAATTTAAGAAATATCATTAACAGTATTTTTTATATATTTAACTTTAAAAATAACAATTTATATAAAAGCTTAGCTTATTACAGCTGATTTGCATAACATTACTTGGAAAAAAGTAGCATTTTTAAAATTACTTTTTATTTTAAGGATTACTCTTAGTTTGGGAATACACAGCAAAGCTGAAATCTTTTGAGAATATTTTAAAAAGTAATTAAAGTTGAACAGTAAAAATCCACATTGATTAATTAAATTGTTTGAAGTGGTATGTACCTTGAATTTGTTCATTGTGCATAAAATGCTGATTAAAAAAGTAAATTTTAAAAGTAACATGGTAATTTGTCCCAGTGACATGTCAATAATAAGAGTAAAATTATTAATGATATGTTTCTGAAATATGCATTTATTTGAGTTTTTCTAAAGTCATAGAACTATTACCTTGAAATTGACAAGTGTGACCAACTGAGCACGTTTGTGGTGCATCTAAAACATGAATCTGAGCAGAGGAATAAGCTTTAGTAGTGAAAGGACTGCCTGGCAAGGGACGACCATCAACAGTTGTATCAATAGTATAATTACCTAAAATCCAATGAAGATATTATTTGTTAGAATATAAATAAAATTAAAGCACTAAGTCATGATAACTGAATGAACAAACTGCATAAAAATATTATTTTTAACATAAAAATCTATACTTTTACATTAAGATATCATAATTACTATTTTAATAGGATTTTAACAGGACTGTTCAGTTCTGTAAATACGATACTCAATGATTATACATTTTTTAATTTTGTCTTATGTAACAACTGAGAATTAGCAACAATCAAAAATCATATCCAAGACATATCCATTAAATAAAGTCGTCGAAAATGTATTAAAAAACATACCAACTTCAAATGCATTAAATTCCACTTTGAAGACTCCATTATTGTAATCAAAGATTTTTGGTTGAATTGGACTTTTTGTTGGCCCTAAAAAAACGTTCATGGTTAAGTGTACTTGCTAAAATCATATTGAAAAGTTTAATTCTCTCCTAAAAAAAGCATTATTATATAGCAAAAAGAATAAATGAAAGTTTGATTACCAAGTTTTAAATTATAATCTTAGAAAGATACAAAAATCTAAGCTTTATCATACATTTTAAATCTTTATCATTTTCTACTTTAAAAAGTAGTAATTATATTGTAAAATAAATGTACTAATATATATTTTAATTATAGTATATATATATTGTTTGTACTACTAAATATTTTGATGATTACTCTATAACAATGAAAAACAATAATTTCACTACAAATATAACATTGACATTCATGAATATTCAAGTAGACACCAAACTCCAACATTCTGTTTATAAAAATAATATTATGAAATATTATTTACTGATATTTAAAAATTTAGTTATCAATACATATTTAGCGATTAGTTATAGTAATTGGAATTTTAAAAGAAAAACAAAGGGTTATATTAAAGAAAATTTCTAATACTTTATGCATATTATAAACATTTTAATAGTATCTTGAATAAAAATACAGATTACACAACAGTTTTGAAAAATTAAATGCATTAACTAAATTTATAAACAAAATAATTTCTTAATTAGATAAATAAGAAGCACTAAAATTCCATACCACACACATTCACTTTAATATTCTCTTTAGAGTATCCAAGTGCAGCAATCTCAAATGATGCTGGCTGTCTAGTACTAAAAGATTTCAAAGCTTCTCCTCTAACAGACAATGTTTTACTTGTCTCACTTACTTCACACTTCCAAGGTGATCCTAAATAAATAAAATATTAGTATTATATAAATTTCACATAAAAAGTATAACAAAGGTTTATTGAATTAGAACATTTCTAGTTCATTTTATAAAGATAACACTTAAATATTTTAGATTTTAACTTACCTGGCACATGGTGGCCATTAAATTTCATTTCAATGGTATGTGTAGTAGAAGTATGGGGAATAAAAGAAGCTAAAAAGCAATGATTTCCAAGGCTTTTCACATTGCTGGTTACACGGCCACCATTAACTAAAATTTCTAAATTTCCAGATCCTGCTTCAGCTCCATTAACTACATAAAAAATATATACATAAATTAAAAAAAAATTAAAACATTGAAAATTTAAGTATTAATGAGTTTAATTTACAAATTACTTCCTTTGACAGAAAAGCAAGATTAAATTACTATTTTTAATGTTGGAATGAATTGTGATAAAAATATATATATATATTTTTTAAATCACTTAGTACTTTGCTTCATAAAAGTTAGATCAAACCAATTTTTTTTACTTTGGAATTGTAATTCAGTAATGCTTCTCATTTGCAAATATCTCACTAACATAGAGTAAGTTAAATATACAGTTATAATAATTGTATTGATACAGAACAAGTCTTTAAGGTAAGCCTTTCTAGGTATATGTATTTGTCTGTACTTTACACATGTATTAAAATTAAGTTTTTAATTTCCAATATATGTTCTAAATCAACCCAAACAAAAAGGTGTCCAACAAACCACAACTGTTGTTTTTACAGTAAATGGTAATTAAAAAAATCGTTTAAATTTCAAAATTAATTTTGAAGTTGTTGTCAAGCTAAAGGAATTTAAGGCCTCATGTTGCAGAACACTCCAAATAGTATAGAACAAGGGCTAGGTTTAACCTTAATTTAAATAGCATGGTAAGACAGTATTTCAAATCTGCTATATATAACAGTTGCTTGACAATTTTTTTAGAAATATTTTATTCAATAACAAAAGTTAAGTGTTGTTTGAATTAACATTGCACAGAGACAACATTGCAATGAGTAATTGGTGAAAATCAGTATACCAGAACTTTTTTGAATATGTATATTTATATATTTGTAAGAATGTATTTTATTCACGGAGAAAGTTTAAATGAAATCAATAACAGTTTTTCGTGTTTTTGAGATGTACCAGTGATTAATACCAATTTTTTTTATTGAAATTTTTTTATTAAAAACTTATTATACAAGTTAAAAAAAATTAGACAGATTTGGGAATAAAACAAACTGCATTAAAAACAATATAATTTATAAAATCTTTTTCTAAAAACATAAATTTGGTATACACTAATATTAGAGTTAATATTTTTTAAGAGAAGAATTTATGCCAAAGAAAAGACCAGAAAAACAGTGTCTCAGAAATTTGAATCTTAGTCAAATGATGAAGACAACACCAGAGATGTGGTCATACCATTATCTAAACTTCCACACTATAATCAATGTGAAAACATTTAGAGAATGGCAGATTTAATGTACACCAGCCGCTCCACAAGGCGAAAAATGACAATGTAAGCACTCAATCTACCAATCACTAATCTTTGGACCAGATCATTGCAAGCCCCTATGTATATTTAACAGAATATATATTATGTAATAAATTAAGGTTTCCACTTACTCTCAAATTCAACAGGCTTTCCAATTGTTCCATTTGGAATCTTCCCAACTTTAATTTGGGAAGCATCATATGCAAAACACTGAAAAGGGCTTCCAACAAGACGTTTTCCTGCAACATTTATCTCAATCGAATGTTCTCCAACTTCTGGAGTGATGTATTCTACTTGATACCTTCCGTGGTTCATAAATTCTAATCTAAACGGAATTTCTCTACCAGATGGAGCTATAAAAAGGCAAATAATTCTTTTAATATTTTTTTTGTGCAAAATAGGATATATGATATGTTGAATTATACCATTTATTATGTATTGAAATTACACAAAAATAAGAATCAATAATTCAAAGAGTAATTACATATATTTTTGAAACAAATATATTTGCATTCTGGGATTTCACACCTTTAAAATCTCAACAATCTTTATAACCAAATTTTAGAACCGTTTATGAAAATATATGTTTACCACAATTAATTGCTCTAAATTTTCCCTCAAATAAAATTTAATAACTTAACTTAAGGAACCACATATTATATAGTAAAATTTCATTCCAACTTAGTATCCATATCTTTATCTTTTGAGTGATTTTTTAAAAAAAAAAATGGTCCCTTTGTGTTTAGATTTATATAAATTTATTATTTTAAATTTCCAACTATAAAGTGTTACCATTTTAAATATTAAAGCGCCAAATGCATTTAAATTGAAATTTTAAGATGGTACATTGTTAGACAATATAAGATAAGCTATTGCTTACTAACTCTTGTGGTGCATGTGATTAAAATATCATACAGAAATTATTTACTGTGAAACATCCTATAAATGTTTATAAACAATGGTATGCAGCTTCAAAGTGTTTAAAGAGCTTCAAAATTAACTAGATATAAGGCTCGCTGGCAGTGTCAGATATTAGTAAACATAATAAAAACCTAGCAGAAAAGTGAATCCAAACTATCGAAGGTAGTTCTCATGCAACACTTCTGGCTGTATATCTGTATGCTTTGTAAATAGTTTTCTGTTTAGTTATACATACTAAATGTCCATATATATAATATCAACAAATCAGAATCTTACCAATTTTTTTCATCTATTACTTAAAATATAACTTTAATGCTTACCAGTAACTGTAACTTGGATATCGTCTTGTTTTAGCCAAGGTGCCTGCAATGAAAATGTAGTAGGTTGCTTGACAGGAACAAGTTTTAAACCTTCACCTTCAGTGACGACTTGAGAGACATCTATTGCATCTTTCTTATGCTTACTAGATAACATATATCCATAATCATTTAATTCATGCTTCAGATTTGTGTTATTAAATGAACTATCAATTTCTTTACCATCTTTAACTTTTTTCAAATGCAACTTAGGTTTTGCTCCTAAACTATCAGTACTGTCAGACAAAACTTTTTGAAGACCTGTAAAATGAGTGGTGCTGTGATTAGAAATAATTTGTTCAAGTGTGCTTTCTTGGAGGGATTTATTATGCTGTTTAGATGTATTCAGCTTTTCCCCTTCTTTAAATTTCATATTCAAAGAACTTTCATGTGAAATAGGTTTCTTAGGTGTTGGAGGAGCAGGAGCCTTTGAGCTTTTAACATTTTCTTTATGAGCCATTAATTTGCTATTTACTAATTCAGCACGTTGATGGAAACTTAAATTTTCTTGGCTTGAATTATTATTAACAGTTCGTTTGTTTATTTGTTGAATGCTATCTCTACTAGTAACACTATTGCCTGTGACATGTCTAGAGCCTTCAGTAGTCTTGGCATATGTACCATTTTCTCCTGTTTTAATGTGTGAAATGCTTTGTCCATCTAATGGCATATGGCTTCTTTCTTTTAGAGATATAAATTTTTCTTTTCTTAACTTATCTTCAATGTAATTATCATTATCATTTCCTTTCAAATCTTTATCACTTTCAACAACTTTGAAATTGAAAGGTGATCCTAAAAAGATTAACAACTTTGTAAATACAATATAAAAAGTAATAAACTAAATATGAAACTATGATTTTAAGGAATTTTAGAATACCTTTTATGTTAATTGAATTAAAAGCAACATTAAGGTGATATTTTCCAGAATCCAGAGGCTGGAAAGTTATCAAATAAATACCATTGCCTTGTTCATCAATTGACATAGGTATAGATGTTGAATTATTAAGTAGTTCTAGTTTCAATTCACCCCAACCAGAGGTGCTGGCATCAATTATGAACGTTTTATCTTTCCCCTTTACTGCAGTTCCTAGTCCTTGTATCTATAAAAATAATTAGATATAATTATAAAATCTGCAATGCAAAACAAATATAAGGTTTTCTTATTAATATTTTAGTAGTAAGAAACTATATATTAAAGCTATTAGGAAATATGTAACTATGCATTACAACTATTAGATGCAGAATAATAAAATATTTTAGTCGATAGATTATTTGTATGAAGGGTCCAAGGGAAAAATAATAATGGTTCATTCAGAGTGTATCATTGCTATTTCCCAAATTGATAGTATAATGAAAGTATTTCTTTAGAGCTAACATAAGGGTGAACATTTCATATACAAACACTTTACTTAACTGATTTCTAGACTTTTAAAATATCTCTAGGATGGTACATGAGAAAATTATAAAGTCGTCCAATCCTTATTCTAACTAATATTTTAGAAATTAACTATTTAAAAATTTACCTAAATATCAACACCTTTCATTGAAGTAATCACAAATATTTTAAATAAATTAAAATGAACAAAGAATACCTAAATTAAGAATACGATAAAAACTAACATTTCGCAGGAGAAACTATTTACAAGATGGGTGCTGCTTTTATGTGTGTGTGCTCACACTATATCAAAAGTTAAAAAGGGATAAGCATTGCAAAGGCATATTCAAGATGTTTCAGTGGAATTCAGAGAAATGTTTTTTACAGTTCAAAACTGTGCATACAACATGGATTAATAATCAAAGCAATGTTTTCAAGCTGACAATCTACTACATTAATTACTAGTTAAAACAATAAATTTCGAGCAGACAGATTAATTACTAATAAAAAAATGGATTTCAAGCAGAAAATCCTTTCCAAAGAAAGAAAAATTCAGTCTTCTGGGTTGCTTATGTAGTAATCTTCATACTTTAAGCAAGTGAAAAAAAATTACCAAACTGTATTATATGTGAATTTTATTGAATTTTTAAATACTGTAGTAAAGCAGAAAAGACCACAATTCACAAAAAAAGAAGTTATTTTTCACCAAAACAACAGACCCCACTCGGATGCTATTGACTATATTCTTTTACAAACCCCTTGTCTTCACATTTGACCCTTAGACTACTACTTAATTCAGTTAATAAAAAGTATTGGTAGGAAAGGTTCTTTTTATCAAATGATGAGGCAATTACTGAAACAACTACATATTTTAGAAATTGAGCAAAGAATACTATATAAAAGGTCAAATCCAACAACAATAAAAAAATAACAATTTCCACACTAAAAATGTTTAAATGTTATCATGGTGGGTGGTTTGAACTATTTTCTTACTTACTAAACATTCAACTTATTAGATTGGACAGTTTGAAGACATTCTTCCAAATTCATACAAGTATCAGCAGAAATGTGATCTGATATCTATATCTATAAGAAAGCAGATCGGGATATGTTTATCCAGAGGTAAGTGGTACAATAGACAGACACACACCCGACTCCAAAAAGGACAGCAGACACCAGAGTCAACAGCATGGAAAGATTTGTCAATGTTAGTGGAAATGCTTCGTTGTGAAAAACACTGCAAACCAAAGGACTTCTCTAACATTCTGGAAAATTGAAATAGCTGAAAAGCAGTTCAGCCCGAAGTGAGTAACAATAGTGTCCATAATAATGCCAATAGAATATACAGAACAGATGGTGCACATTTGCAGTGAGCAGCCCAGTGGTTAACATTTGAAAGTAAATTAAAAGTGAGTGGCAAGATTTGATGATAAAACCACATCAAAGTTAATTTCCAATGTGTAAAAAAAGGACAACATCGTTGCTTGATAAGAAGTTGACACTATTTTTAATTTTAGCCTTTCAAGCTTTTTTCACTACAACTTCATTGATTTTACACAGTTTAAGTCTTGCAAGTATTTCTATCATTATTTTTTTTAATATTTTATAGTACTACTTCAGCATTTAAGATTAACAATGAGTTTATTTTTTTAAGTTATACATTACATATTTATCAATGCTCATATACACATGTATTTAATATATATTGGGAAAATATAGAAAGAAAATATTACTTTGACTTTGGTTGGGTCATACACATAGCACGAGAAAGGACTACCATGAATATGACGTCCAGCATAAGTAACTAGAATCTTCCATTCCCCTATAATGGTAAAAAAATATTATTATAGTATCTTAAATAATCATGTGAAACAAATAAATATACTAATCTTAATTAATAAACATTATTAAGAAATAAGAACTTTATAGCATTTCTACATACAATACATTAAGAAATGGCAAAAATAAATAAATTGAAATTTGTTAAAGAAGTTTTATACTATAATCGAAAAGGTAAAAATGCTTTGAATTATATTATAAAATATGTTTAATTTAATAATAAAAACATATTATTTTAAAATTTGAATGAAAAATTTATTTTTAAAAAAAATCTTTTGTTGAATTTAAATTGTTACAATTTAATTGTGTAGAAATTAAAGATTCAAAACAAAAGCATCTGTCCTTAATAGGTTAGATTTACAGCTGCTTGAAATGCTCAGTTTGCATTATAACAATTAATGAAAAGAATTTCATTTAACAAATAGTAAATCCTAATTACAGCAGTGCTCTTTGTATTAAATAGTTTTTTAACTAATAAATGATAAAATAAACTAATTTAAACAAAGATAAAACAACAGCCTACATGCTATAAGAATGTGCATACCATACAGTTATTGTGAAACTATTATTAAACACAATGCAAGTGTGAAAACACCTACTATGCTAATTATAAAATACCTATTTCATCAGTAGTAAATGTAGCAGTATAAACTCCTTCATTTTCGATAACAGAACATTTTCGTAATTTCCCTGAAGGTGCTTGTGCTTCAAAAACCATGTTCCCACTTTCCACTCCATTTGAATTAATCTATATTTATGCAAATGTATAAATACATTATAAAATAGAAATAAAGAGAAAAAGTCAGTTTATCAGCATTTATATCAATGCTAATAAAATCTGTAAATAATTACTACTTTATGTGTATTCCATTACATATATGGTAAAAAAAATATTTCAAAATTTAATTATCTTTTAAAGCTAAAAAATAATGAATTCAAAAACTAAAGAACTATTTAACTAGAATTTGGAATTATTTAATTAAACATTTATCAAGATCATAGGAAAATTCATAGATTAAACAATTTAAGTCACTAAATTTATATTATTTAGAATGTTTAGGTATTTATGTACAATAAATATTATTATATTCTCTACTTACCAGAACTTCAACCACTAATCCTAAAGCACAAGGATCAATTCCAGAATATAGGATTTTAGAAATATCAGGATGAACTCGGATGTGTAATGGACAACCAGTTATCAACTCATCTTCATAAAATGCCAGCAACTATAGGCAAAAACATGCACAACATTTAACAATTTGGTTTTATTTTATAATATCAAAAAATACTATACTAATTAAAGAAAAAAACTTTTTTAGACTCTTTAGTTTTATACTAATAATCAATGTTCTAAAGCTATAAATTATATATAATAAAAAAAACAAGTAAAACTTTATTTTTATTTATTGTCTTATTGATTGGACACATTACAATTTTTCAGAAAGAACAAAAACTGCTTAATAAATAAAATTGTAAAAAAAAAAATACAAATTCCAACCAAAATCAAGAACATTAAAATAAAAGTGTATAAGAATGAAAATTTAAAATCCATAAATTTCTTGTTCTCTAATAATTAAATACATTATTAATACCTTTAAAATATCTCAAGAAATGTTATACTTTTTCTGTGGAACTCTCTTATAATAGACATATATTAGATAAAATATGACAACTAAAATAATTTCACACTTTTATATTGAATACAACAGTATAAGTAAGAAAACCATTTAAATCTTAAAATTCTCAAGAAGTCCAAATTAAAATGACTAAGTATAAAAAAAATATATCGGCAATAATTTTTAATATATTTAGTACAGATGTTGAATCCAAAAAAATAATTGAATGATATTTTTCCTATAATTTCTTAAGTATATGGAACTCTCAAAACAAATATTAAACATGGTTATGGTTACAAAGAAGTTTTACTTTTTTTTAAAGTAATATTCAATAAGTTTTATTTTTAAACATCAAATTTAAGTAATATAGCAGTATATAAAGTTACATTGTCAAACTGTATGCTTAAAATGTAAGTTACTGTTACCTCATGCATTCCAATATTTGAAGGTGTAAAAGAGCCACTTCCACCAGTTTTAGATAAAGACAGCTGGCATTCTAGCTTTTTGTTTTCATGACGAACTTCTGTTCTTATTTTCTTTTCATCAACAATATTATCCAAAAAGTTTATTTTAAATTTTGCCTAAAAAGGAAAATTATTTTAGTTTCTAATTGCTGTTTTAGCATAAGATACACTTTTACAAAAATTGTTATTGCATACATACTGGTTTATCAATATGCACATTGTTCAAATTGATTCCTGAAATGCTGATTTTGTCTTGAGGTCGTTTAATGGGCTTCACCCACTGAAAACGTGCAATGTATGCCATCACACCAAGATGTTCTACTTCTGGATCAGATAGCTCTTTGGGTTTCAGAAGAGGGCGTACACCTAAACTTTCACCTCCAATAATACCTAAAATTTTAAAATAAAGTCAGAGAAATTCTTGCAGTAATATTTCAGTACTATAAAGCACATTACAAATAATAGTAAATTAAGAAAATTCATTTTTAAGTTAAAAATCAAGGTTATTTTTTAAACATTCATGCTTTTATTCAAGTTTCTTTTATATACACTACTATTTTTTTACTAACTTTCTTTCATATATATGTAATAATATGTTTTATTTATAAGAAAATTATGCAAACGACTTCTGTGATAAAGTTTAAAGTCCTTATTAGTAGTTTTCACACTGCTTCTGTTAGGAATAGCAGCTAAATACAGCCGAGAACACAGAGACACACCCTACATCATTGATGGTTAGGTTAGGAATGCTCTGAATTCGAAGGACTGTCCAAAAGGTTGCTATTCGTCAGAGAAAGTTTCGGTTCTCACGGTATAAGGATATGAAATTGGGGTTTTGACATAACTTACAAGAATGGAATGGAATCTGCATAGGACTGATGCACAGTTGAACTGAATTGTAATTTATAAGATCATTGTTTTAAAAGTGAAGTGATTTAAGAATGGGTCAGAAAATACAATTAGAAAGAAACATAGGTACATTAAAGATACAGTTCAAGCATTTTATTATCATAAATTTTAGAGGTAATTTGTAAAACAACTGACTCTTATCCAATGTAATTTGCAATATGCCAGACCAAAACAGAGGCATTTTGTTAAATGACCAATTCTAAAGTTGACAGATACAACACTAACTATAAAGATACAGTAGCAGTGCATATTCATTCATAAATATTGTAAAGAATTTTATTTATGTCACATAAATATTTAAAAGTCAACTCATCTTAATTATTTTAATGAAAAGCAGCATTTTTATTACCATGTTGAATATTTTGTTCCCAAAATGTTCTATCCTTTCTTAATTCTGTATAATCTGGGACATGAGCTCCGTATGCTTTAACCAAAGCACATAATGCAAGACCATCATTCCAATCAGTCTATAAAGCAATAATGGCAATTTAAAAGTGTAAAGTAAAAATACATTTACACAGAAATATAGAAAATATACTAAAAGCAAACAGAAAATGAAGAAATCCTACAAGCTTCAAATACTAATTTAAATAATTCTTTTTCAGAAGATTGTTTAGCAACTCTATGTTATGTCTTTCTATTATACAGCAAAACCAAATTTCAACTTTTAATAATAATGTAAAGGAAAAAATAATAAAAACAAGTTACACAAGTTCTTTTTCATAAAACTTAATTTAGTTGTTATTGATTATAAAAATTAATCCCTTCTCATAATTCGAGAATTGTTCATTGTAGAGGAAAACGAAATATACCATTTTATAAAGAATAAAGTTTCCTAAAAATTTTATTGCAAAAAAATGGAGTCTTTTTAATTTAAATATAATCTAAATTTAAAATAGTAAGACCCAATTTTGACTAAGAATTTCAAATATAGGTTAAAAATTAAGGATGGAAACAGTGTTTCAAGTCATTTAGTCTAATTGTGTTTCAATTATGAGATAAAGAGAATTAAGAGATTGTAATGTTAAATGGGTTTCCAAAAATTTGATCAAATATTTTGAAATAAATATCTTATAAAATTGATGTATTTTATTATGCTACTTTTAAACAGTCCAAACAAAATTATTAACTTAAATGTTATAATTATGTCCTGTATATAACAATAGGAAATTAACAAAAATTTATATCTAAGTTTTATTTTGATTATTTCTGCAATATCAAAATTGTGTTTTACTATTGGGAATTTTAAAGTTGGTCAGTATTCTGATATGAAGATTGCCCCCTATGCAAATATTTTACATAACAAATTGATGAAGACTTTATTTTCTATATAACAGTTTATTTGCTCTATGATAATGGTGCCCGAATAACAAGGAATGGTTTGAATTTTTTTTCTCACAGACGTACAATTTATTGCTGTTATCACAAGGAAGTGTACCACCTAGCAGTAATTAAAAATTAAACTACTAGGGTAATAAACATTATAATAATTAGGGAGTGCATTTATTACCTCATGCCTCATGCTATTTTTTACACACCCTTCCTCTTCATGCCACAGTTCGTAAAGTCAAGTTAGCACCTCCACCCCACCCCTCCCACACACACATGTCACCTCACATTTAAATTTTTACACAAATTTTAACTACAATTTTTTTTTGTATAAGGTGTTATTGCAATAAATAAGATAATAATGCATTAAATATAGCATATACCGCTTAATTTCCAACGCACACCATCATTACCTATTTTTAAGTATAGTTTTCCTCCCCAAAAAGAAGAAGTGAATAAAATAAATTAATTATCATTGCATTAATACATTTTTTAATGTTTTATGGTATGTATTTTCTCCTTTTGTTTTACATTTGGAGTCTTGGAAACTATGTTAGACTTTGAAAAATTTAATTACATAGTTTCTACTACCTAGAGTCATGATATGCTTCAGGATCAAATGGGTATAAATTGAACAATATTTTTAGAATTATGCTAAAAGGTCAATTTAGTATAATAAAAAATTTTATGATTAAAATATCTTCAATAATTATTAAGAAATTGATGTAAAGTGACTCTTCATAAAACTTAGATTTTTTTAAAAAAATTCTAAAATAAATTGTTATGTCACAATATGTCACCCCCTCCTGTCCTCCATGTGATGCAAGGTGGGCCCCCATAGTTGTATGATGTAATATAGGAATGGTTCACTAGTACAATATGTTTCCACTTTGAATGGTATGGTATCAAAAAGTGTAATAAAAAATAATTAGTAAGATTACATAGTATATTAAAACAACATAATTTTGAACACTTTTGTAGCTAGAAAGATTTTGTCAAGGAAATTATAAATTAAACAAAAACTAAAGGACTAAATAAATAGCACTTGAAACAACTTACAGTAAAATTACGAATGTTGAATTGTGGTAGTTGCTTCTGTACCCATCCAAGAGTGGCTTTGTATCCAGGGCTATCATCTTTCATAAAATATGATAAATAGGTCATACCAGATAATTCATCTAAGTTATGACTAGCCAAATCTTCTGGTGTGAGAATCATAGGTATGGAAAACTCATCTTGAGCCAAATACATGGCTGTGCGACAATTTTCAACACTAAAATTAAAAAAAAATTAAATATGATTTTAAAAATCACTTTTAATTTCATTTTTTGTTTAAAAACTATTCATAAATAACCAAAAAGTATTTATTTTATTTATTAAAAAATAAATATTTTTTAATCCATACGAATGATACTAGGCACTTAAATTGTAACTTCAATAAAGCATTTTCGTATAAATAATTATATTACCTATTCTTTACACTTAGAGATTTCCAATGAGGGAGTAAACCAGGTCTACAGTATTCCAATAAAGCACTAAAATATGAATACAACTTTTAGGAACATGAAAAGATAAAGATTTGACATTAAGTTATAAAAAGTACTAAGCAGTTTCTTTTGATTTGGAAGAATAGCTTTCATCAACATCAAGAGACATGAAAGTATAACATTCTATGAGAAGTTCGATAAGGAATAGTTCACTTAATTTGATTCCTAATTCTAGAATCAACCTTATATTACCGTCTTATCTTAATCAGTTGTATGGAAAATATTTTCTTTAATATTTTGAAAGCATTTTAGTTTAGTACACCACAAAATTATTTATTTCACCTTTAACTCAAGTTATCGTTATGAAAGAAACATTCTCCTCAGTACTTAACGCTATAAATGAGCAACTTCTTTAGAGTTTTTGATCATTGTTTTTAATATAAAAAATACTAATTCATAATTTTAGACTTTAACATTATTTGAAAAGTATAGAAAATTAAATGTTCATTAATAATTTTTATTAATCTCTTAAAATAATCTATATAAAAAAATATGATGTAATATTAAGTTTAATCGAAATGTAAAAATAATGAAGTTGTATTATACTATTCCCCTAAATAGAAAATGATATATAGAAACATTAAAAAAAGGGAGACATATATTAACTTAATAAATTCACATTTTGAAAGTAGTGTAAAACACAGAAAAATATAATAAAACCTACCTCAAAGCAATGCCACTGTTCCAATCTGATGTAAAATTTGCAATATGAAGATTTGGCAGAGCAGCCTGGAGCCACGAAAGCATCAACTTCTTTGGCGGGAAATTTGTTCTGCCAATTTGATATCTCAGAATGAGAGACCATATAAGTCCAAGAATCAATTTTAAGTTACCTTCCACAATATCTGTATTACCTAAAAAGAGAAAGTTTATCAGTTTAATTTTAATTAGATTTTTAAAATATAGAAGAAAGTGGACAAAATAGAAATTGGTAGACAAAAGAATGTTACTTCTGAACAACTAATACGAAATTAGGTTTGGTTCAATTGGTTGGTAAAAAACGAAATTAAAAAACGTTGCATAAGAACTATACAATAAGCCCGTACGATGAACATCGCATATCACATAAAGCGACGAAAAAAAAATTGCGTTACGAGTAAATCTCGTTGTCGCTTCACGCGCGAAGTCGGTACATTCCACAATATTTCTAATCAATGATACTACAAGTTCTGTTTTCAATATTTTAGTAACAAAATTAGTAGTTTATAGATACAAATATTTTGATTGTAGAATAGAACATATATAAATTTTCTGCAATAAAAATTTAATTTTTTGACGCTTGAAAACATGATTAAAAACATTAGTTTCATTCACATTCAATCAATGTTGCTTCTCCCCTCTCTTTAACCCTTTGCACTCCGATGTCGCCTCCCAGGCGCCAACATAACGACCAGTTCTTTTGTTTCCCTGTTCTTTAAAATAAACGAGAACAGCATGATCTTGTGTTTAGAACATCAATCTTTTTTTTTCAACTTGTTCTCTTGCAAATACAAAACAGATCAGGATTTTTTTTCCCTTTATGAGTATAAAAAATATGTGGAAAAGAACGTAAAGAGGAATAACTGTTCCATAGAAAGAACACAAATCGCAAAGTGTTATTGGAGTGCAAAGAGTTAAGTGTTGTTGGTCAGTGCCGGAAATTGAGAAACAATTCTGTATTTTTATTATAAATGTCAACTTAGTTTGACAAACGATGAAAATATTGTATATGAATGAACAATAAGAAAATTACCATGAAATATTATTTAATTACAAACTTAAAGAATTCAAAACAAAAATAAATATCGACTACGTATTATTTATTTAGGCTTTTTCCAATGAATAGGTGGCAATGTAGGTTAGTCTACTCTCCCCCACACACCCATTCGTTAGAGCCAAAAAATAAAAAAATTTAACGGTCTGTTTCCAGATGGCAGCATTTACAACGGCTTTAAAAAATATATATTAAAATGAATTATTTTAAACGCATTTTAAAAAAAAACGTTGGTATTTATGAGATGTAAGTACAATCATCACTGGTCCATGAAATTTTATTTCATTTGATATCCCATGTCTTAAGATTCGTTGCGTCAAAGGGATCTTTCTACAGAAATAATATATATGATTTTTAGGCAATGTATGTGGACTTCAATCGAAGTTAGGCCCTTCAAAATTCAGGAGTTGTAGGTCCAAGCTTAATATATATAATAGAAAATATGACAGGCCCTATATATCCCCTGTTAGGAAACTATAAAAAGTTTTTTCTAATTTTGAGGTTAGCTCACAATTGGCGCACTGCACAGCACAGTAACACTGGGCCTAGGCCAGTATAGCTAGCTGGGTGGGTATTGCCCTTCAGGAAGCGTTTTTCCCTCTGAAATAGTTAATCAAAATACTTTATATAAAAAATAATGCTCATTCCTCAGTACAGAAACACACGCGAGGAAAATAAAGGTAATGTGCAGCATTTCTCAACATTTCTCTTACCCCTCCCTCATCAAAATATCAAGTACTAGAAACGATTTCCAATAATTCTGCTTCGGGAACACAAAACGGAGATATAAATGGCACAAACTGATGATTTAGATGTTTAATAGGAAGATCTATTAAATGCGTTAGGATCAGCTATTTTGCAACGAATTCGAAAAAAGCAGTTTACACAGGATTTTTTTTTTTTACTTTTGATCTCTCGGATAATTAGTATCTTAATTTCTTTGTATTCAAATTTCAAAACATGCCTTATAAATTTTTTGAAAAAAAGTTGTTAGAGCTGTTTTTAAACAATATCTAAAAACTGAAATCGAACAATGGCCGTTAGTCAATGTTCGATTTTGCCTCTTCTCCTGTCCTTTTTGGAAAAGTACTACCACACATGAGAAAATTATCTAGCTAAAAGCTTGTTTCCCAACCCGCGAACCACTGGTGGTCCGCGAGGAGGCACAAAGTGGTCCGTGGAGCATTCGTTCAATCACAAATATATATTTGTGTTTTCTTTTATAAACTAAAAAGTTAACTGAAACGTATTCTTTTTGTAACAAAATATATGAGACATAAAACTATTTATTAAAAATTATTATTTAAAAATTTTATGCATTGGAATTTCCTTTTATATGTATTTTTATTATTACAATGATTAACTGGAATTAACTACTTATATTTTGTTGAAGAAAGTACCATTTCTTTTATAATGCTGCCGTTCCGGAAATTTTTTATAGATAAAAAATGTTTTGGGAAAGCACACAAATGTAAGTGGAATCTTTGCCATTGCACTTTCGAAGGGGTGTTACTCTCATTTTTAAATGCATTTTAATGAATAAATACATTGAAGTTTGTGAAAGAGATACAAATTCAAATACTCAGTAGACTAGAATATTTGAATACATACAAAATAACTTCATTAATTTAAAATATCAAATTAAGAATATTAATAAAATGAAAGTGAAATGTGCTAAGTTTCTTTCATTTATAAATTTACATATAAAATAAAAAAAACATTTTGTATTTTACTTGTAATTTGTATATATAATTTAACGTTACTACTAGATGGTGGTCCGCGCTTCGCACAATCGTTTTCTTGGTGGTCTTTGACCATTTAAAGGTTGGTAACCACTGAACTAACAGCTTGGTTGGTCTAAGCAGTAAGTTATTAGTAGCAATACAAATCGCGAATTTAAATCATACAAAAATTAGGAAATCAACAAGCTAGTGACGATCTGAAACGCATAACAGCGAAACCGACCCGGGTCCATTTCTGTTTGGAAAAAATTTCATCGCGCAGCTTTTTACAAAGATAATCGTAATACGTATTAATAGTTTTCACAATGAAAACAAAATCATAATAATCAAAGAAATAAACACAAAAGAAGTGAAGTCTTGCTTAATAATGATTGATCATAGATCATTCCGAAAAGTTAAAGAAAATGAAAGGAAATCTGGGGTTTTGCTGTCACACTATTTGAATGCACTTAATGATTGAGATTCAAGGCTCAAATTGTAATGATTGTTCAATACAATCGTCTGCTATAAACTTTTAGTAAATGCACTCCCAAACACTAAAGCTGAACGTTTATTAGTTTGAGGATTGAAATTAAGCCTTTCACGGTCATGTAGGATAAACGATAGATTATATAATTTTTAGTACTTTTTACAAAACGGTTTAAAACTTATCAACAAATATAACAAGTTTGACTGTCATTCACACAAAAAAAATGGAAATAATTTTAACGACAGGAAATTCATCTCCTAAAATGGATATAATAATTAACGATAGAGAGTACTGATAAGTACATTTTACCCACACGTGAATTTAACATGGCGTTATAAATAGCATCAAACATCAATAATTAAATTAGAAACTAAATATTAATAATTAATAACTACTAATTAAATAAAATTATTTCAACGACATTCAATTTGTTAAAAGAAAATATAAAAGATTAACAGGAAAATGCACACAACGACAATTAACAAAAACAAAACAAATAAAGGCTCGTTCAACATGTAAAAGTTTTTCACTCTCAGACAGTTGCTGGAAGTTATTCTTATCAAGAAAACGACTACCGTATATACTCGCGTATAAGCCGATCCGCGTATAAGCCGACCCCTTAATTTTAGGCCGATTTTTAGTCCAAAATCGGAAACTCGCGTATAAGCCGAGTTGTATTTTCGTAAATGAAAAATTCCGATTAAAATCGGCAAATCCGCGTCAAAAGAGTGAAATTTTAATTAGAAAAATAAATATTTAAGCCTAGAAATTAAAAGTTTAAAGAAAGTGGCTGGAGAAACGGCCTTCCTCGAAGTTCGTGACGATTCATCGGGCTTAAAAGTATGTACCACTCGCGATGTTCTGGTGCCTTTCAAACCTCCATCAGACTTCTTAAATTAAATCTCCCTTATTATCAAATAAAATATTTTAAACCACAAACTTAAATACCAAATTCTGCAATTTCTAATCCTTAACATCGTTTTGTAAAGATTTAAAAACTTAGAAAACGTCAACTATTTTCTGTCAATATCGTTGACTACTGTCGCTATTAAATACGGATGAGCATTTTTTTTTATTCATCTGGGAAGGAAATACTACTACTTTATGGATGAATATATACTTTTTATTAAAATATTTATTTTTTAATTACGAGATAAATGACTTGAAAGTAGAACTTGAATTCGCCGATTAGCAACCGCGATTTTACCGCTTTAAAGCCAATTCTATCCAAAACACTAATGAAACAACTATTAATATCTGTACATAATATTATCAAGGAATAAAATCTGCATTGGGGAAATAAATTTTGTTTAATTATTGCAATCGAGCAAGAGAAAGACATTGACTTTAAAGTGGCGTCATTCGCTACGCACGATGTCAACTTATTAGTCTTCCATCCGAAATTCTATTAAAGTAGCGTTTACTAGCTTCATAAATTCTACAAACCAATTAAATATTTATCAAAATATATACTTTTTATTAAGTTAAACTGATTATTTATGTGAGTAGTTAAATTTTGAGTTACGATTACGCCGCGATGCGCGAAACAGTCTTCAGTCAGCACGTGACGCACATTCTCGATCTTGGAAATGTGTCGGCCCGATTTCAGAAGATTCCGCTAATTTCAACTTCTCTCCTTTTCCCATTTTAGGCAAATTATATTAGAAATTTTAATGACCCGCGTATAAGCCGACCCCCCCTACTTTTTGATGAAAATTTTGACTTAAATTTCTCGGCTTATACGCGAGTATATACGGTAATCAATTACTGTGACTTTATGAGGGTAAAAGTCATATAATGCTTCTTGATAACAAAATCGTCTCTGGTGTAAACGTTCGGCGTGTTTCTTCAGATAATTTACCAGCTCTTAGACAGTAAATTATTCTCATGTCTAAACCGTGCTTAAACGCTGAGTCTTTTGAGTCCTATATCTCAGCGAACATTTTGTCAGTTCGAACAGTGTCGTCAAGTAGAAAATTAATAGATGTGCGTGGAAGGAAGAATGTCCTTGGTAGTGAAGCATTTGTACAGAACTCATTTTTCTACAAGAAAGTCAACTAAGCACTGAATTTGTAATTTTTTCTACAAGAAAGTCAGACGACACTCATATGTTTAACAAACTAACATTAAAATTGTTTCATATAATTTTCAAAATTGCTTTAAAAATATCGTGTTATGGATAGAAACAGACAATCGCATTAATCAATCATTAAAAATTGTTTTATTATAGAAATGTTATACATAACCGACTCATAGCTGTAAATATTCGTGGTAATATATTTACAGTAAAAAAAACATGAACTATTTTAGAAACAGTGATTGATTTGTCTATTCACGCTATAAGCAGGTTAATACATCAATGAATTTTGTTTTAATCAATCAATCATGTGGATTGCTTTTATTCCATTACTAAGACCTTTTCGACAATTTAAAACACGGCACCATTCCAGTAAATTCGCTTTCAAATATATATATTTCGAAACACTGCATTCCATATTCATAGTAAATGAATTGCAGATTTTATCTCTTGGATTTTTAAGCTGTGGAAAACAAAAACCATTTATTTTTCCCATTCCAGTGCAGTAGGATCAAATGCTACTTTAAATGTAATAATTGCATTAAGATTTTTATATTTAAATTTGTATATATGTATATTTTATTTTATGTAGAATTAAAAATATCATTGATATTGAAGCACCCTTAATAGTAATCAATTTTAAAGTAAAGTTGTTGCCAAAGTATTAATAGCGAGCAAAAAGCAAATCGCATGTTTTATGAATTAAAAAGTCAATTTAAATTTTGTTTAAAAACGAAAAAAGTTTAAGTACAAAAATGTTAAAAACTCTTTACAGTGTTGCAGTTTCAATTATGACCGTGTTAAGCGGCCATTTCAGTTAGTTAAAATAGACTCATTCCAAAAATAATATGCGAGTACAATTGCGCATTTAGTCTGTGTAAGCATTAAGCTTCCCCTCGGCGCAATTGCTTTAAATTCGTAATAAGATGGGCAAGATATTACAGGATAATCCTATAATTATTGTTAGTAATTTGGCGAATAAGAGATGTGAACCAAAGTCGCTGCACATCTAATCTCACAGAAACAAAATGTAGTAATTCCATAAGCCGTACTTATTCATGTAGTAGTAGCTTAAAAACATTTTTTCAAAAAGAAAAAAAAGTCAAAGTACAACTGTCGGGCAAATACAAAACAAATCCTATTGATAAATAGAAATGAAAAGTAAAGACATTAAGAAATAAGAGCTTTGCTGAAAAAAGCTATTATTTAAAAGACCAGTAATTTAGCGGCCTCCTAAATATATGGACTGTGCAAGTGTATCGAATGTCCTGCCGTTAATCGGTCCCTGTATCTATGATCATTTATTGGCCCCGGCACCACACAGTTGGTCAATTGACAACCGCCACAGGTTTTCGACTTGTTGATTTTATGGAAAAACTAAACTTTATATAAATAATTCATTATATTAAATGTCGTACAACTTAAGAAAAAAAAAACACGAAAAATGTTTTGCAACGGTGAATCTGAGTTTCAATCGTCCTTTACGTAAGCAGCATTTCAAAGATTCATCAATGTTTAGTCATTGGTAAAAACTAGTTTATAAGTCTAGGACAGAATCACAAAACTTTAGTTTTATTTACAATTGCTGGTTTGAGAAAAAAGATGGAAACGACCGAATTCCGTCTAAAAACAGACAAATTTTACTAGGCTAAACTTAGAATTAATTTACAGTCAACACTTACTAGCCAAACATAGTATTCATTAAAGTTTTCGAAACTTAATATCCTGCCTTGAAATGGGCTCAGGCATCTCTCTCAATCAACCATGCCTTTATAAATAAACATAAGAATACAATGAGCATACTAATGGCCCAAACACCCAGTTAGTAATACTAAAAAATCTCATGTAGTTTTCATTTCATTGCTAATGAGCGTATAATGACATATTGAAACTAGTAGACCCGTCATTAAAAATCTACACGATAAAGATCCTAGTGAGTATATAACTGTAATAGAGAAATGATAGTAAAAGAGAACACTGTAGAGTGGACCGGTTATATCATTGTGAAGTTCGTAGGCTTCAGAGGAATGACCTCTTTGGGAAAGAGGCGACTTCCTGCTTGATTCAGAGAACAACACCTTTAGTGTCCGTGCAGACGTCTTTGATTAAGTTTGCATTCAACCTAAAAACACAATTGGATCATATTTACAACGTGTTCCTCTCTCAAGGTTACGGTATTCCCAATCCGAATATTTTTAATTATTTGTACCTAAAACTCCATTCCTTCCTATCCTCCAAAAAATAAAAACGATAACATATTTTATATTTGTCCAAAGCGTTAAAATTTAATTACTTGGACAGCGATTGAACAGTAAATTTAAATTTGGTGTGTATCTTATCTAGTTTAGGCTAGCTGCGCACTGGCAACTATCCGACATGCAACTGAACTATTTAGTTGCATGCAATTGAAAAACTCAAATTTTATCCGCTCACTCAGCAATTATCGGACATGCAACAATCAGACAAAATATTTTTTTGCTCGATACCGCGTTAACAATTTTAACAAATAATTGACAATTTGGCAATTTTGTATGGATTGTGATAATACGAGTTTGGCGATTTTTCATCTTTACTGTGGCTATTTCGAAATCGGAAACGTGGCAACCTTGAGTCGAATGCAATTAAATAATCGCCGGCAGTTATTGAGTAATTTTTAGTCACTCAGTTGATTATCGCTGAGTGATAATTACAGTGCAATTATCGCCTATGCGTGGCTAGCCATATAATCTAGAACAGTGGTTTCCAATCTTTATACAGCTACTACGGACCAACAAATTGAAAGTCAGATAAAGCGCGGACAACCATTTTGTACTAAATAAAATTCAGGTGTCAAATACTTGAGACTAAATATAATTTAGGTATTAAATATTGTATTCTAGCAAATTATTTTATTAATGCAATCGTATTTAACTTAAATTATTTCAGATGCTAAACGTATTAATTAATTTTAGTAAAATTGCTTGTCATTCTTAAAGTAATGAAGGTGATAATTGAGCTTGTATTTGTTTTACCAACTTCGATGTGATTTAGAAGTACAATAGTCCGACCAGTTTATACCGATTTCCGCCCAGTGCCAAACATAAAAAAAATCATGTGACTACTGAACTCGTATTAGACTGTAAAATGAAATTTACTTAAATTTTAAAAGCCTTTGAGTAACATTGATTGAAGGGATTTTTAAACACGTAATGACATGTACTTACTTTTAAATATTTTACGTGTATAAAAGTAGGAAGAAATAACACCAATTCAAAGCTGCTAATAGAGGAATTAAACTTATTTATTCTTTCCAAAACCACAGATTAAATCATAAAATATATCAGCAGACTGAAAAATTTCCCATAAAAATATTCTTTCTAACATAATACAATTGCTTTACTACTTAGTTTTTTTTTCTATGGGAAGCAAAAATGCCGATTCCCTATTTATATTTTTTGTATAAAAATAATAAACATCAAACAATACATTAAAAAAAAAAATTAAAAAAAAAAGTATTTTGGTGATTAGAAGAGCACCAGTGATCCACGAACCATGGGTTGGGAACCAATGATATAATGTGTTATTATATTAGTGGTTCACTGGTATAACCACTGATGCATGAATCAACACATGTCTGGTTTATAATCTAGATAAAGTGTAGGTACACATATAGTTTACATTTTAAATACTCAAATACAATAAAAATACAAAAAGAATATTCGAAATAACAAAAAAAAAAAAAACATCCATAAAAAAAATCTTCAATTTATATTGCACGTGGTAACAAGTTCCATACTCAGAATGTTTGCCAATATAAAAAATAAATGTTAATTAGTAGTTATGCTAAATAAAGTCTGTATTAGCAATTATTTGTTAATTAGTAATTGTTAATTATGATTAATTTGTCAATTACCTAATTTATTGCATACATTTCTTAAGAAGCAATTTTTTTATTATTATTTAAAACTACGATTAATATAATTTTCATAAATTGTATGAAATTGTTTTTAAGATCTTATACGGGATATTGGAAGAAAATTTTGACTTAAATTCCTATGAGGAGTGGGGGGAAGGGCTTGAGCCTCCTCAGGCTCACTTTTCTACGTCAATGGTAATGGTAAAAGTACGTACTGCGTAAAATGCCTACTTTTACCCCCCCCCCCCTTACCCTATCCTACGTATTAAGATTGTTATTGCTATTTTTAAAGCTAAAGGTCGGGAATACACCTGAGTGTTTATTTAATGGTTCAAAGTTGGTAAAAAATTCACCATGCGTTTTTAAATCAGGGCCAATTTTTTTTTAATCGAGAAATGTTATACAAGTTGTCTCCTTTACGAGTTGTCTCCTTTAAACACGCTGACTTCCACGCTGCGCCGGATTATGTGGACCGACGTGTCCGTTCGCATAATATTGACATAACTTAGAGTTCCAGTCGATTTGGCTACGTTGTTTATGGATTATATTTAATTACAAAACTTGTCGGAGAGTAAAAAACATGCAAATTACAATCAGTGGCGGCGATTGCGAGCCAAAAGTGCAGGGGCAAGATCAAGAGGATATAAGAAATATGTGTAGGGCGGAGAGGAGAGAAAAATTTTGACCATTGACCGCCTGTAGAAGTGGGGTTATGTATTATTTTTAAAAAGTGCAATATTAAAAAAGCAAGGGGGCGACATCCAAAAAAAGTACCGACATCCAAAAAAGTATCAATCAAAATTCTACAGTCTTTAAACTAAATTAGGACTCAATAAATTTATTTACTCTATAGGATTTTTCCAATTTCAAAGTAAAAGTACTAAAATAAGATTAAAGGAAACGTCTTGCACCCATTCCGATTACCAGTTGGGTGCCATAAAATACTGACACCAATTCAAGACTAAGACATTGCAACTTCAATGGAAGAAGACAGAAGTAAGAGCGGTAATTTTTAAAAAATAATATATTAATGTGGCTCTTATTCCTACAGAATTCTTGAAGACGATTTTCAGGAAGTAGAAAATCTTTTCAACTTGCCAATTCAAAAGAAGAAAAAAATCGATGTTTTTAGTTTTTTGTTGATAACTGCAAGAAATATACATCAAAAAGGAAATCGAAAACAGTTTCGTAAGATTTGTTGGAATATTTATTATCCTTCAAAAACATGACTCGTTTCGTGACGCAACAACCAGTAAGAAACAAAATGTTTGCCCAACACCTTTTTCAAATTTTGCAATGTAATAACTCAAGCAGACAACACAGTATTCTTATTTATTACAGGGAAAAATACATTTCTAAAGAAAGTAAAATTGCTTAACACTTTTGAAATATTTAACTTCCTCAGATATTTTTTAGCAGAATCTTGAATGATAAATTAAAATATTTTAACTGGATACTTCTACTACATTTTCAACTTTTTGGGGAGGTTAGTAACGTTACACAGGAAGGTGTTTTTAGCGAAACAAACATGGATAATCGTCATGCTTTTGCTTTTATAAAAGGTGGGTGTTGACATTACCTGGCATCACAGGGCGTAACAAAGTAAGCATCGCGGGTAAAAGATTGTTTGTAGATTTTGTTTCCAGAAAGAGTAAGAGCCCATATGCGGGCAAATATTCCAAAATAGTTTTTCTGACTTTACTCGTGGACTTGCCATGCTCTTAATATTCGGTACCCAGAATACACGCGTTGGAAATAACACGCCCCGTTAACGTTTGTATTAGAATGAGCCTTAATGCGTTAGTTGCTAACTTTATTTTTCTGCGGTATTTAAACATAGCAGCCGAGCGGGCACAGTAGCAGCTTTGTCATATTTCATCAATCAACAGTGAAGTTAACAACTCCTTGACGTTAGCGGGACCAAAAACGATGTTGTAAATACATTATTTAGGGTTAACGAGCCTTGACCTTTTAAAGTGTTTTTTGTCTATTTTAAGTTGGTTAGCTTAGTACGCTTAATTAACATATTGTGAGAAGTTATTTTAGAAATTAGTGTTTTATGAAAACATCTGTAAATATGGAAAATACATTTTTTAAATCTCAATATATAATTTTCCCTAATAATAACTACCTACAAATAAATCCGATGATGTGAGCAAGCTGACGAACTGTAAAACGTACCGAAATATTTAGTCACATATGGACACAAAAATCTGAAAATGAACTAACACTATTTTCAATGACTAGGCAGCTAGATATATCGTTTGGGCAAGTGCTGTGGGTCTTCGTTCAATAGGTTGTCCAAAAAAAGTTGAATGTCATTGCACAAAATATTATAGCCAGGGCGAGTTGCAAACTTTAAACGCTCTTATCTCGAAATTTTGTTTTTGAACTTATATCACTTGGCGGCCAAGCCACTTATATATTAAAAGAAGGAGCAACTTCATCTGCATTATATTTTATTCTTATCCTTTTTGATTTAAAGTTACAGAAGTCGTAATAGGAGGCCATACTGACCTACCAACACTTTTTGCTTTAAATTACTGTCTAAAACAAGTCGTGATACTTCAATCAAAGTTTCAAAAGGAACTATTTGTAGAGAGCGTGATTTGGTTCTTACTTAACAACGTAATATATTAACTGCTATATTTAAAATTACTAGCGGTGAGTAAAAGTTTGGTGGAATTATTTGTAAGTCAAATTTCGTCACTTTGAAATTTATTATCTCGCTTTGTTTAACTAGCTATGTGGACCTGTGCTGTCCGTGATCTAATTGTGAAAATAGGGATGCGCAATATTTTTATTTGCGAAGCCAGCAAAATATTATTCTTTTGGGATAAAATAAACTTTCCAAACAGCATAAAACTTATTCAATTCATTTAAAGAGTTTTCGAGATACCTAAATTGCATAAGCTTGTTTTATTTATATATTCACCACTTTACATGTTTCTATGAGTATGCATATCTTTATTGATATTATTGTTGTTATTTGATAACAATTTTAATAACAATTGACTTAGGCAATGATTCATTTTAAAATATACCCTTTGGATTTCCGTGACATTGTTAAAAAGTTACAAGTAATTTGTTCATAAACATCTTGAATAAAAGTAGTATGATATTTCTACGTTCCTCTTAATATCTCAATATATAAATTCACAATGTTACTGTATGTAACATACATGAAAATAGTAGTTATTATATATAATCAGAAAAATTTCAGAATTTGACATTCAATTATGATTGTAAGCAATAATCTATCTATAACTTATTTTCTGTAAACTGAAAATTTCATAAATTTAAAATTTTTAGTTAAAGCGGACTTAGAAACAGACAAAAATTTAATTTGTTATTATAAGATATTTTTTGTTTTGTAATATAAAAAAAACTTTAAAAAATGTAATCATGATGTATCAAAGGAATAAAATATTTTAGAAGATCTCTTTTTTACAGTGTTACCTAATTGTAAACAAAATTGCACAATTACATATAGAAAGATCCCGCGTTGTATGGCAATAAATCTTTTCTTAAACATTGGATACAGATGTAAAAACTCTTAACAAGAATACTTCTATTACTTTCTTCTGAACCGTGAAGTTTAGAAATCTTTAAATAAACAAAGGATCAACGCACCAAACACAAGATGTCAATGAGAAATATTTCACAACTGAATTGATGATTCATTTTTAGACATTGATGAAAGAAAACGTCAATAAGACATAATGAAATCGAGAGAGGTTATCTCATTCTAGTCATAGAAATGTCACTACCTATACAGAGGAAAAACTCGTTTATAAGCAGGTGAAGGAATTTTAAGAAAAACCATAGGGCAGTCGAAGGTCATAAGTAATAAATCGATTATGTAAAAAAGCTACTCTGAACGAGTAATTATCACTCAAGCAGCGTAGAAGTAGAAGGTAAGTTAAGCGTAGATAGATAAACAGTCAATTGAACTATTTTTTTAAAGATAATTAAATAATAGTCATCTTAGCCAGCTCAACCTTTTGATAAGTCAATATAGTTGAAATATAAGTATTTATTTAAATGAAATGTAGTTTTCATGGTTTCATAAACTCATTTTCAAACATATATATATATAAACATCTCTCTATTTTATTGCACATTTTATCATAGGAGATTATTAGAAGTTTTTTTCCCCTTTAACATTGCACAATATAATCAACCCTAAAATTTTAATTAATCTGTAACGTACTTTATAATTAATAATGTTGTGATAAATAACCGATATTGCCAGCAGTGACAAACTTTCTATTTTTATTCCAAACTGTGTACTGGCAATACCTGCGCATGTTCCGCACGCTTTGCATTGAGTTAATAAAATCATCGTGCCTTTGTCTCACGACCTGCTTCGCGCAATAAGACATGTGGATTTGATATTTCACTTACATCACACATCCTACTCTAGATTTCTATCCCTCGTTCTCGGTTGTGACAATTTCTTTCACTTAGAAATTTAAATGAAAAAATTTTATAAGGGATGTTTAATACTCTAGATAAATTTCTATCATTATTCGTATTATTGATCGGAAAATAGTATATGGATATTTTCATCAACATAAAAATACATTAAAATGGTGTCAACTGAATACTAAAAATTATATATTTAAGTAGTGTGAATTCTTAGAAAGATCAGTCAATGGTTAAAGGCACTAGAAGTGACCTATAGACATTGACAAACTAGTTTTTAATTATGTACCCTGAAGATAAAGGGCACCATATTTTTTTCTCTTTTGAAAAAGTAGTCAACTTTTCTTTTTTGTGTCAGTGACATAAATTATTATGCAATACATTGCGAAAAAAAAACACACATTTAGTTAATTTAAATATATGCCATATACTATTCCACGATCTTTACCGTATATAACCGTGTTAAAAAATATTACAGTATAATAGACACAGAACATTTTCTTGCGATTTTTCCACAGAAATACACTGTTTTTTATCAATTTCATTCCCCTGTTATTTTAATATTTTTAAGAAGAAATTCATATAAAATAAGTTTAAAAAAAACTGTATTTGGAAAATTTGTAATTATTTTTCCTAAATCTTTATTAGAGCTTCTACAAACCTCGAAGAGTTTCTAAGGACCCAACGATAAAAATATGGAATGTCTAAATACTTTATACGGACCCTGTATGAACAAAGTTGGTTCCCAAGAACTTCTAAGGATAGTATGAACACTATAACATATTTATGTAATTCTTTAAAATACAGAACCAAAAAAAAAAAAACTGCAGAGATTTGACATTAGTAGATTTTTTTTAGAATAGTTTTTTTTTTTGTCCAGTTAAAATTTATTTTCACTATGTTTTTTAAAAGAAAGGAATTTGGAAAAAAAGCTTGACCCTCCTATTACGCTCGACTAATTGTAATTAAACTACATAAAAAAAAAATTAAGGTTAGTATTTAACTAATTTCACGATGAAATGATCTTCTGGGAAGAAACCGCCTGGCATGCGTATTTTAAGATTTAGTTGTAGGAAATCTTTTTCTCCTTGAACGACCTGCTGCGCGGACAAGAAAGGTTAAGAATGCAGTGCTGGGTAATTAGCCATTCGGAAGAGTGCAAACATTAAAACAAAAAGAACACGTATACATCATTGGAATAACAAGCGCGGTTCGCGAATCGTGCAGTTATCCGAGTTCGTTAAGCAGCTTGTTTATGTTATTGCCTATTGCAGGGTACGTACTTAATTTTCAAAAGAAAATGCGCTTTTTAAAAAGCATAAAGACATAATTAACAATAAAAGTTAATAAGGTTTTATGCAATGAAATTTGATGTAAAAATGTTTATGGTTGTAAATAGATTTCTTTTAAACCTTATTAATTTATTAAAAATGTAGTTACTAATAACAGTCATTATATAGCTTTGCTTTACAATATTTAAAACTAATTCCGGATTCCCAGCAAAAATGCCAGCATACAAATTTCATCAAAATTATAAAATTGTAGGTTTTATGCAAGACAACTGCAGTTTAAAAAAAAAAAAAAAAAAAAAAAAAACTGCAGTTTTTAAAGGTTTTTGTTCCAAAAATGTTTTTAAAAAATTCCATTTTGAAGTATTGAAGGGAAAATGCAGATTTTTAAAGGTTTTATGCAAGAAATTTTAAAAGCAAGTTCCAAATTCCTTTACAAAATCATTAATTTCTCAACTTTGATGAAGTTTTTATACTGACTTTTTTGCTAGGTGCATGATGCCAAAAGTAACATACACATATAAACTAATAATACAATAACTTTTATGATCATTGCAATTGAAAGACAATTTACAGTTCTGTAACTATCCTGATAGAATGTATTCACGGATTTTCTGTTGATAACTGCGCGACAGGAGTTGTAAATTTGTCGATTTTGAAAGATACTGAGGTTTTGGTCAACAGTGGCGGCGATTCGGGGAGGCAAGGGGGGGCGGTTGCCCCCGCACTTTTTTCGGATGTTGCCCCCGCACTTTTTTGTATGTTGCCCCCGCAACTTTTTTATATTGGACTTTTTAAAACTAAATTACAAGTCAATTGTTTTACTGCATTGCCTAACAAAGGAAAATTTTTGAACCCCAACTTCCTCACACTACCATGGGAACGTAAATAAGGGAGGGAGGTTTCAGGAGGTTCAAACCCCTCTCATTTACAGATTTAATGTGCACTAGTCGCCTCCACACGTCAAACGTTTGAACGATGGGAGAACGGGCTTGCAACCTCCCAGTAAGGAACTTGGCGCTTTAAAGAGCGCCAAATTGCGAGTTCGAATATTAAATCAAGCAGTATATTTTAATAAATTTTGCTTCTAAAGTACCAGTAATTGTTAAATTAAACCAAAACAAAACATACATTTGTAAAGTCTAATTCCAGTGTTCACTCTAGGCGTTTTTTGAAGGGCGGTCCGCCCTGCCCGCCCTTTTTTCATCTCAATAGCGCCCTCATGCCCTTTTTTCAAAAATGCCGCCCTCTTTTGAAAAAATTCCGCCCCTTTTGCCCTTTTCAGTCAGGCACAAGCGTCCTGGCTTCCCTAGCTGTTTTTAAAATTTAAAAAAGGAATCGATTAAAAAAAATTGTGTAAATTGAAATTAAGTGAATTATGACAGTAAAAAAATAAACTTTTTAACTTCCTAAATTTTTTTCTCTGGTTTTTTAAAGAGGAGATGGTTTTGGGCGAGGTTACAAGATAAGGCATTTTATTACCAAATTTTGGATTTCAGTAGCCTTTTCATCAGCTTTGTAAGGGTCTGATTAGGGCTACTTGGTTTTGAGAGAAAACATTAATTTTTAAATGTCAAATTTTGGATTTTAAGTAGTATCTTCATAAACAGACCAATTTTGTACGGGTATTTCCTTCGACATAGGCCCCGAACTGTCCACAACAGCCCAATATGCAGCTCTAGCGCATTGTCAACCAACAAATCGGAACTTTTTTTTTTTGCTTGGTCACGTGTCCGATGTGTCAACGGGTGGCCACACCCACTCCAAACTTTTTTTTCGGAGAGTGCCTTTTGAAAACAAGAAGTGCCTTTTCAAAAACGGAGTGCCCTTTTACTGCCAACAGCGCCCTGCCCCTTTTTTATTTCTAGAGTGAACACAGACTAATCAAAGTGATTAACTTTTTTAACCATATAATTTCTATAGTTTTTCTGAATGAAATAGTTTTTAATAATAAATCTTACTTATGATTACTTATTAAATAGTTTGGTTTTGCAATAGTTTATTTTAGTCAGAAAATCTCCGATTTTAACATTTTTAAAACGCAATCCACAAAAGTATATTTGTTTACTTTACTTATCAGCGAATGTTCTCAAAGATGATGGCAGAACAGATTTAATAGCTTTTTTTTTTTAATTCTCAATGCTTTGATTTCGAAAACATCAATAAATAGTTTATTGTAACTACGTATTAAATCTTCAAAATAGCTCTCAGCAGAATGACTCATTCCCAAGTTTTCTCAGTTTTACATATAAGCAGTAGGGAAAAAAAGCGAAAACGGCGACGAATATGACTTATGACTCTCGTTGGTACAGTCATTTTGGAGTCTACAGAGCAAACTGTATATGACTTATGACTACTCCGCTAGATATTTATTTGTTTTTAAATCAGCCGTTGATTTTTTTTATTCAATCCATAGCTCAGTCTTTTTACACATCGTAGCCTTCGCTTAAGGGTCTAGTTAAATTGTCTTCGACTATAGCTAAAATAGCCAAGTGATATAAAGGTGTTTTGAACAGTTCATATTTTTTATACTCCTGAAAATTAGACTTTAGTTTTTGTGGCCCTTTTATATAGTATTTCTGAAAGTTATCGTGCTTTTTTTGCTTTTTTAAGTCAGAATAACGAAACAAGAAAGCTTTTAACTTGTCTCAAATCAGCTTTATGGTATGAAAACTTCTTTTTTTTAAATTTATGTTATTATTTTTTTTTACTGTGTATTTAAGTTGGTATACTTCAAATAACACAAAATAGTGAGTAAATACAAGTGTGCAATACCATAGCTTTTTTTTAGCAATATAATAGCAAATTTTTTTATTTCCCCCCCCCCCCCCCTCCTATTCGGGGGAATTCTTGTTTCCCCTTTATCTCGCCCCCCCCACTTTCAGCACCCAATCGCCGCCACTGTTGGTCAATACTAGTAATCTATATCAGGAAGATTTGTATGTATGTCTGATCTCTATACACTTCACAATCTTTTACTTAATTATTTTAAATTTTACATATAGAACTTTGACAATGTGTAGTCCTACTTTTTCAAAATATAAAAATTAAGTAAAATATTTAAAGCTGAACTTTAGTGTTACTTTTTTATATGTTTACTATAAAGAAACAGATATAAACATTAAATTATTAATTATGGGATGTAAAATAACTGTAGAAATGGAGTTATTAAGATAAAGTACGATTTTAAAAATCGATTTACTTTTGTCCTTTGCAACAGCCCTTTTCAGAGTCAGATCAGATTTGACGAACCATTCTTTTAAAATATGGGAATCGGAAGTGGTCAATCCAAATTTCCATTATTCATTTTAAAATAATAGCATATTTTTTCAATTAATTATTTTTTTCAGAATGTTCCTAATAATAATTCTCTGTTCTCATTGTAACATGTTTAAAATATTTATTTTCGCTCCGTACATATTTCCTAAGTCGACACGAAATATATATTAAAAAAAATAATACATTTTAATTATCAAATGTCAACTACTGTTTAATCATTGTTTATAAAAACTGAGGAAAGAGTTTATAAAAACTATCTTTTGGCAGTGGTGTTTTTTGTAAAATATTTTTTATCGCGCGGGAACCTGCGAGCGATGAAAATCAGTGAAAATTCCATAAATATCCGTTCAGTAGTTTTCGCGCAATTGACGATAAAACATAAACAAATGTAAAGTTTAAAAAAAAATGGGTTCATATGTTTATGAACCCATTTTTTTTTTAACTTTACATTGCCCAAAAATTATTCCTGACATAGAATTCCCAAATATATTTTATGCAACATATAAATATATCTCGGCTTAAAATGCTTTTTGTTTGCATTACAATGTTTTTTTATATCGCTTATAAATTTATCTATAAATCAGTAATTGAAATATAAATTACTTTCATATCAAATTATTGATATATTAAATGTCATACAACTATGAAATGTCGAAATCATTACTAACATATTAATTCATAATTTAAAAAATGAACATTTATCTGAGTTATGGCCAACTTTTCACACCTGTATGACTTTTGTTACTGTTTGTAAAATATACAAATAAACTCGAAAACGATCTAAGTGGCGTTTCTCTATTACATTTGGAAGCGGGTAAACATTTGGAATCATGTAAGGGTTTGCAAAATGTATGTTGTGTATATACTTATAAGCTTTATTATTAATAAAAATATTTTATAATGCGACTCTTGTGTTGATATTGAATACCCTTAATAAATAAACGTATTGAACAGTTATTATTGTAATTGTAGTACAACGTAAAAAGAGAAAAATTCTGAAATTTCATTTGGAAACCAGACACGTATAAATATAATTTTTTTTTTAAAAATTACAAACATATATAAAATATTAAGTTTTGTTTTGCCGAGATAATACCATGGTAGCCATGCTCTCTGATAAGCAAAATAACCTTACAAGATCCCCTTACAAAGTCTTATCAAATCAGTTGTGTTAGACTCAAAGTACACATTCTTAATGAAACACGATCGTCACTTAAGAACTCAGCTCAATACGTGCAACGCGTTGATTCAGTGCAACACGTCGATTTCAAATACGGAGAGATAATATTTAATAAACGGTTTTCGGCAATTATGATACATGAAACACATGGTAAGTTCGTATTTCTTGTTCTACTAAAAATGGAAATTAAATATCATAATTATAAACATATACAATATTTTATTTCATAAATGTTATTTCATTAAATATGTTATTTCATAAATATATACTATATGTTATTATATAAACATATACTATAGAATTATAATGACATATACTATATAAATAACATACTATGCACAATAACCCTTTTGTTTTTAATTTATTAAATTTTTATTCTTTAAATAACAGCAATGAAGTGGTTTTTTTTTTCAATACAGCTATACGAATACAAATTTTCTACGAATACAAATTTCTCGTTTAAAAAAAAAAAAAAAAACTGTAATACGTTTATACATTTTAGCAAAAAATTAAATTTCTCACCGATTTATTCAAGCCCAACCGTCGATTTGCTTGAGTAGACAAAAAACAACAACCGCGTGTTGTTTGATGCATGAAAACTAATATATAAAAACTAGAAACGGCCGAATTATTTACTATTGTTCCGGGGTTTTGAATGAAAAAGAAACATTTTAATACATTCAAATGAAAAAATTAGAAAAAAATTATTTAACCTTTTTTTCCAATGTTTTGTAAAGTGGGGAAAATAAGTTTTCGAATTATTAATGCTAAAGAATAGGAAATTCGTAAAAATTTAACGATCTTGGGCAAAAGTGCAATTATTCTACAAAATATGAATTTCGAAGCTTATAAATGACAAGAGTTAACTGCAATATATTTAACCCTGTTTATATATTAATATAATGAAGTTACATACGCGTTTTTTTTTCCAAATAAACTGTTAAAAAAACATATTTAAAAAAAAAAAAATATTATTACAGAACCATTTACTTGTTTTATTAGAATTCAATACAATGTTTTAAATGAAATAAAAAATCGTCGGTGGAATAAATTAAAATAACGTCAAAACAGCAAAGTCTTAATAATCAAAATAAACAAAAAGTATATTGGCAGATGTCATACTTATTGCTGTTATCATACTTTATTGCTGTTATCATACTTGTCGAAGATAATAAACAATAAAAAAATGAAATTTTAAAAATGGTGGATTACATAAAAAGATTTAGAAAGTTGTAACAAAAACAGTCCCGTAAAAATCAAATATACTAAGTTTTTAAGAGTTAAAGATTGTTATTTATTCAATTTTATTTAAGTTACTAATTTGATAAAAAAAATAATAATGCTTTTTACACGATAAATTCTATGAATCTCACAAAACCCCATCTATAAACGATTATGCTTCCAGTAAATAAGTGAAAAAAATTATAAAACAATTGTAATTTTACAATTTTTTTCCAGGGAGAAATTGGACTTCCGAACGTCAAAAATCGAGTTTTAAAACCCATTTTCCCCGACCTTAGCCTATAAATACAACTAAATTTACGAAATTAGTCTTATAAAACTAGGAGTCGCGGACAAAAAAAAATAGTTTAAAGTAATTTCTTTGCGATCACAAGCGAACCGGTATTACATGATTAAAAATAAATATTTTTTTTAATTCGATCTAAAAGTGAAAGTCCCATCAAAATCCGATTAGCGGTGACTCGTTTGATTGGCGAACACATCTGAATTTATGAACAGTAATAAAAAAATATTCCAGATGTGAAGTTTCTAAAAGAAATTCTACATACTGAAACGACCCCATACGTTGCTTTATAATACAGGGTGGACACAAATTAGTCAGGCAATTTCGTAAATGAATAATTCGCGAAATGTTAATGAACCGAAATGTTTTAAAAATGAACTGGTACCCTACAATCTACTTAATAATAAAGAAAGTGTCTGTTTGTGAATCGTAAAACACATATTTTCTTTACGTATATAAAATGCTGAAAATATAAATATAAGTACTATTCATTCTCAAGATCAGAACCTAAGGCTCGGATTTTAAAATTATGTTGTTGTTTTTTTCTAAATTGATTTTAACAGTTTTAAAAGTAATAGATAAAGAAACACCTTGATAGAAATATTTTAAATAACGTGCCTTTGTAGCTTAGTCGGTAGCTGGGGTTACTTCGAAACAATAGGTCGTTGCAGGTTCGTGGCCCGAAGGGGGCCACTCAATTTTTTTAATGGATATGACTTAACTGGTTCCCCTGCAACCTGGGGTCAAACCGCTAGTTTATTAATATTTCGTAAATTATTTAGTTCCGAAATTTCCCAAATAACCATTAAGAATTGTCAGCCAATTTAGGATACAATACTATTAATCCGTCATTGAACAGGTACTTTACAGTTAATATTTCGCGAATTATACAGTTACGAAATTTCGCAACTAATTTGTGTCCCCAATCTCTTCCCCCCACCCCACCCCATATGTATGTATACAATAATATTTTATACTCCAATACTCATTTTCATTTCTTTAAAGTGGTAAATATTCAAAATTGGGATTTAGTAGAACTGCATTTTTCTTTTTGTCGTGTCGGAACACCATATAAGTAGCTAATAAGCTACATAACGAAAACGTTAAAGTACAAAAACTGAAACTATGGTTTCTACGAAATAGTCAAAGGAATGTAAATTTTAATTCCGTTAAAAGATAGTAGCTTATTTCACTCGGGAAAAATGACCACAAACAATCTAAGATGAAAAGAATACGATAACCTTCTGGTTTCCTTCCTACTGACCTTCTTCAGACTCCAGCTTGATAGTTGAAAAGAAAAATAACAATAAAGAGATATTATAAAATAGCTGAAATTATTACCCAACATTGTTTGGCTTTCTTTTCAGTTGTTAGAATTTAATGAAAGATATTTTTATGAGACTGGTTTTCTTTGGTAGGAGGAACTGAGTTTGGTTGCTACAGCAACAAATAATATTATTTAACAAATAACATCTCTTGGTAAAGATGAAGACGTTGTATCTGTTCTCATGAACAATAATGAAAACGCTGTAAGCAGTTAAGATATCTATATTTTATGATGATTTAATCATGTTTTTTAGATAAATGTGTTTTGGGAGTAATGGAGTAAAATTTGATAAATTAATTTAATGTTTTTTGGCCTTAACAATCAGTAATAAAATAATGATTAGTTAAAAGGTTAAAAAAGTATGTCATCTATTTTACACCTTGTTGATTAAAATATTAAAGCCCAAGTCGCGATGAGCCTTACCTAAATTAAAAGGGAAAATTGAGTTGGTTGTTACATTAAAATGGAGTAAGGTTTGTTACATTTTCAAACTTAACCAAATGTTTTGGCTTAAGAATTTAGTGTATTGTTATTTCTTAAAACAATGAAACATTATCTTTTAATGGCTAGTTTAGCATGTATGTAAGATACCAAAACCTATACCAGGAAATACATATACATATTCCAATTATAATCCTTTCTCATAAAACTTGTTGTAACAAATTAACAACTCAACCAACGGTGGGAATTCTTAGTTTTCCAATCAACAATTGTTTTTCTTCATGAAATACCAGTTTCTAGAACAAAAAATAGATTAAAACTTGTTGAAGATTCGCCCGAATTCCTAATTAGTTCTTAAATTGAAATCTTGCAAATACTCTTATTGTCTTATGCTACATTCTTTAAAATAAATCATAGAATTATTGAAAGTCTCTAAAAAAGGTTCAATAACCTAAGATCGATAATGAGTTTCATGACCCCATTAAGTATAATTACTTTGTATAATATATATTTAAAAAAACAATTCATAATAAAACTTTCTGTAACAAATCGCAATAACATTCAGGAACTGAAATACAGGGGAAAGAATTATAATGAAATTCAACATTGCGCGATTCCTTTTTAAAGTAAATAATTATTTTATATATTCAGAAAACTTAATTCACATCCTGAATATGTTATTGTTTTTGAACTCTTTTGACTTTTCATAATTGCTTTCTAAAATTAAACCTACATTTCCTTTAAACCTAGATATTTCTAGAAATTCAATTGAAAACTTTGTTTTTAATGAATTATGTGCCTTTGATATAACGATCAATCAGTTTGTTTTTACTCGTAGTTCCTTAACCTTTGTTTAAAGATACGCGTTTGGGTTAAACTATAAATCAGATGCATAATATCAATTTAACTTTTGAAGATTTGAACCCCCATCAATGCAAATCAACCCATCCGTCATTTTTTGTAATCTACTAGATTTGAAATTTTACTTACATTTCGCATTCGATATGAAATATATTTTGGGTTAAAATACAATTGGGAACATTGTTAAAAACAAAATATGTTAACTTATAAAACCTATGAGATAGCTAAATATTATGTCCCATTTCCTACGATTTAAAATTATTAATAATTATTTTGAATAATAAATTTTTTGGAAACTAATATCTTTACATATAAAATATAATGTAATGATAAAAATTGATATAACAATTATAATAATTCTTTTAAATAAATATTCATAAGTACGGACATAAAATATCACGAATGCTAATTTCTATACACATTAAAAACATAAGTATAAACTTTAAAATTAATAAGTATATTCATCAAAACTATATGTAGTAGATTGCACTATACAACTTCACATCAAAACTTATTTGTCCCGGAATAAACATAACTGCTAAAAAGTTTATTATCGATAAATTTGCACAATATTTCTTTAAAGATATTTTTATTGCAATTCTAACTCTAAAAGAATCTAATTGCAAAAGAAAAGTTACTGAAACTGCATGATTTTGTATCCTCCCTTTCTAAATAAAAATTGCAGCCAGCAGATATTCAATAAAATAGTTTGAATATATTGAATAAGTTGTACAGGTTTTGTCTGAATGATTCATCGGGTTTCAAAACACTTGGATGAAATATACGATGAATCATTTAGGCTAACCCTTTAGGCTAATATAATATACTTGATTTTCAAAATTCAAGCACAAAAATCACATCTGCACGAAATTGTATGGCTACGGAGCTAGCTACCCTTAAAAAAACGCTTCATAAATTATTCAACACAAGACTCTTGCTTTTCACCATTTTCACCGCCCACAAACGACGCACGTTTCGAAGAGCGATAACACCTTACTTGTCCCGTCTGCTTTTATTGAACCCACTTTTGGAGATTTCTGCCCGTTTACAAATGGGCGGGCTCAAGTTTGCATTCTCAAGTCTTTTCGTGTCCTATTGTGTAAGAGGCACAAAAGAAGCAAGGTTACAAGCTTTAAGAGTCAAGTGTAAATCCTACTCGAGTAGGTTAGAATCAAAGCTCACCATCTTTATTGTCATGTCAATCGCGTTACGTTAAAAGACAATGCTCTGTAAAACATGGGTGTTTAGAAATAAGTTAAATGTTACAGAGTTTAAGTACTTTCTTCGCCTGCAACGCTCCAAGAAATTATATTTAAATTTTAATAAAGAATTAACACACAATTAATCCAAAAAGCCCTAAATGGAAACTAACAACAATGTGAAAAGGGGGTCGAAGGAATATGATTCAGCTCTGTAAAATACAACTTTTTCTTTTAAATTGTTTATTTTAACACTACATTTTTTTGTTGGTTGAAAATAAAACGACTTGCGCTACAAAGTAATACAGAAATATTAAAATAGAAATTTTCAACATATTGACAATCTTTATTTTTGGAAAGACAAAAGCAACTGGCTTTAAAATGATGTCCTCTAACGTTTGCTTTAAGGGAAAGTTTATGCCTACTCAGTTTGAATAAGTATGTGTTGTTATTTACATTTGAATAATGTCATGTGTTCGATTACAATACTATATTGTACTTAAAGAAAAACGAGTAGGTTCAAGTTCTCATTTCAAGTAGATTATTCATAATAGTGAGTTATTTTCTGGGTGTACAAAGAATCAATTGTGAGTAAAGTAAAGTTTACTCTTACATGTGGCTATTTATATTTACGTGTAAATACGTTCGTTTACGGCATGATTCTGCTTATAAAGAAAGACGAAGAGGCAGAGATTCTTATTTTTAAGTAGATTATTTTTAACAGTGCGTTTTAAAATCGCCAAATAATAATAAGCCAAGAAAAGAGAAATTACGAACACCATGGTACAGCTGTAGTCTATTGGTTTAAATAAAAGAATCACGTCTTATTTCTCATTCTCAGTTAAGTCAGTTGATGTTAGAGCTTGAGATAAGGTACAATAGTTAGGGCCAAAGCATTGTTCCCCTCAATACAAGAGATTGTGATTTTTGATTCTGGCTACTCATTTACTCATTTGCATCCTCGAAATGAGACGTATTCTTCTGAGCTCTCTACTCGAATATTTTTAAATGAAGGACCAGTTATAACGAGAATTTCAAACCATGTATTCTTCTTTGTGCTTTAACTCAAAGTTGATTCCATACATGATTTGCATTGAATTCCATTTAACATTATTTCCTTATTACTGCCTACAGCGTAATATCATAATGGCTTGTTTGAAATACATATTCTAGCCATGTACTTTGACAACTTCTAAAATTACTTCGCTGTACCTCGCGCAAATAAGTGATAAAGAATAAAAGTAGTTAGTTGAAGTTGAACGGTTTCAAGGGTTGTAGTGATTTAAATCAACTGATTTCAAATATAAAAAATTATGTGTTTTAATCGAATAAAATTAGTAATGCAGTTTTGAAAAGTGATTATATATATATATATATATATATATATATATATATATATATATATATATATATATATATATATATATATATATATATATATATATATATATATATTTCATTGAATTGATGCAATATTTCATATATTTATTTTTGAGAATACATTGAAAGCAAATTAGATTTTAGATAAATCCCTTATGAGCAGGACAGTAAAATGACGAAATTAAGATTCACCCCCCCCCCCCCCTCCCAAAAAAAAGAACCCTTTTAATATTAAAAATATATATAAAGCAAACATTGTAAAAGGAACATGTTCATAAAGAAATAACACCACAGTACAATTCAGAGAGGGAGAATTTTCATTTTTATATTTATGAGATGCTATTGCTTTTACGAATATAACATATAAATGAATAAACTCGGCAATTACCTACTACATACAAATATTTTTTTTTATTCCCAGTAAATAGTCTTCTGTGATTATCAAAAAACAAATAAATAAAATCAAAGTTCATCAAACAATAGGCACAAAACACTTTAAAGACGTTTTCTATTTGTTGTTCGGTTCTAGTTTCAAGGATGCGTATGCCTTACGTGGCGCATTCATAATTGAACATTCGTTATTACTGCAATAAAGCAATTAATGTTCAACAAATACACTTACGTCATGCGTATGATTATGAGGCTTGCGTGTGATGCAACGTATTACTAAAACTTTTATTGCGAAAGTTTTTTAAAAGGAGTTTTTAATTGAATCGGCATTTATAAGAAGGAGATATGTTCCATAGATTTAACATAGAACATATCCCCTTTTTATAAATACCGATTCAATTACTCATTGCCTTTATTCTCTTGCAAGAAGCAAGAAAGTTTTCCAAATTTATATTTAAAGTAAAGTAATCAAATAATGATTTTAAGATATTTATTCTTTAATTCGTCAATGAAATAGTTACGGGGGGTTCTTCAATTAGAAAACAAATCGTTGGCGAGATGAAATTTTTTTTTTTAATGTTATACTACATATTTTTAAATAGTCGGATAGATCATGTTAAGCCTTTTTTCTTGAATTTTTCGAAACATAACTTACACCCTTAAAAACTCTTTTTCCATAAATAAACCAAACTGTTAACAATTAGAATAAAAAAAATCAGATCTCTAGATATTTGCATTGCAAATAAAAAGCCTTTTTTCTTTAAATCCAATTTTAAAATCTCGCAATTTTTTTTTTTATATTTATCAATACAATAAATAAGCGGATAATCCTGTGTTTCAGTTTTATAGCTCAACTGAAAACCAATATTTTTTACTGAAAGTACGTAATAGCATTTCTGAAAACAGCATTAAGCTTAAATGAGTGCCTATGTAGTTTGGATAAATATTAGTTAACTTTTGTTTCTGCGAATATTTGTGTCCGAAATCAAGGAAGTGGTTAGATAACACTATTTGGAACTGGTTTCAGCGGCCAAATCACGAGGGCCACACCATAAGTTCTACAAGTTTATTATTATAATAGATTGTGCATTATTAAGCAAATATATGATATATATATATATATATATATATATATATATATATATATATATATATATATATATATATATATATATATATATATATATATATATATATATATATATATATATATATATATATATATATATATATATATATATATATATATATATATATATATATATATATATATATATATATATATATATATATATATATATATATATATATATATATATATATATATATATATATATATATATATATATATATATATATATATATATATATATATATATATATATATATATATATATATATATATATATATATATATATATATATATATATATATATATATATATATATATATATATATATATATATATATATATATATATATATATATATATATATATATATATATATATATATATATATATATATATATATATATATATATAGTGTATTATTCAATAATTAAAAAATAGATAATTTTATTTACTTAATGCATGTTATGCATCAAATATAAAAAAACTCAGCATTATGAAGCTAAATTTCTTAAAGTGAAATAAGCAAATAAAAAGTAAACTTTTCATAAGCATATTCACAAAATAATTTATTAGCGTGTATTTTTTCTGGCGTTATTTCATTGATACTAAAATAAATTAGTAAATACACCCTTGTTAAGAATTACCTTGTCATTAATGAACCAAATTATTAGTATAATACTAATAATTAAAGAAGGTAGCAGTATAATAATCGAACTTGTTAAATTTTATAAAAGCACAGCAACAGTTTTGCGTAGAAAGTTAAAAAACAATAGTAATTTTATTAATTATCACTATTTAAGAAAATAATAACAATTTCGACTATTTAAGATATATTACAATGTTTTTATAGTTCCAAGATAATTGTTTTAAAATTAATACTGCTTTATACCTTTTGTATCTGGTTGAAGGATTCAGATTTTAAGAAATTTAGAAAAATATTATTTCCTTAAACAATATTACAATATACTCGTTGTAGAAATTGTTTCTTTGTACACAGATTTAAAGTTCTTGCAGTAGTGAAGCGAGTTCCAGCACGGTTAGAAAAGGAAAGCGACCGTTTTTTTTTATCCAGCGTTCCTTTCCCTTTTATTGAAGAAATCCCAATTATACGCTCTTCCCGGTTCCATTTGAAAGATTTCTCCATAAACAGCGAAAGGAGGGAAAAAATGTCCGATTCCAATGTAATGTTCCGTGACTTTACACGAGTCAATTACACGTGACCAACTCCGCCTGTTGGGGAAAGTTGCCGACCGAAACAAAGTTTTTAACGCTCGCTAGTCTATTTGGTACGAGATCGAGAGTACTGGAGAAAAAAAATACACTGCTGGGTTCACTTTTAGCGTAAACAAGGTTGTATGTCAAAAGTGAAGGGGCAAAGGTTAAAGTGAGTAGGTTAATTCATATAAAAAAAGGTGGGTAACAATTTCTAGGAAAATTTGTTTAAATTTTCAAAAAATAGGGTGGCCTTGCACCCCGTTGGTACCCTTACTCACTCGCCACAACTGCCTGGTGGCACCGGATTTGGCGAAACTTTTTTAAAATTGACTAAATTAAACTTTTTTTACTAATAGTCCCACGATATTTTCAATATAGTGTTGATGTTAACCATCAAATTTATACAAAAACTACAGAGGGCATTACCTATTTACTGCAATTAAATATTAGTTTAAATATAAATCTCAACAAACTTTAGAATTTTTTTTACATATTACGTATTCAGATACTCGGATTAAATTATTACTGGGGTCGCCAATGTTGTGCTCTACTCGAACAAGTGTTTATTTTGTGCGGACATTAAATAGCCTCTTAAGATGAAAATTGTTTGATAGAAAAAAACACCTCAACATTCGAAAACTGTCAACCTTTCTAAACCTCGATTTAGACTAAAGGTTACGCATAAATCTTTCGAAAAGAATCTCCAAAGTAGGGGTCACAAACAAAAAGTGAACTGAACACGAATGAATGTGTATTTTTTTGGTTTCTACCATCAAACTGAACTGTGGGCAAAACCTAAAACAAGGTTAAGATATATTTTAGCAGGTGTCTTTTTCTGATATTTAGAAGGAAAATCTCTGGAATTCCAGAGACCGAGCGCCTAAAGTGCGAGCGGCCGTGACCTTCATCGGCAGCATTCCAAGAAACCTGCCCATGAAGACCCCGGAGGCTTCTAAGTCAATAGCACTTCCAACCATGCCGCCGATTCGAAACTTCGGAGGTTACAACCGTATAGGAAAAAAATCAAGCAACGGAAGTCGAGTGGAAAGGTTGCGGAAGCGTCTCTTCAACAAGGGGATAATGATAATGGGGTATAGTTAACAGTAAACAGAACAACGGACGCGATGGTTTGAAAAGATAATTTTCTCTAAATGTGACACAAAGGGTTTTTGAATAGCCTTTGCCTTGAATCTTAATTGGATACCGAGGCTCTTAAGGACAAATCAGCTATGAGTTAGGGCTTGGTACTTGGAAGCAACGAGAGTCGGCAATGTAAAGTCCGATACTACTTGGCTTACTGATCTAAACAGATGGAGCAGGGCCCGATTAAGGAATTGAAGTAAGGGAACCCGCCGTCAAACGTGGGCCCCATTGCTCCCAAATTACCCTTGAATATCAATTTGAAGTTTTACATCAGGGTTCGTAAGGTCGTTATTTTGGTACGCTCTTAAGAGCCATTAAAAAGTACTTATAACTTCTTATTTTTGGTCCTTAGAAACTTTCAAGTTACAGAAAGCTCTTAAATAGTCTTTGAAACGACTGTCATTTAAATTATGTTACTTAACCTCTATTAATGAAAAATGTTTGAGCTTAATGTTAATTACACACAACTTTGTATCTTGGGTAATAAACCACGGCTTCTATGCACCCGATAGCTTTTAAATGTTTTCACCCATTTCATTTATATGATTTTTTTTTTAATGTTTTTTACTAAGAAGGCTATTTGCGACTTTAGAGCTAACTTTTCGTTACAAATGTATAAAAGTTGGTTGCATTCAAAAATAAGGTCCTTATAAATTGCATTTAAGGTCCTTGAAAAGTCCTTAGAAACTCCTTATATATTGCATGTTTTGATTTTTTTTTCAATATTCGAACGAATTAAACATAATAAATAGTTATTTTTTGTAATCAAAGTATGTAATGAAAGTTTTAATCTGTAACGAAAAATTAGTATGAAACCATGTTAGAGGTATTAAATATTTATATAGTATGGGTTATTTAGGGACCATCATAAATGTAAAGTGCACGCCCGGGCTTTACGATCCTATTCAGTAATCGGGCCCTAGATGAAAGGATTTATTAAAGGAAACAAACACAACTCAACTCCATAATCACTTGAAAATTGGCTCAAGGTAACTCTTTAAATAAAAATATAGCATTAGAATATTTAGATAATAGCTATTGAACACAGTAGGGACTGTTTAGGAAAGGTCAGGCCTGCTAACAGGATTTTCGAGAGTCGGAACAAATCTTGATATCAGATTCAGAGTAAATTTAAGGAGCTTATCAAAATTTAAAAACACTTATTCTACTTCTTTCATATTGCAATCCCACCAGTAATGCATAAAGATAATTCTTTTCATATAATAAAGGTGAAGAAAAAGTTTGTATTTTGAATCAAGAATACTTTTTCCTCAGCAAGTTATGGAACAATGAAGTAAAATAGTACTCTCATAAACAAAATAAAAAAAAAATTGTATTTATTTAAAACAATTATGAAGTCTATCCAAGCTTATGTCTAACCATGCCCTTCAGAAGGCCCGGAACCAGGGCAGTCCTCAACTACCGCGGGGCCTATTAGTTTGAAGTGCTAAAATAAATCCAAATTTTACCCCCTACCCCCTTCAAGTCGACCTTAACTTTATAGTGGTGGAGTGGAGTGCATTTTTGTATGCAGGATGTTCAAGGGAAAGCTCCAGACCACAAACGATCAGTAAACATGTATGTCCTAGATATACCAGTAAATACAAAATTTAAAAAAAAATTCTAATGGAGTTTAAAAAAAAGAAATTCATTTTCCTCTAAACACTTTTATCGATTTGTTTTAACTGGGCGCGGGGCCCCTCTAAAAGCAGACCCTGTGCGGTGGCAAGTGTCGCACACCCCTAAGGACGGCCCTTCCCGGGACATCCCCTCTTCAACAGGACTTGGCTTACCAATTTTAATGTTCTAATAGTAAATATTTACTAAACTACGAAGACGCAAAAATTTAAATTCCGTTTAAATGTTATGCTAAGCAAAAAGGCGGAAATTGGAGAAGTCGCGGACGTGACTCATGAAATAAGGAACAATATAATGATGGTGGAGAATAGTTAACAGTAATAAAGCAGGGAAATTGAGGATTGCAAAGATAAGTCTTCTAAGCACGACACAAATAGCCATGACTTGAATCCTAATAGAACAAGGGCGGATCTAACCCGTCGTTAGTCGTCGGCGTCGCGCAATGAGCACTTCTCTCATGCTTCGTATGCAAAAAGCGTCACAAGTTAGGAATTTTGCGAATTTTCTTTTATTATATTCTTGGTTTACGTGCAAATTTTAAGTATTAACAGTATTTTTATAAATAAAACATACAATTAATATTTTATACTACAAAATGGTATCTGAGGAAAAGGAAATATGACGTGCGAGTCGTACGCGCATTGAATTCACAAAATCTAAAGAGTTATCCTCACATATAAGATGTATGTTACCATTTATTTAAAAAAAGAAATAGCAAACGCTAAGATTAGTAGAGGAGGTCAGATAATATAATATCTTGTCTATAAATCATATTTAGTAGTATGGCCGTATGTGGTGAAGGTTTAAAATGTGATGATAGACATTCGAAATTTTTTAGTGAAACATGAATCCATAGCGACTATATAAAGCAAAATCTTAAAAAATCTACACGGAAACTCATTATTATGAACAATCTTCGGTATTTAAATTGTTTAATATTGCGTCCTAACAGAACAAAAGTGACGGGGGAAAACTGTATTAAATAGACAACCATTGCACCATCGTTTCAAATTAAGTTATCACTAATTTAAATGCCTTTGTAACCAGGGGTGCCCATCCCCCCCAAACTCAATGGCGCAAATCCCCCCCAAACTCAATGGCGCAAATCCCCCCCCTAACTCAATGGCGCAGCCCCCCCGCCAAAAAAATCTCTACCCCCTCAAATTTAAAGCATATAACTTTATTAGAATCTAAAATTTTCAAATGAATTCACACAAAGCTGAACATTTCGTATATTATAAATCAGTTGGAGATAAAATCAAGATATAAACTTGGTTATATTTTAACTTATATACATTAACTTATATGTATGGAACTTATATATTGAATTAAACTTTCTCTCCGCATCTCTTTATAACGTTTCATTGATACAAACAAATGGTGCTTAAAGTCAGGTTCGTCGGTAAAATATAGGGTCGGAGGTTCAGATAACATAATTTTGTCGAATAAAATTGTAATTTCAGAAATTTATTAATTGTTAAAACATGCGTTAAAATTCATAATAAATTCCATAGAACTTATTATTGTCTGTTCGCTAAGAATCGATCGATTTCGGTTCAAGAACCGCAGCTTTGTTATGGTCTAAAAATCTGGTGTTTTCTACAAAATGTCATCGATTTGTCTAAGGTGTTGATTTCAATTCCACCAAAAAATATAATTTACAAATGGATATTTAAAAAATTTTAAATCCCTGTTTTGGAATTCAATTTTGTAAACACCTAAAAATAGTTACTGTAGAAATGCTGACGGTAATCTCTGATTGTTCAATTTCAGAAAAACCCTTGCAATCGCTCCATTTAGACTAAAATAACTACATACAATATTTTATTTGTCAGTGATATATGCAAAATCACTCTAATTAGCAGAAACACATGATGTAAATAGGTTTTACTCTAAATGCTCAGAAACAATTGCCTCTTACATGTCAGCCAAATGCCACTGAAAATGCTTAAATACTTTATATATAAGAAAGAAAAGCTTTCTGATTGAAATATAAAAAACGACTTTTTTTAAAACATATCATGACATCAAAGAAATAAAATTGATGTTATTTACGCGCGTTAGATACAGATGGTTCTACGAGTGTATATGTAAACCACATAGTTTGTATTCTCCAATCACAGGGTTATCTACAAAAGCTAATGCGCTTTAATAATGTCCCCATTCTACACGGACGTTATTTGCGCACGTTAGCTTTTGCGATAACTCTGCGATTGGTCCACCACGTGGTGTGAATGCACCAATCAGATGCTTCTGCAAAATGCAACGCGGCGTAAATAGCGTCCGTGTAGAATGGGCCTTAGAATATCTGTTTTTTACTGTTTAAGTATACTTTCTCTTACCTAATGGTATAAACAAAACTGGTATATATAAAACACGGCTACATATATGGTCAAACAGAAATATTTATGAAAAAGGGGGAAAATTCATGTCTTAACGGTTAGAGATGTCAACATGAACTAAAGTACAAATTATAAGTAATGAATAAACTTGTGAAAGTTTTATTTAAAAAAAAAACATCTATTAAACCCCAACAAAATAGACAGGTAAACACAAAGATAGAAAAAAAAAATTATCGACTAAATTCATGCAAAATACTGAACGCTATTGGTTTTGTTTAAAATCACCTTCTACTCTTATTTTTGGCTATTTTAAATATGACTATCCAATGCAAAAACTTTATTTTATCGAATTTTAAGAAATCTTTATTTAAATTAAAAATGTATTAATAATGAAATTTAATTTCAAAATGCTGTATGATATTTATCCACTTACCAGTACAGTTTATCAAACTCAGAAAATACTTTTCATTTAGTTATTTTTTTACAATTTAAATATTCTCAGCTTTACTCCACATTTAAACTGCACGTCCACAAAAACCATTCGTCCTTGCTGACTAAAATATATTATCCGTTCTTTTATTGTAACACCATTGAAATTATTTAAACTGATTCGACGCCAAGACTAAACTCAGTAGCGGCAGTTCAGTAGCGGCGATTGGGTTCTAAAAATTCAGTTTGGCTTTCATAATACTACTCGTATTCAATGTAGACGAATATCGGCGCCAATATGTTTCCCGCTAAAAAAATCAAGACCTATGGTCGCGCCTATTTCCTTTGGTTTTTTTTTGTTTTTGTTTTATTTGAACGATGAGTATTTTGTAATGACAGAAGTGGCTCCTAAATGTCTGTTAGCTGTCTGTGTGCTGGCAGAAGATACAATATAATACGAGAAAATAAATCGATTGTAAATGTAATATAAGCACCAGAAAAAAATAGGAGAGGGTTGGGGTAGGAAATTTTCTTTAGTTCGTCAATTCAGTAACACAATTTACTAAATATTTTTTTTAGTTTAAATTTAAAAAGTATGGGGGCAACATACAAAAAAAGTGGGAGGGGGGAGCGTCCCCCTTAATCGCCACAACTGTTGCTTATTAGTGAACAAACGTATGAAAGTAATTAGTTTCTTATGGAATTGTATATCAAAATCGTAATTTACGTTATAAGTGTTGTTGAGATGCGGAAACAGTTTATGCTTCCATCATTGCAGTTTTTTTTAAAAAACATTTATGCCACATATTAACAAACAAAATAATTAACTTTGTTAAAGTCACCGTTTTTTTCCCAGTTTTTGTTGCAGTCTGCAGTCCTGAGTTTATAGCAATCTTCATATTTATTTTTAAATGTTTTCTTCATAACGGAAAAGTTATTGCCTCACAGCGTTTTTTAATTTAAATCTTAGCACTGAAGTGTATAGTCTGAATGTATGAACCGGACAAAGTAAACGTGTATGTCCTAGATATATAAGTAACACATATTAAAAAAAATACTAAAGTTTTAAAAAATATGATTTTTTCTCTGAAATAGTTTTCTCTTTTTTTTTTACTGACCCCCGCTCCCCCCCCCCCCCCCCCCAAAAAAATGCGAGGGGTCCTGTGAGGTGGCATGCGCCGCACAACCCTAAGATATCCATTAATCAGATAATTTTTGTAATGTATTTTGTAGATCTTTCTAAAATGGCATTTAATTTTAACAGAATAAAGACTTGCATTTTCAAACAAGAATATTTTTTTACAATTTCGTCAGCTTTTGTGTCGAAGAGGCGTTTCTTGAAACGGCTGGAAATTCCAGTGACTGCGGACGTGTTATATATGCAAAATTATTTTTTGCCCAAAACATTTCCCCCTGAAAATAAAATAATAATAAAGAAATGAAAAAAAATCCCCCCCAAAAATTCTGATGGCGCAACTTGCGCCATAATCCCCCCCTATGGGCACCCCTGTTTGTAACTATTAAAATATTGCCAGGGCCTGATTACTGAATAGGCTTGTGAAGCCCAGGCTAACACTTTACATTTTTGATGGGCCTCCAAATAACACATTTTGTATAAATATTTAACACCCCTAACATAGTTTGTTGCTAAATTTACCTTAAAAAAAATTATATAACAAACTTTAGTAAAAACAAACTTGTCACTTGTGTTAAATTTGCTCGAATATTGGAAAAAAAATATTAAAACATACAGAATATTAGGAACACTCATTACTTATTAACATATTTTGTTAAATTATTTGTAATATGCTTCATTTTAATGCTATTCAGGGGTAAGAATTTTAGTGCATGTCAAAGTTCGATGTGATGTACAACTACTAGGGTCTATTAGAGAGCAATGGGGCCCCCATTTAAAGGCGGGCTTCCCTTCCATCCATGTCTGAATCGGGCCCTGAATATTGCTGGTAACTATTAAATATTTTAATATAACAAATATATATGCATTAATATAAAATAAATTCAACCAATGGTCGTATTTAAATTATTTTTATATATTTTTGCTAGTTTTAGCGATAATGAGAATCTAGTTTAAAAAAGATTGAAGAGAACGTCAAAAAGAAACATATATAAGTAAAAAATCGCCCTAATTATAAGTATTTCAAAAAAGGTTTAAGATCGTTTTAAATATTTAAATTTGACATATGTTTAAATATTTAATAATGGGGCAAAAATTCTTGAATGTATTTAATTTCAGAAAATATTTAGGTAAATTCAAGCATTAGATATTATAAAGATAAGTGTGCCAAATTATTCATGTGTTAATTTTGCATTACCATCATACATATATATATTTTTTATCAACCTTGCTTATAAAGCGATTCCATCGATCTTTCATTCATATAGCCAATCAAAGTCTTCCCAAATAGGTAAGACTTGAATTATGAATTTACGGTTTTCCTTAATCGGCGTACGACCTTGACAGTGAAATCATCTTATTTAAGAAAAGAACAAACAAGTGTGAAAAGCATCTCCGTAGTACATGTCTTGCAGCGAAAACAGTTTTTTAATAACTTGTTCAATCCTGCATAAAATAATTACCTCATTTTAAAAGGTCATGAAAATACTAGTTTATAAGTCCACATAACGAAAAGATAGTCTGAAATTTAATTTTCATAAAAAATATTTTTGTCACATTTTCTATATCTAATTTTGTTTTGAGTAGACTAATTTTCTAGTGGTTAATAATTACAAGTCTTATTAAGTTGGCCGAATTATTTGAGTTCAATTTGAATTTTATTACAATAGAGTCACTTGCTATTAATTTTACCAAAAACAACATGTTTTAAATAACCCAACTGTGGAAATAATTGTAATTTTCAATTCTTTTCATTTAACTTACCAGTTACATTCTACAACATGCAAACTTTTAGTATTTAACCTATGGCTTGTGTTACAAAAATTCTACTTCAAGTTTCACTAAATTCATATGGTGTAAAAGAAATTCTGTAAAATCAATGTGGTATTATATACTAGTTAGCTAAAAACTATATAATACCATATTATCTAAAGAAAACAATATATTATCAATATATTGACATTGGTGTAACACTTTGGGCGCTGGACTGCAGTTGCATGTAGTCTGTGTTCGATTCCCGAATAAGTCTTGGTTGTTTGTATGTTACAATACACATGTGTAAGGATGATAATAAAAAATGGAACATAGGGGTAAAGCACCCATAGAGCCAAGCAAATATCTCTTCATCAAATAAAATATCTATCAAAATATTCTTTGACTATTTGATGCTATGCATAGAAATATGTTATTAATTTGCTAAAGATTTCTGATTTCGAATAAACTTAAAAGTAGAATAAAGAAAATAACTTAGCAGGCTTTATGTAGCATATATGAATCTAAAGCATGTTGTAGTTTTTTCACCTTTATACATCCATCTCAAACTCAATCTATTGAACAAGAGGTTAACAAATGCTTTAAGTACTTTCTTACGAAAGATACCGGGTTCTAATCCTGTGAAGGTTTGAAAGATTTATAATTCATGTTAATCTAAATGTCTTATTAAGAAATATGTCTCGTTAAATTGTCCATCATAAAAACAAAATCCAAAAGTTTGCGTTCAGGGTTGGGCATGTATTGGCCTAAAATAATAATGCCAGAATAAAAATTCAACATCTCCAATAAATATTTTAGTATGTGTACTTATTTCTTATAAAATAAAGCATAGAAAATATAAATTAATAGGAAGAATTATTAGTAGGAACAAGATGGTATTTAAACATAGAACTGACCAAACTGACCAATATTTCTCAAATAATGTTTTAATTTCCAGGAATTAGTGATATTAATAATAAATTTAGTAATCATTGTAATTTCTAATCTTTTCCACACTGCACAGAAATTTTGTACCATACTAATCTGCCACCAGCAAATATGTACGGATACCCCAATACTCTACTAGTCAGGCTAAAGTAATCATATTCATCGCAAAACAATTATATTAAAACTCGAATATTTTTATAGCATTATACGACAAACAACTTGTAACGTCAATAGTAGTCAGTTCAGTTAAAAAATAGTGCATGTACAACTCGATATTGCATGAATAAACTGCAACCGAGAGAATTTATCAGTTATCTTTTTATATTCATAAATGATAATTATTTTAAGTTCTAAAAGATATATTTTGATGTTGTACTTACCGATATTAACTAACTTGATATTATCAGATGCCATTGCTTGCAAAGCCGTTTGTACATTTTCAAGACACTGATGTTGGTTTAAAGGTTTCCTTATTTTCTTCAATTTTCTCTTTTGTAAGACTTCAATGAGAGCTATAAGTTTAAGTCCATCATTGAAATCTGTTTGCAGATTTCCTATAGACATCCCCAAAGGTCGAATCTGCTCATTAACCCAATTTTTAAAGGTTTTTTCTTGGATCTCAATCCAAATGTATTCATCACCTTTAATATGCATTGCTCTAGCAGCATGTCCCTCCGGGGATCTAGCCTTCAATCCTACTTGGCTAAGGCCCAATTCACTCAATTCTTCAGAATCCATTTTTCTTATTAGAACTTCACACAATATTCACTTTACTTTCCACAGCACATCGTTTCGTAGTAAAAATAAAGTTATCGAAGTTCTGAAAAGTACACAAAAACTGGTGTTGTCATTGATCTTTCATTCGTAAAACGGCACAAACATTAAAAAAGTAAGTCGAAATCCACATGACATTTGTATTAAATGATAAGGGAGAATCGTAAAGTCATCCGAGAAGCATCTGAAAGCTGTACGATCCGCTCGGTGTTCAAAACAAATCTCATCTACACGCAAACGGCGATAGGTCTATTTTGACAGACACGTTTACAACAAGCTTCTTTCACCCATGGCAACGAGCGGTCTTTATTTTCACTTCGCTTCTGAAAATGAACTTTCTCTATACACCTGGAATGCTAGTTCAGCTATACTAAAGAGGAGATTTTGAAGCCAACGTTTCTTACGTTTTAACGCATTCTCTTTTGATTATAAATCAGTGCAGACACAGGCGTTGTCTTCGTTATCACACTATGTTTAAAATTATGAGCCAGCGTTCCCGGATCTTTCTGTGTGATGAAGTAACGTCACAGTAGTGCTACACAATGGGCAATTGGCAACGATTCGGGATCTATCTAGAAAGAAAAACCCGACATGGGACTCTGCGGATGACAGGCCAGATGAAAGTTCATAATCTAATCAGAGAGTTGTAAGTTCGATCCTCATCTTCAGAGAGAGCAACGAGCTCATTGTCAAAGGATTGCGAGTTCGAACTTCGTCATCCACCAAACATCTGCAGACACGTTAAACCTGTCGTGATTAAAATGTCCTCACGTTAACGACGATGTGGAAGTTTGAAGAGTGGAGTGACAGTTTAGGTACTGGCATCTAACAATCAGGTTCTCTGACCTGACCATGGTTCAAATTACAAAGCAGTGTTCCCGGGTTTCTTCCTTCAGGTCCTATTGTGTTGCTCAGTTGGTAAGGCGTTCAGCTACAAAACTACTAGAAAGTCGTCCATAATATCCAACAAATTATACTGGCGTGTATACGGGACTGGTGCACGATAAATCTGATCGGGGTCCAAAGTCCCGACGTCTATTGAAGGCGTTGGGTGCCAGTTCAGGTGTTTCCTCGTCATCTGACCATGGTTCTAAAATAACGAGGTGCATGTATGAATGTGTGTGTGAATGTGTATGTGTTCCCGGGTCTTTCCTTCGAGATTGACCCCGAACCGTCGCCAATAGCCCACTGTGCAGCTCTAGTGCGACGTTAATTAACCAAACCAAACCAAACCAAACCAACCAAAGTACCGACGTCTATTGAAGGCGTTGGGTGCCAGTTCAGGTGTTTCCTCGTCATCTGACCATGCTTCTAAAATACGAGGTGCATGTATGAATGTGTGTGTGAATGTGTACGTGTTCCCGGGTCTTTCCTTCAAGATTGACCCCGAACCGTCGCCAATAGCCCACTGTGCAGCTCTAGTGCGACGTTAATTAATCAAACCAAACCAAACCAAACCAGGGCCTATTGTACAGCTCTAGTGCGACAACCAACACTGCCTATATAGTCATTTTAACCCACTCTCCAAACTTCTACACCACGACCTACATACATAAGATCATTTGAGCCGTGATCAGGTTTAGCTTACACCGCAACAGCCACCTTTGCACATAGAAAATTCAGCACCGACTTCAAAGAAATTGATTTATTATTTGTTTGTTCGTTAATTAACGCCGCATTAGAGATGCATAATGGACTATCTGCGACGGTTCGGGGAACTGCCCGAACACTGCCTTGTATTTTTGTCCATGATCAGATATGACGAGAACAACACTTGAGCTGGCACCTGACGCGACCTCAATAGGCATCATAACATTGAACCCCAAACAGATTTAACGTGCACCAGTCCCGTATACACGACGTTTGGTCCATTGATGTAATAAGTAGAGTAAACTTATATAAATATGAAAATGGAGTTAGAATTGTTCTAAAGTATAAAAATTTGTTCATTACATAACAAATGAATATTGATTTCCTATGGATTATTTTGTTAAAAAGTAATGTTTCAAATAATGCTTGTATTTTTATTAAATAAAAAAAATACTCCATTCAACATTTTGGAACCTCTCGCGGACCACCAATAACCATTTGTGGACCACCAATAAACATTTGCGGACAACCGGTAGGGGAATAGTGATCTAATCCAGTGTTTCTCAACCTTTCAGTATTCGCGACCCAGTTTTCAATCATAATTTTCATCGCGCCACCCGCTTACAATAAAATGTATACAACACTAATGTATATTGAGTATTTTGGATTCTGTTTTTAAATTATTTTTAACTAACTGCCAAAACAAGAGTAAAAGCGAGCCAACGTTGGCGAGAAACCACATCTGGCATTTTGCCAAGCGGGCGGTGAACAGATGAAGCGAAAGAAAGCGGAGAAAATTTAAATATTATATTTGAAATGAAACCCAAGCAGAGAGATAACGTTAAAAGAATATGAAAGTAGACATGTCTTGGGTATTTAAAAAAAAAAAAAAAAAAAAAAAAAAAAAAAATATGAAAGTAGAAAAATTCGTTAAGGAAAGTCAACCTAGACGGGGTGAGCAAAATTTAGAAACTGGGAATAAATTTTTTCGAATAATAAAAGAAAAAAAACAGAAGCATGACTAAATAAAAGAGAAAACAATAAGTAATGTTTGTGGAAGGGAATCCACACGACCGATATGTCTCGAGCATGCGCAGAGCAAATGTTTTCTTATCGGAAGGAGGAACATGTTCGATAACACAAGTTTCAATTCCAGCCAGTCTCATTCGAGTCGATCCTTCTATTGCTATCGAATCTATCGTGAATGTGTATGTTATATTTTCGTATTGATTGCAATTCACCCTATTAAATATTCACGGCAGCTGATTTATGCAGACTCATGGATAAATTTTTAAGCGGAAGTAAGCGAGCATTAGACGATAGTCAAGCATCAACAAGTACACAGACGAGAATGATTCCGAAAATAAAATCAAGAAAATATTCTCAAGAATACTTAAATTTTGGGTTTACCAGTACTGAAGTAAATGAAGAAGAAAGTCCCTTTTGTATCATTTGCTCAAAAATATTGGCCGCAGACAGCATGAAACCTAATAAACTTAAATGACATTTGGAAACGCTTCATAGTGAGTATGTCAACAAACCCATAAAATTCTAAAATCATATAAAAAGCAAAAATAATTTTTTAAAGAAACTTTGTGAATAAAAAAGCTTTAATTGCATCTTACAAAGTTTCATATAAAATAGCCAGATGTAAAAAAACCTCACACCATTGGTGATATGCACCGATGGTGCTCGTTCAATGTCCGGAAGATTCCAAAGTATACAAGCACTTGTAAAACAAATATCGCCTCAGTGTGTCTGGACACATTGCATGATCCACAGAGAAGCTTTGGCTTCAAAAGAAATGAGTTCTGGTCTGAATATGGTTATCACGTGGGAAATTTTTGCAACGTGTTTATGAATTAAGAGAAGAAATCGCAATTTTCCTAGAAGAAGAAAACAGACCGGAAGCCGAGAATTTTCGCGATGGTTTATTTGTGATGAAATTGAGCTACTTGGTCGACATATTCGAGAAATTAAATAACTTGAATCTTCAACTCCAAGGGAGCAAATACACATATGTTGGATACGAGTGATAAAGTTAATGCTTTTTGTAGAAAATTTGAATTGTGGAGCAGAAATTTATAGCAAAAAAACCTAACAATGTTTGCAAATGTGGATGATTGTACTAAAACTTACAAGGCTGAAGAAGAACATGTAAAAGTTGTTTTTGTAAACATTGAACTTCATTTAGCCATGCTGGCAAAGAATTTTAAAAAGTATTTTCTTGCTGACGACAAACTGATAGCAAGTTACGAGTGGGTTAGGAATCCATTTCACAAGACTCCCGAAGGACTCTCAATTGATGAGGAAGAAAAATTCATAGACTTCACAAGTGGCGAAACCAAAAGACAATTTAGTAATAAATAACTATTTGAATTTTGGGCAGGAGTAGAAGATGATTTTTCTGCACTAAAAACAAGGGCATTTCGCATTCTGTTACCATTTTCAACATCCTACCTTTGTGAAACTGGATTTTCTGCTGCGGCTTCTTTGAAGACAAAATATAGATCTCGGCTAAATATAGAAACAGAACTGAGAGTGGCTATTTCTAATATTAAGCCTTCTTTCGAAAAACTTTGCTCTGCAAGACAAGCCCAAGGAAGTCACTAATAATTATTAAATTTGTTTTTAATTTAGTATGTTTTGATTAAGTAAGTTTTGATTTAGTAAGTTGTTTTACTTTATTTGTTAAATATGTCGTTTTCTATGTGTATGTGTGCTTTCCTTTCAGTCAGTTAATCAATTTTTTTAAATAATATGTTCTCTTGGATATTCCCACGCCTCCCCTCAAGTGTGTTCGCGCCCCCCTAGGGGGGCGCGCCCCACAGGTTGAGAATCGCTGATCTAATCAAAAGAACAAAATGCTCCAAAACAAACCTGACATAAATGAAGTCATTATAAAAATACCGGATTAGACATAATTATACACTACACCGTGGACAGTACACTAGATCCCAATCGGAAATATTTACAAATACAAAAGTTGAGACATATATATATATCAGTAAGTAACATTCCATTTGTTTACTAAAAATAACTTTTCACCAAAAACTAAAAACAATTATTTTTGTTTCTTTATAGGATAAGACATTTAAACTCAAGAGCTGAATTGCAACAATGGATGAAGCTTAACAGAAAATTATTCAATCAAGATCATGAGAAAAAACTCATGTAAATTAAGATCTGTGAAAAAATATTTCTAATAAAAATATATACCTCAATCTCTTTATTGTGTTCTTTAAAATAAAAAATGCTTCAAGTAATAATATTATTTAAAAAAAATTAAATTAAATAAATTGTTATGCTATAAAACCTTTAAAAAAAATTCAAATGAAATGAAAAAAAAAATTATATTGAATAAAATTACGCCATGTAGAGATTCTGATTAAATATGAAAATAAAGCTATACAACACTGCTATCCTAATTTACTTGCTGATTATATTAAAGCCAGCCTAATAATAATAATAATAATAATTTCAGGTCAATTTTCTTAAAACCCAAAATTTTCTGAAACATGAATGGCGAAAATACAAATTCTGAAACTGAGAATGTCAAATCTTTCAGTTGGTTAAAATAGTTTTAAAAAAAACTATGTATTTTTAAATCAATGATTAAAAAATTATTTATGGAATATGTGAAGGTTTCACGTGACGTCACAGAAAGGTTTAAAACCGTTTTTTTCGGTTTCTTTCGGAATAGCAGACAAACTTTTCCCTGGCTTAATACCTGTTCAACAGCGTTGATTTTATTTTTGAGCGTTCTTCTTCTCGGTGTGAGACACCCCCATTATTTACGTTAAAAACTAAATAAACCTTTAATTTAAATTTTACATTTAATTTATAAATTTTACATTTAATTTAAATTTTACATTTAATTTAAATCTTACATTTAATTTAAATTTTACATTTAATTTAAATTTTACATTTAATTTAAATTTTACATTTAATTTAAATTTAACATTTAATTTAAATTTAACATTTAATTTAAATTTTACATTTAATTTAAATTTTACATCTAATTTAAATTTTGCATTATATTAAAAAAATAATTTAATTTAGTAATTAAAAGAATTACAATTAATATATTAAAAACAGCGTTTGAAATTAAGTTGCCGAATACTTATAAAAATGGAGTTTAGGTTTTTTCTTATTTATGTAAAGAATATAAGATTATCCTTTCATTAAATAACTTTGCTACGCGATTGATTTTTCTTGCTTATTTTAACTTATGATTATAATATGATGCGAAAATAGTATAAATACAGATAATAATAAAACGAATATATGCGAATATTCGTAGGAACGACACCGCTTGCATTAACCTAGCGTTAGCGAGATTATTTTTTAAATCTACCTTACGGCACTTCGTCTGTTTGTCTGTAAATTTGTTTGTTTATTATGCAGTCACGACCAAACACGTTGTTCGATTTTCTTCAAAATTTGGTAGTTATTTTTTTGGTCGTGAGGTCAACTGCTTTCAGAACTACATAGTTATTATACGCTCGAAATTACGATATACCGGACATCTAGTTTCAAAACCAAATAGATCCATTTTATAAATTTTACAGGAGACGTAAAAAAGGAATGACCGCCATGTACTTTTGGATCTAAATGGGCTAGCCGGGCATTAATAACAATTGTGCTTATTAGCACCATTTATGACTCCAAAAGACATTATACCCTTATAAGGGTCAATGAACTTTGTGATTAATCCATACGGAAAAGAAGAACTAAAAAGCTTTAAGAACTTAACAAATTTACTAACAAAACTTAACAACAAAAATAATTGCAGTAGTAGCCACGAGTACAATCTGAAATCGTCTTCCTTTATAGTATCACCAAACGGGCGTCGTCTTTGATGCCACCAGGACATCAGTTCAGTTTTGAGGCTCGGCTTATTTTTAGACAGGATTCTGATACTTTTGGTCAATACCGATTTGAAAGGTGCGATATAATGCATTGAGATGAACAGGTATAAAATATCATTATTTCAATTTTCGATAATTAAAAATATTATTTATAAGAAATAATAATTATTTACTTGCTTAAAAAAAGCAGTATTTCGAAATCAAAATTTAAAATAAAATTGAAAAAATATGTATTTCAAATAATTAATAAATGCGCTGTTTAATTTTAACCAGAAACACCTAAACCATCAAAAAAGAGTAAGTTAAAAATAAAACGGCATTGGGAAAAAATGAGTCCATGCAAGGAATTGGTTGAACCGAAACTTACTCCATATAAATATCCTGATATAATTGATCGCAGAAGGATCGCACATTGCTGAATTATGATGTTTACGTCACTTAGTTATTGGCACGTGTCCAAATTGCGATACTGTGTTAAAAAAAGTATTTTATATTTGTGATACGATAAAAAATATTTTATATCAGAACTCATTGGTTCAAAATATATTTTTTCGAAGCTATAGATATTTGGATCGTGTATCTTGAGGTTTAATTGAATTTTTTTTTTTTTTTTTTTTTTTTTTTTTTTTTGTGGGAACGAACTTGAGTGGAATAGTTCAAATCATTTGGTGTTGGGAAGGTGGTTGGCATGAATAAATGTGTAAATCAGTTTTCGAGTGTATTTTGTTTACATCATAGAAATTCTTTGGGTAAGTGGAGATTTCCTATAAAGATATTTTGATTTCGCTTCGCTTTAGCTGAATGATTTTAAATGAAAGCGATTCTTCGTCGAATTGTAAAAGGTAAATAGAAATTTGAAATGTTATTAATTTTCTTATTTATCACGGTCTGGTATATTGCGCTATATTAAATAAAAACAAGATTTAGATGGAAGTTTAAAGGATGTTGACAAAAATTAAATAGAAAATAATTTTTTTATGTGTATATTGAGATATGCACTTAATGATGTAAAAAATATTAGGAGACATTAATAAGTTTATATAATAGAAAAAATTTACTGAAATATTATTAAGTGTTGGATCATTAACAGTATTTTAATGAAAACAATTCCTACTATCAACATTTATCTCGCTTATGATATCAAGTAACAACTAAATATACTAGTTATATCATTATAATATCGTAATAGCTGTCGTTATTTAATAATAACAACTAAGCTCATCCCTAGTTCAAAACTATGACAGTTATTAAAAAATTAATTTTTATTGCGGAGAAAAAATAGCTAAAATATTTATCAAATTTTAAAAGTTAATAACTTTATAATAATATTTTTTTAAAAAGAAAAAAAATTACAGGCACAAATTCAAATATATGGCTACAAGACAGTGTACTTTAACCATGCCGTCGGATGCATAAAATTCGGAAAAAAGGTTGAGAAATCATTCGTCCTTGGTTTGGTTTTGGTTAATTAACGCCGCACTAGAGCTACACAGTCGGCTATTGGCGACGGTTCGGGGCCTATCTCGAAGGAAAGACCCGGGAATGATGCTTCGTATTTTTGAACCATGGTCAGATGACGAGGAGACACCTGAACTGGCACCCAAAGCCTTCAATAGACGTCGGGACTTTGGATCCCGATCAGCACCAGTCCCGTATACACGCCATTAATTTTTGCGGATGTTCTGTAGTATTTTGTAGCGAAGCTGGCAACCCTCCGATCACAAGATCACTACTTTTTTACTTTTCTTTGTCAAGTCCATCGGCTGGCATTGAACCAGGAACCTTCTTATTTCCAGTTGACGCCTTTAACCGCTCGGCCATGGAGGCCTTTTCATTCATGCTTGACAATGACGTCTCAGAAATGTTTAAAACTGTTTGTTTTTTGTGCCTTTGTCTGCTTTTCCTTGTAAGTGAGGAAGTCAGTATTAAAAAAATATTAAATGTGTAACATTTTATATATTTTTGAAAGCTAGAAATGCGTTTTTAATTCTACGCAAACCTATGCGAAAGGAACTTTTTACCTTCGATCAAAAAGGTTGTAAATTTTTCTACATACGCTCAAAGAGGAGTAAAGTGGTCGGCAACGCTTAGTCTCCGTTCCAGTGCTTATATTACTTTAGCTCAGCTGATGTTCAGATTATAAAACGTCAATTTAAAGTATAAGTGATCCTATTCGTTGACGTTGATCACGTGATTTGCTATTAACCAATCACAGAGGGATAAGTAATCATTCGGTTTTATTTACTCTCTAACTTGTTAAATTTCGAAGCCAGACTTGTCTTTATGAAAATGGATGTTTCTGAAGTGAAATGATGAAAACTTCTTTTTGTATGACTTGGACTAACGTAAACAAGCCCGTCTTTTCAATTTCAGTAGTAAAAGGAAACTTATTACAGTTGTGAACGATTAACACTTTGTAACCTTGGTAAGTTGTTTATTTTGGTATAATAATAACCTTTTAGCGTTGTATTATTTATTTGAATTTTTTTTTTAATTGAAAGATTTTATACAAAATCGGAAATGTCTTCACTGAAATTAAAACTATATTACCGTTATTTTATAATGTTTGGTTAGGAATCAATGCATCTTTTTTTAAACAACTTTGGTATTTTCTTTTACTTTATTTGTTGACATTAGGCTTTTAATGAAGGGATTATTTTTTCCTAAACAACCCGTTTTTGATCGAGCTATATCGGATGAATAATGACTTCCGTTATTCTTTTACTTTGAAGTTAATGCTATACCCACAGTTTAAATTGTCATATTCTTTTTATTCTCTCTCTTTCTTAATAGAGTAACACACGTTTTTTACAATAATCTATACAATCCTTAGTTCAATTAATCCAAGTCTTCTGGATCATATTTCCATTCACAAAAGTACTATGTAATAAATTGTTTTACAGTGGCACAGGGACTGCCTGATCGGTAAATTCCTAGTGTACGGTGCCCCGTTGTCGCCAAGTCCAAAAATGAAGTTTTTTTGTGTCGCCAAATCAAAATGGCGGACATTGCGTTGGTCGCACTTGAACTCCACAATGGGCTAATAGCGACGGTTTAGAATTAATTCCGAAGCTTTGTTTTGGTTAATTAACATCGCACTAGAGTTTATATTGGACTGTTGGCGGCAGTTCGGCGCCTATCTCGAAGGTAACAATGTCCCCCGGGCAGTCGATCATGGTACTTACTGGCAATCCTTCGGGCAGTCGTTTGGGGCGCTTCGACAACACTCTTAAGCGCTGCTGGAGGGAGAAGCAAAAGCATACTGTGTTGGACCTTGAATTGTAAGCAACATGTGAGGGGCTACTGAATATGGGATTTATTGAAGATTGGAATAAGAAATATGAAACATATAAAACATTTAGAATTATGTACAAAATATAAATTTAAAAAAACTTACTTTTTTTGCATTATCTGCTTCCAGAGAACATGTTTAATTACTTTTATGCCTGTCGTAATTGCATAATTTGTGTTGTATCCGTAAATTATTATTTTAACTGTCAATAAGTATTGCTCATAATTTTTAATTTATAATGCAATATATTTATAGTATTATTGTAGTGTAGATACTTTGTTTCTATACAAAGCATGTATTGCAACATTTCTTAATGCATTGTAAAATCAGGGAAGTTTTTGTGATGCCATCATGGAAATATCAGGGAACTTTTTTCCAGAATGTTGTTGCCACCCTGAATAAACTTCCGAAAAACATTAAATCACCAATACAAATTACTCAAAATTAGAACGTTTTCAAATTTCTTTGTGACACCGTCTCCCTGAAGAACATCACCGATGCAGGATTGCAAGAAAAATTGGATGAAATCATGCTTGTGCGTACATTCATTAATATGGAGAGTAGAGGTAGCCATTGTAGTTAAATTATTACCATTTTACGATTCCCCCTAAAATTTGGTGAGAAAAAATCATTATACTGTGCTTCTATACCTTATTTTATAATAATTTGCTGATAACTTTGACTTAAAATTATTTCTCAAGTTAAATTTGTTAATTTTTTAGAAAAATACAGTAGTGATGGCAACCCCTATGCCTGATAGACAGTTTTTGTGGAATATTTTTCAAGGGTAAGCTGCTTTATAATGCTCAATATTACTGAACTTGTGTCTTATTCTGGCATAAGTGAAATCTGCATTTTCTATTATTGTAGTTTAGTAGTCTTATTACTGTGTTGCTTTAAAAGTGTGATTGCATGTTATGTTTAGCAGATGTCAAAAATTTATCAAATTTTTAACTCTTTTTTAAATGTTTTTTTTTAAAAACTTATTTATGATTTTTCTTTAATTATTAATTGCAGCTATCAATGTATATAGTATAATGCATTGTATGTTATATAAAAAGTAAAACCTTGTTAACAACAATATCGCATATTTAACTGAACTTGAAATAAAAATAAATTTCTGTCAGCCAAGGCTGAAAATAAATTTCTGTTGCCTGGCTACATATTATTGCTTATTGTTAAATTACTACAAGGATACATATTATTTTCATTGTTAAATTAGTGCTTGGCTGTATAATATTGCCTTGTTGTTAAATTTTTTGCTTAATGCAAAGTCATATTTACAAAAAATCCCACTTGAGATGAAAAAAAAAACTTACTTTAAAAGTCACTGTATTGCATGTGTATGATCTTTGGAAATTCTTTCAAATCATTTGTCCATGTTACAAGATTTCTGTTAGTGGTAAAAAAAGAGAGCAGGTGTTCTTCCTAGAATAGTGATAAATGTTTTTTGGTAATATTTTGAAGAGCTTGCATACTTATATTTTCTATCACGTATTACACATTGTTTCTTATTAATAAGTTTTAATCACTTATTTTTTAATTAATTCATAATTGTCATGAACTAATGTACATACTTATTAAATTTATTATTTATTTCATACTCATAATAATAGTAAAAAATAGCAATATTTATTTAGTTAAATTTAATGCTATTTGCACAGTTTTTAGCAGTTTTAATTTCACCAAAATTTAGAAAAGTAAAAAGCAAATATGTTATGCCAAGTAGATGAGTTAGTTTACATAAAATCTGTTATATTGAAATTAATCATGCTAGTTAAGGTATAAATTTTTTACTGTTTTCCCCAAAATTACTTGGCAAATATTCCTGCAGTAGTTTTAATGATCCAATGCAAGTCATAAAAATTTGTATGCAGAATGTATAAGACTTACCTAGCTACAAAATGAAAAATGTCCAATTTAGGTAATATAAGTTTGAAAGTCTAGAATGGGGGTGAATATTCTATAGCTAGAACTGAACTGACGAGATAAACAACATACTCAATAACCAGTACCTCACTTCAATTGAAGCATGCAAAGTGGAACTTATGCTTTTATAATTCAATTCATTAATGAGTTTGACTAATATGACTGTTGAAATAATTTGATGCAATAGTTAGTACAACTTTATAATAATATGATCAGAAAGTAAATAAATTATTTCCAATAATGCATATTGCTTTTTAAATTGCCTTCTTTAATTTAATCATTATAAAATTTTTAGATCTGCCATAATTGTTAATCACACATACACATTTTTTTTAATGTGAAAAGATTGCCACAATTTATTATGGTTTAAACAAAAAGTTTCCCCAAACTCTTGTGTTTTTCTGCTAATGAAATGTGACTGTATTTGTAAAATGAGTAAAAGAGACAGTTAGAAAGGATGCCTATGACTTATGGAGGGGGCCCCATGAGAGAGATCTATTGTAGCACTGTAACCAGAGGTCTATTGTACTAACCCTAAAAAAGATGCTTAGAAGAGACCTAAAATATTTTTTTGCACTAAGTTTAAATTTTACATTATAGCTTTGGATAAATAAGCATAACACATATTGAGCAAAATACTTTTGAAAAAGGGTTTTTACCTCCATGCAAAAGCTTATGATTCTATAAATTCCATGAATATAAGTTTAAAATATATTTTCAGAGTTGACAAAGATAGAAGTGGTTCCATAACATCTACTGAACTTCAATCTGCTCTTTCAAATGGTAATTTTTCCATATAAGCATTTTAATTTTAATTTTTTTTTTTTTGCATTTATTACTGGGAGTATTTAGAATTAGTTTGGTAAAAGTTAAATTGAAGAAATATTTTGATATGTTTTTTATTAATATGCAAGCACAATGTTGTATATTAAGCATAATATCAATGTATAAATACCTAATTTTTATTTAATCTAACAATATTTTAAACATTAATTGGCAATATTTTCTGAATATATTATTTACATTATGTAAAACTATTAATTTTGGATAACTATGGAAAGTCAATTTGCAAAGTGTTATTTTTCAAACATAAAAATTTCAATGACATATTTATAAACTATTAATTTTATAACTATTAACTATTTCTGACCATTTGTGTTAGTTTACTAAAAAAAAATCCTCTTTTTAAATTAATGAGGTTTTTTTTTTACTTTCACAAGTTTATTAAATATCTTTGCTACAAATATACAATTTTTACTTTTATCACTGCAAATTATTTATATTGTGTAATTTCTGACCATTTGTGTTTATTAATTAACAATGTATTGCTATAAAACTTTTAGACGACCTCACTAATAATCTTTAATAATATGTAGATAAGTAATGCTAACGATTTAGTAAATATAAATAAGGCATTAAACAAATATACTTCTCTTACAGGTAAAAAGAAAAATCGCCTTTAAACTTAATTTGAGAAATTTAATAAGTATCATGACCATGTTTGATTATATTTTGACTGCTGTTGGACATTAAAAAAAAATTCTAAATATTGTTCAATTTATTATGTTGGAAACCTATCATTTTATAAGAACTTCAAATGACAATAAATGGTAATTCCAAGTCAAACCACTCAAAATTTTAATGTTCACAACCCAACCCTTTTAAATTTCCCTGAAATCTTGTAGGATTGATGACACTGGATGATTGAATATATTCCAAGTTTTAATTTTATCCGTCAAATAGATCAAAGTGAACAAAGATCAATGATGATGCGCTCGTTTGGGATTATCGTACTTTACAAAATTGACGGAAACTTTGCACTAGTATAGTACTAGTGCACACTATAGTTGCTGTGTTAGTATAAAATAAATGAATAAAATAAAATTACTGCTATATTAATAATTAATATACTTTTACATAATCTGGAACATTTGCTTGTGACATCAAATTACCCTTGACGACAATCGTCCAGTTTTTAGAGGGATGAAAAAGCATTTATGTGTGCTCTACTTTTTTTTAACTCCCTTTGGTTATATGGCAACACTGTATTCTTTTCCACAGTATGTTACCAGTTTTCATGGTTACTACTGTAATTCTCTGATTCTGAACATATTTGATCTGTTTCACGAATGAAGTTAAAACTTGAGTTATTTTCAATCATCCATTGGGTCATCAATTCTACAAGGTTTCAGGGAAATCTAAAGGGATTGGGTTATGAACCATTAAAAATTTGGGTGGTTTGACATGGATAGACCCTAAATAATACTACATTGGTATTACAAAGTTAACATATAAGAAGCTAATTGTAATTCAGAATTTTTTTTATATTAAAGTGACTGTTGAGATATTAGGATTTTATGTTCTTCATGCAGCAATTGGAATAAATTTTAGAGCTTAGTTTAAAAATATTTCTAGTCTTGTATTGTACTTTTGCAGTAAACATGAGCCATTAGTATACAAATAAAATGTTGGAGCAATAATGAATGTTTATAATTCCATTGTAGCCACTATGACAGACTCTCTCTAATAATAAAGCAGGATAAACTGACCACACTTCAAATTTCCCCCTTTCCTGGATAAGAATGACAGATTATTTTCTAATTATAATATTTTTTAATAAGAACTGTTTAAAAATAAGCTCTTATAACAATACAGATGTTAATATTAGTGATATTTTTTAGGGACCTGGAGGCCATTTAACCCAGAGACTGTTCGCCTTATGATCGGTGAGAAGAATTGACATATCTTAATATTGAAAAATGCTGCCTTTATTGGAAAAGTGAAAAAGATATCTGATTTTGGGGATATCTGATTTCGGATTTGATATATATGTATATCTATATATATATATATAATTATAATTATAATTATTGATGATATATAATTAACAAAATAATAGTTTTTAAAGTATTTTACATATTTTTTTTATATCTATTCAAGCTTCAGAAAAAAAAAGGCTTACGTCACACAACTTTCTATTACCTACATCAAAAAGCTTTTCAACCAAATTAAATTCCTAAACAACCTTCCATTTCAATTGGGTGCAGTTTTCTCTTACTGCATCAATGTCACTCGGGATGCTTAAAAGTTTTGGCATGGCTAGTATGAATATACAGTAGACTCAATATTTGAAGTGTTATCTCCATAGACGAGAAATCACAAAATGGTCCACACCAACGAAACTGGTGATGTCTTTAATAGACTGTCCTGCTTTAAGATTCCCTTTCACATACCAGGGGAGAGATATTCCAGTTGTCTTCTTTGAGCAATAATTTACCATATCCATCTATAAATAACTAGAATCGTTTCTCAAATATGGAAAAGTGTGCGTTTTTGGAAAAAGTGTGCATATGGATATAATGCAAACCCATTTTATATGCCATGATATTGATGTTGTTCAACAAACAGTTATGTTTAAAGTTTTAGGGAGTTTAAGTTGTAGGCCAATCTTGAAAAATATATATTACTTTTTAAGTAACAAATACTAGTTTTGAATTTAGCCTTCTTTAATATATGAATTTGTTTGTCTCAAAGTCATGTCGTATGTAATGAAATAAATAATACTAAGGTACATTTGGAATATTATTAAATATCCTATGTAGTTATTTTGAAGGGGACAAAGTTTATATTTTCATTTGAGAGTGATACAGTGTTTTAAAATTATGTTTAATAAACTCTTCTGTTTATAGTCTTGAAAACAATCATTATCCATTAGTGGATATGATCTTCAGTGTTTCCATATATATGGAAATTTTTAAATTATAAAATATTGTTATATTTTTAAAAAAAAATCTATTATGGATTGATGTATAATTTTATATATCTGTATAAGATTAAGATTAAAAAAAAGTTTGTATTGAAATATAATTTTAGCTCTTGCAGTAAAAACAACTTTATAAATTCTACTTTTTTTCCTACTGTTCATATTGTTAGTGAAAATTATTTATAATGTTTAACATTTTATTGATGTATTTTCATTTAGGTATGTTCGATCAAGATTCTAATGGTACTGTTAATTTTGAAGAATTTTGTGCTCTTTGGAAGTATGTTACTGATTGGCTGAATTGTTTTAAGAGCTTTGACAAGGATAATTCTGGAACTATTGATAAAAACGAGTTGAAAACCGCATTTTCTTCATTTGGTATGAATATTTTATATTTCATGAAAACAATGCAATAAATTTTAAAAGCCTTTTTATAAAGGTTATTAATTTTATGTATTTTTTAATGAAAATTTCAAAGAATTATTATAAGCTTTTATTTGTAAGTATATTTTGTAAGAGATTATTATTATTATTTTGAGCATTATATGATTATTTGGCAGGATAGTTCCACTAAAATGCAAACACTCTAACTTTCAAAAATTCATTTGAATATTTTTTAGATTATTGCCTAATTTAAAATTTTAAAGGTATGTAAAAGTGGTCCTCACATTCTTTAGGGGATTTCTTTGTTTTCGCCTATTAAAAACTTCAGTTTCTATGCAGATTTAATTTAGATTATTTGCTATGTAGTACTCCTTATTTGCTTTTAAGTTTGACAATTAGCTTTGCACTCTCAAGTTTTTAAAAAGGCATTTTGCATGATAATTTTCCAGCTTCGAAGATAAAAAATTTCGGTTTCCCTGTTTTACAAAAATGCTTAGTTTGGGATTCCCTTTAACTTTTTTTAGTGAATGCTGGTATGTTGGTAAAAAATATTCCATTGTGATGCTGAGATTTTGACGATTGTGAGAATAAAAACCAAACGTCTTTTAGCATTTTAACCTAATATGCAAATTAGCTTTCATTAGGTTCAACTTGTATTTAGTTATTAAAAGATATTCAATGTTTATATGTTATGCAAAATAAGTCATCATTTTGGTATAGAAATATGTCTTCTTGACTGAAAAGCCTTTCAAACTGTTTTGTAAAGGTGCCTATTTATTGGAATTTAGTGGGCATATTTAAGTAATTATTTCAGCTGAATAATATATTAATTTTTTTTTTAAATAATTGTAATTCTTAAGAGTCCTGTTTTATACTTGAATTATCAACTTTAAGAAAAAATGTTTAAAGAAATGTGCCGCTAAAGATATTTTTATTTTAGGTTTCCGTCTTTCTGATGTATTTTACGACTTGTTGATTAAGAAATTTGATAGGAATAATGCAAATTCTATTACCTTTGATGATTACATTCAAGCATGTGTGACATTGCAGGTAGTCTATTTTTTTACAATGGAAATATTTTATCAATTTTAAAGTAATTTTCAATATGCATAATTATTAATTATTTTAATTTTATGTATTGTAAATTGTATATCCTTTTGTGTAGAAAAATTGCTTGAGAAATGTCTTTAATAGATACTTGGAAACTATATTTTTTAATTTTAGATGCAGACTTTTTCTGTAAAAAATATATGAAATTTTCTTTTGACTATGAAATTTTTTAAATACTTTCTTATAATCTTTTAAAGTAGAAGTAATTCTTAATTTTGCTGCATTTCATAATTGAAGGATTTTTTTGGTAAAACACTACAAACTGCCTTGTAAAGAAAATGTTAACTTATTTCTTGGAGATTTCTGAACATTAAATGCTATGGGCTTTCACAGTTGGTCACATTGTTGATAGACATGAAGAATTGGAAGCCGACTTCATTTATTCATAAAATGATTCAATATTTCAGAAGTTATCTATGAATTTAATTTGGCTGACTAATAATTTGCATAATTTTTTTGTTATTTTAAATTTGGATTTTCAATTGTAATATTATTTTATTCAAAATTCTAAATTGTGTCACCTAACATATTTATTTTGTTATCTTTCTATTCCTCATTGACAGTCTTTAACTGCGGCCTTCCGAGCTCATGATACTGAAATGACAGGAGTCATTAAAATTTCATATGAAGAATTTTTAATTATGGTTGTAAAAACCATGTTTCAGTAAGTATGTACATTTTCATGTTTTCTTATTTGAATTCATATACTTATAGTTGTTAGTTTTCTCTTTTTCAATGAAAAATGGGTAATCATGCTCTAAAAAGATCAATTTATAGCTTTATTTTTAGAAAAGACACATTTTAGGTCTTAATTTGCTGCATAGCTCGAAGCCTTTGAATAACATAGTATAATTAAAAAGGTATGACAATATGGGCTCTCTAATAAAACTCAGGATCGTAATATTAAATGCTTGAACTTATCAATTTCATCCCAAGCTCCATTGTCTACAGTGGACTGTTGTAAATCTAACCTTGAATTTTCCCCTTTGAGATAGAGCAACTCTAGTGCTGCATTAATCACAATCAAATCAAAAAGTAGACTAGCCCCCTGGATCCAAATTAGTAGCTTTGTTAATGTAGAACTGCAGGTGTCTGTTTATTAGAAGCTATTTTTTTTAAAAAGCAAATAAAAAAAAATACTGACCCTTTTAAGTAAATTTTTATATTTTTGTATACATCTAAATATTAAAATTTTATTAAAGTGTAATTGAAATAAGTTTAGGGAAGTGCATAGCCTTTTGAAAATATATGTGTAATTTTTATATGGATTTACATTAGTTTTGTTTATAAGTTTGTTAAGAATGCATATACTTTTTATATTTATGTAAATAAACTGCAATCAATTTTTATATTTAATTGATATTTATATTAAAGCTGCTTTGGCTTTTTAGAGAATCACTTTGATTTTTTTTTGCATATTTTGTTTTAAATGTTTTTTTTTATACAGGATCCTCTTATACTGTAATTTTTAAAAATATTTTGTCTTCATCTTTTAATCTTTTTTAAATTGTGGTTTTTAATAATTTCACCTTAAAACTTTTTAAGGTAAGCACATAGAGACATTGCACACATACTTTTATTGACAAAAGCTTTGAAAATAAGTAAGCATTTAAGTGCTTTTATTTGCATGCATTGCATGAAATTTTTTAAATTACAATTTTTCAAATTTTTTTTTATATATCATACCATGGTAAATACAGTTTCAAAAAGTTGCCTTAGTACAAGGTCTGCAAATAGTTGGACTATAAGAAATAACATAATTTATTTTATGTTGTACACAATGTTGTTCTTGATTTCATTGACAGCAAAGCTCAGGTATTTGGGGAAGGGGGTGAGAATAAGGCAGAGCATGTTGGTTCTTTCAATTGCTTAACATGCTGATTTTAGCTAGGCTATTAATAATTTGTAATATTTCATGATATTTATTCACCTTGCATATTCACCTTTAATATTCATTCACCTTGCAAACTGGAATGTTTAGTAAGAAATAGTGTATGCTCACACGATCAAAACAATTTAGTCCATGAAACTGTGTTTTAGAAACAGAAAGTGTTAAACCACTAAACTGTGTTTGACATTTTCTTTGTAATAAGTTTGTAAAATGTATGCATATGTAATTAGTGGAATGACGACAGAGTTCAAAATTCCTTGCTAGCATTAAAATAAAAACTACTAAAATCTGTCTTGGGAAGAAGTTTACAAAATCCAGCCTCTTCTAGTTAAGGGTAAATGGGGCATCTAACGGTTTTCTTCTGAGTGTTCGTAGTTATGGTAGAGGGTGCTGGTATTCATAGTGAGAGGAACTTCAAAAGTGTGCCAGTGTACTAAAGTGGGAATGTGACGGTTACACTTTCGGTTACATTATTTACGTTTACACTATATAGTTGACACTTTTTGTTTCTAAAACACAGATCCGAAAGATTAAATGTTTAATCCATTGCAAAATAATTTTATAATGAAAAGTAGCAATTTGTAAAAATCATAAATAAAAAATGAGCATTTATTCTATGAATGTTTATAGTAAGATATTAATAGAGTTGTGTTTAGGTATTAATCTTAAGTTTTTCTTTTGAACCACATGAATTTCTAAAATAATCTACACTAATATCTTTAAAAATAAGTTTAATGCAAATGAGTGAATTTCTCAGGTTGAATGGATAGAATCATAATAAAAATGAAAAATCAAATGCTGTTTAATACAATACAAAAATATATTAAATATTTTATATATATCATGCATTAATTTACTTTTCAAGTCCTCCAACAATAATATACAAAAACAGTAATTTCCAAACACTATTTTAATTCTAAATTTTGAAGCATGCTTATAAAATATGAGTTTATAAAATCTTTAACCTTAAAGAATAGCAGTCTTAATTTAGTTAAAATAGTCAAAGTTAAATAAAAAATGTCTTTTAAAAATAATCAAAGCTAATCTTTTTATGTGTGTGCATGCCTTGCATCAACATGTTCTGTGTGTGTTTCACCTTTATTTATATTTACTTAAGTACATAAAACTTAAGGATCAACTTTATTTCCTTAAGCACAATGAATAATCAACAAACATAAGCTTGGGCTACTTTTACAACTAAAAAATGTTGATTGTATATTTTTCAAATGAAAGTTTTTAGTGTAAATAGATATCACTATAATAGACAATGAAACACTAATATAAGTGAAATTACTATTAAGACCATCACTGAATTCTTAGTGTTGTAGTGGCTACACAAAAAATTACAATTTTCAGCTTCAACAGTTATTTTAGTGCATCCTTTTGTCTCTGGTATGATTGTGTTAGTTTGACTGTTCTATCTAGAGATTTGGTATCTGAACACTAATTGCTCCTTAAGTTGTGTTATTTAATCAGTTAATTTTCTTCACAATCTGCTCTTAAAAGATTTATAATAAATCACAATTTGTTTGTTTGTAATTGCAGTCCAGTTTGACGCATTTCATACTCATCATTTGAACTCTGAAAAAAAAAGCTGTTCTTTGAAGTTCTGCTATCCATGCATAGAACATTTTCTGCTGTTGAAATTACTTTTTACATAATGTAGATATGCTAATTTGTCTGTTTACATTTGTAAAATTTATGTATATACTGCTAAATTTCTTTGTTTTATTTTTGCAACATGTATTTATATATTTTTAATATTTTATTAAGATCTTAAAAAAAAGTAATTTTTTTTATTTGTGGTGAAGTCTTGTCAAACAATAAAGCAAATGTTTTCAATTTATATAATTACAATGTTTCAATTTTTTCAACTATACAAGAAATATTACTGAATTAAATTTAAGGAGGATTTAATAGATCTTTAAATAAAATGTAACTATAAATATAACTAATATATATATATATATATATATATATATATATATATATATATATATATATATATATATATATATATATATATATATATATATATATATAATATATATATAATCAGTGGTTGGAGGTACATAAGTGAATCTGACTTTTTTTAATTAACAAATTTAATAAAAAAATGTACTGATGTATTAAAAAATTAAAATGTTTGAAGTATTGCATAAATGAAAGTAATTTTTCATCATGTATTAAGAATGTTATAAGTTTCAAGTTAATAAATACAAAATATTTGAAGATATTTTTCTTCAGGGGGTTTTACATTTACACTTTAAATCATAATAGTTGGAAAATGTGTCTGAAAACTGTTTTACAAGAATCTGTTTGAAAAGTACTATCACGTTTTTATAGTTAAAATTATGAAGATACTATTACTAAAAGTTAAGTTTAATGTAGAAGTAAAATTTTCAATACTGTTATTAACTTTTTTGCTAGAACATTCCTAAAGGTTTAAAATTTAATATTAGTACACACTTCCATGCAAGATATATTTAATATTTGTTTCTAGTAATTAATACAAAGCAGTTTAAATTTTATGTGTGACAATTTTAAATTAAAAATTCGAAATGATAGATTTTGGTTATTACTATTTATAATCAAATATATTGCTTTATATCATATAATATATTGTAATTCAAAAAGTAAATAACTTTAAGTTTATGCATCAAAAGTACTACTTATTTTTATATGTATTTCAATAGACAATCCTTTATGAGATAAGTTATAAAAGATTTATATTACTTTTGGGGTTTTAGAATTAGAATATTAGTAATAAAATTAAATTTTGTATTGAAAATTTACATGTTAATAAATGAAATATATTTGTTATAAGTTGTATTTTTTATGTATTTATAGAATTAGTGCAAACGAAATGAAACATGATTTAATACAGTTTTAGAAAAGAAGCAACATTTAGTTGTGATTCAAAGTATATTCACATTTAAAAAAAACCAGGTTATTCAAAGCAAAAAAGATTTTAAATTTCTGAAAGTAGCGAAATTAAATATAACTTTTTAAATGTTCATTTTATTTAAAATTATTATTTATCTAAGTGCATTTGTTCAGAAAAATTGTAATAATAATGGATTTTTTCCTAAATGAGAGAGCTTTTTTTATATTTTGTTTGCAAAATTATGCTTAGACCAAACATGCCTTAATAAAAAATCAGGCTATAATTGGACACAAAATGCAATATTTTTTATGTAATTAAAAGAAATAATGTATTTTTATATTTAATAGTATTTGTAATATGCCAAATATAGGCAAAACTTTTTAAGTTCAACATTGAAAGGTCTGGGTAGATCTCGTATACAAATAAATTTATATAACAAAGCGGAAAGGTGATTGTGTCTGTGTCGATAAATATTTTAGAAATTTGACTTGAGGAATATTTTTTCAAACTATTTTTAAAAGCTAAAACAAGTGGTTTACATGTTTTTTAGGGGGAGGGGGGGGGGGGGGGTACTGATTTTGATTGCCAATCATATAAACACACCATGGATTTTTCCTCTTGTAGATAGAGGACCCTTCCTTAAAAACTAGGGTACTTTACATATTATAAGGTGCCAATGGGATACAAATAGGAAATTACTCTGTATGTCATGAATTGCAGAACACACATCAGTATGAATAGAAAAATGTACCTATAATTTTATTTCGGGCAGGGTTCACTTAACTATTTTCAAAATGTTTTAAAATTTGAATAAACTATTAACTTTTAAAAATAATGCATTTTAAATAATATTGCCGTTAACTAGATGTAAGGCCTTATTTAAGTTTTCTCTACTTTTCAACGTAGGCAATTTTAAGTTCAGGTTCAAATCAAAATGTGTTACTTCTATACTAAAATTAATATGTCATATTAATATTAATATATTAAATATATATGTACGATCTTCCAAACGTCTATAAACTTTCTTTTGAGTAAATTTTTGTTTTTGTCAGATCAAAGCAGAAACTTCTCATTTTGATTAAGTATTTACAGCACTTAAACCACATTTTAAGTGCTTGTTTTTATTATTATAATAGTTTTTTTATTTGATAAAATATAAAATAGTTATTAAAAGTATAATAATAGTTAAAATATTCTGTTTAAACATTTTGAAAAAACTATAAAAATTTAAGAAAATTGAAATATTTTCTTTTTTTACGCCTTTAAAAGTACAGTTGTGCCTATTGTTTACTACAATGAAAAATTAAACAATATTTAAAATCTCCCTTTAATATGATTTGGGGAAACTTCGAAATTTTTTATTTCAAATGCTTTTAAAACAACTTGGTTGCAGACAAATAAGAATAAATCACGAATTTTTTGAAGATGAAAGATTGTCATATGATTTTTTAAATATTTAATTTGCCGGATAAAATGTTTACACTTAAATAAAAACAAAGTTGTAAACTAAAAATTGTTTCAACTGGTTGTAATTTTTTTTAATTATGGACAATGGAAAAGCAAGCAATTTATAAATAACCAAAGTATTTAAATTTGATGAAAGTTAAGCCAGTTTTTTCATAATGTTATGGGGGAAGGAAATTCTCAGGTCGGGAAGCTTTTCTACAATTTGAAATACGGCATCTACGTGAAATGCGATATTCCAAATATTGTTCGAGACACATACGCAATTTCACCCCAATATGTTACTCCCAAAGACAAATACTATTCTGTAGTAAACTTAACATCGACAACTTTGAGTTACACCTCTATGTCTTGTGAGCGACGATATTTGCATTTAATAATGCATTCTGCCTAAATTAGTAATTTATTTGTATTTTTAAGAAATATACTAATGATTTTTCACGTAGGTCACATTTGGCTTTATATTTTAAAACCACTAGTGTGATTCACGTGGTATGAGAAAAGCTTATGTCTTAAGGTAGTTTTAATTTTTAGCATAGGCATAAACTTGTATTGGGTCCATGGCGCGAGCTCCCCAAATATTTTGAAAAACTGGCTCAACTTCCCTATAATGTATACTTTTTATTAAAAGTTAGAGCTGTGAGCCCAATAATAATTTAGAAAACTTGACGCCTTCGATGTCTAGTGAAAAATAGTAGGTTTAATTTTATTTAGTTAGTACTTTTTTAAAAAATAATGTTGAAAATTCGTATTTAATTAAAAAAAATTACATAAAAATGCATATTTCAATTAATTTATATTTTTTCCAGCAGACAGTTTTCACATAATATACTTTTTAATTAGAAGTTCAAATTAATTTTTGTATAAAAATGCTATGTAAGTGGAAGTAAAATAAAAAAGACAGTATCATCACATAACAAACATTAACAATAAAGTTAATTCAATTTATTGCATACTATGATAACAACGGTGCGGATTGTTATAATTTTTTTTTGTTTGTACTGTCAGTTTATTAAAATTCAACCGAATGACTTCCTAACCGGTCTTTTCGTACGTTGTGGTGTGGAAGTTTGGAGAGCAGGGTGCGAGCACTGGTGTTATCTCTTTATTTGATCATATTTTAAAATTATGGGGCAGTGTTCGTGGATATTTTTTTGGGTTAGATACTGAACCGTTCTCTATAGACCATTACAATTTTTTTGTTATTGAAGACAAAAGAAACCCTGTGCACCACAAATAGCTCTAATGCGAAGTTAATTAACCAATTCCAATCTTTAAAACTACTACATTATTTATTGTAAACTAAGGTTACGCCACCGTTTTGCTACACTGTTAAAAATAGGTACCTGAAAATAAGCAAAATGTATATATTTTTTTATTACGTTCGATGCTTATCATGGCATCGAATACAAGTTTAAATTTTGAAAACGACATTTACTCAAAAATGAGTACATGCTCGCCTACATAGGCTGCCTTCATAAATCATTTTCAATAAATATCGACAATTGCAACCAAGACTTACCGGGAATCGAATCCAGATCCTCAGACACCACCTTACCCGCTAAACTACTAGGACGACATTAAGAAGCTATAAACAGAAGAAAATGTTAAAAAGGTGTGCCAAAAGAATGAGAAGTATGATAATTGATTTGTAATAACTAGTTTCTAAGCAATCGACATCAAATATCATTGAAAAACATCTTCTGAACTACTGTTTAAAGTTTGTCAGGTTTCATAAAGACCGCTTGAAGAGAAGCTGAGATTAGCAATATTAAATCACATTGCTACTTGTTGAGAAATTACGGTTATCGGCATTTAAGTATGTCATACGCCCGTGTACGTTGCAATTATAAGAAAAACGAGTGGGTGTAGATACTAATTTTTAATCACCTTTTTTTACAGTGTACTTTTGTAATTAAAGTGTTTTTTCTATAAAGCACAATCATCATAAAATGGAGATTTTTTTATTAGCTCGCAAGTTTAGAATAGAATCCAGAATTTAAGATTCATATATGTAGAATAAATTACAGTTTCTCCAATGATGTGATTCACAGGAATTACAATACAAAAGCAATTCTTATTTCTTTTTACGACTGTAAGGACTTCATTTCGGACAATGCCTAAAGCTTACCTCTTTTGAATTCTTTTTGCATTGTTCCATTCCTTCTCTGAGGAGGTAACCTGTAAATCATATGGAAAGCTATCTTATACAGCTTGTAGGCAGCATGAACATTTTGATGGCTTATATTTATTCTTTGTTGATGATGTTTTTTGTGTCCTTAGATGATTGAAGCTGAGACTCGGGTGCATTCGTTAACAGGAATACATATCGCTTGAAATATTCTCTGTATTTTTGTTCTGTCGTTGAACATTGTGTCGAAAGTAATAGATTCTATCCTGAAAGCCTAGATGAAATCAAATCTGAATAATTTAGTATTTATTCTGTAAAAGTCAGAACCGTTGAAATTGGAAAGATGTTTTCTGTAAAATCTCTTGAAGAAATCACTGAATGATTTTAATGTTTCAAAGCGTACGTTCATTTTCATCACTCAAAAATCTAAATTTAATGCCGATTTCAAAAAGTTTCCTTGCTTAGTTGCTTTCTAGATACAGTTTAGATGTACTTTGAAAATTCCATTATGAACCAAGTGTTTTATGAAGAGTATAGAGTTAAAAGCTAACTACTATTTTCTGGTTTAAATTGATAAATGAGAAATATTTTGTGGGCCTCACTACATTTCAGAACGCTTGGTCTGTATTACAAGCTTCATGGTGGAAAAAGTGGAGCTAGAAGACAATGAGCCTGTTCCCTACCCTGTGTGGCCACGTATTGTCGCTATGCTTACTGCCCTTGTGTTAGTTGCTGTAGTGTTTACATTAGTTGCGTTGCTGAACACGAGTGCCATTACTCCGAAACCTGATCCTCCAAATATAATATTTATTTTAGCTGATGATTTGGTAAGTAAAAACTATATAAGAGTATTTCATGTTAATATAATTACTATATATATATTATTTGTTGGAAATTGTAACTATGGTATGTAGTTTATTGATGATATCGTGAAAAACTAACTAAGTCAATAAATTAGGATTTTTCTTCAGGCGGAGTAATAGCAGATTGTCGTAATCTAAATATCTAATAGTGTTTTATTTATGTTCCTCTTTAATTACTGAGTTGTAGAGTTTTTTTCTAACAACTGATTTCTTTTTATTGATATTATCAACAAATAATTGAAAAAACTTACCAAGTCAATAAATTAGTTTTTTTTTCAGGCGGAGTAATAGAAGATTGTCGTAATCTAAATATCTAATAGTGTTTTATTTATGTTCCTCTTTAATTACTGACGTGTTAAGTTTTTTCTAACAACTGATTTCTTTAGCACTTTTTATGGATATTAGCAACAAATAATTGAAAAATATTGACCCTCTCTCTCTCTCTTAGGGAGGTTTTCCACAAAACTTCCAATATATTATGAATTGTTGAGTATATAGCCAACCAATAGTTTTCATATTTCGTGTTAACATAATCATTATATGTCTTTTTTTGAAAATATAATTGTTGTGTGGTGGTTATTGATAACACTAACATATAACTCATTGTTATGCATATAGTCTACGAATCGTTTTCATATAATTTTCATTACCTTCATTAAAAAATCGTTAATGGAATTTTTCCTTTCTTTTTTCTAGTTCAGTCTGTTTCTATGTTTTGTATATTTTATATTGCATTATTAGTTATTCTACACGAAAAATTCAACTTATTAAGTAATTAACTACAATTAGTTTGGAAAGCATCTGTCGTTATCATTAAAATAGTAAAATAAATGTTTACTAATGTACCAAAATGATAAAACGTAAAAACATGTTAAGTACAGTGTATAAAGCTTCCGGTAAAAGAAGTGAACATTTTTAACTATACTTTCTTTATAATAGCAAATAACTTGAATTTTGATATTTGTGTGAAGTATTATAAATTTTCATATAAGACTAATTGAACATATACTCTTGAATATGAACCAATAATTTTGTCTAATATTGAAGAAAAGATTTTCAGTTTTGTGGTGTGAAAGTAACGGTTTGTTGCAAATCCAGATAAGTAAATAAATCAATTTCAAAAACAGATATATCCAGATGCGCATAGGCTACAGTGCACCGATCGCAGCACAGTAGTCGAGCTACATCCTACAGTTTTGTTGCAAAACCCTATAGATTCCATAGCTTGGTTGCAAACCCAGATAGATTCAAAATATTTTTTTTTCTCTTTTCTAAAGTAATACTTATACAGAGCTCAAATTTGGTTAAGACCCGTGTCTATCTAATACCAATTTGTAAAAAAAAAAGAAGATAAAATTCTTCCATAAATAATGAAATTAATTAGTTTTTTGGTTCACATATCAAAGATACCAAAGCTCGAATCGTTACAATAAACTTTCAGCACAGATTATACAATAAGATATTAAAATATAACAAGCTGAACAAAACGTCTAATATTGAATATCGCTGTATATTGATATTCCTTTTGAGGAATTTAGTTTCTATTTATATTTTATTTATATGTTTTTCAGAGAGAGGATGAGAGAAAGAAAGGAGGCTGCGCAACTACTAAACTATATGGGGATATATGAAAACGATTTTCATATTATTATCATTTTATTTTATTACTATTATTAAATATTTTGTGTTTTTGCAAAATAATAATATTTATTGTAAATTTTTTTAATTCAATTTACATAATAATCTCAAAGGTATGTTAGGTCTATATGAATGTTTCAAATAAATAAATACGTCCAAATACAGTTCCTTATTTTAGTTGGATGAGGGTAAACTTTGACAATGATTTTTTAAAATTTTTTTGTGGGAGGGGACCTGAAACTATTTTTGTGAAAGAGAGGGAGACCAGAACCGTTACGTCACTATCACTGTCTAGTCTGCTTTGAGGTTCTTTTTTGTTGATAAAGCATTGTAGTCAACAGGAATCCGTTGTTCCCAATTTGATTGACATTTGGTAGATGAAATGAGCTGTCTAGTTTTAAAACCGGATAGATTCATTTTCATAAATTTACTTCTTTACTCATAACTTCTTACTTCATAAAACCACGTACTTTTGGATCTAAAGCCATAACTTTGAGTGCATTTTCAGACTGGATTTCGACACTTTTGGTCAATACCGCTTGGCAATATGATGTAGTGCACTGAGAACAAACTTGTAAAAAATGCAATAATAATAATAATAAAAAAAATGTGAATCTATCTGGTTTTGAAAATAAACGGCTCAATTTTTGGTTGCAGCAGAATTCACAAAGGATTCATTGTTTTAGGAGTTTTCCATGCTGTCATCCAAAATAATGTCCAAATAATATTTATATTTCTAAGGGATGGAACGACGTAAGTTTTCATGGATCACCACAAATTCCTACCCCTAATATCGATGCTTTGGCTGCTAGTGGTGTTATTCTCAACAACTATTACACTCACCCTCAATGCACACCTTCAAGAGGAGCTTTAATGTCGGGAAAATATGCGAATCGATTAGGTAAGTTGTAGATTTTTTTAAAATTCAAATTTCAATTCAAATAGACTGTACCCTAAATTATAATATAAGAAAAGAAACTACATTAAATTCATTTTTGTGCAGGTAGTTATATTTCAGCAAAAAGAACCAAAAGAGGTTCAGTGAGTCGCCAATCCTAAAACGTCTCTTGCCCTCTTTGGGGAATAAGTCCACCACATTTTTAAATCAAATTTTTTTCGTGTTAAATTTTATTTCTACACCTGGAATTAAGAAAAGTATATTGTTTAATGTGTAAAATAACATACTTCGCTTAATTTCAGGTATAGAAATAAAATGTAATACTAAATAAATGTGATAGGCTTGTACCCCAAAGTGGACAAGAGACATTTTAGAATTGGGCGACTCAAGTGTAAAGTTTTTAAATCAAACCAGACCGTCAAAGTTTGTATAATATTATTGGGCTGAAATATAACATGCAAGTAAAGCAACCATGGAAAATATAATATTATTAAATATAAGCCAAAAAGAAATAGTGGTAGATGAGAAAAAAAAAACTAAATATACAATCAGTATTTAGTTTTGTTTTGTATAAAAAAAAAGAAAAGGCGCTATATTTTCAAAGCCCATGTGTAGCCTAAATTTTACTATGCACACTATTTATGAAAATGATCTATAAGTAAACGAACATAGAATCCTAGGAATACATTTAAAAAAACTTTTTTATTTGTTTCTTTCATTTGTATATACAAATATTTATAAACTTTTAGAAAATGAAGAAGAAAAAAACACTTTTGAAAAATAGTTTCATATATTTAAAACACCGAAAGTATTTTAATCTTAATGATTTGGGTATTAGGGTTAGTTGTAACTAGCGTACACAGAAAAGTTGTATCTTCACAACACTCCCTTTTATAAGTATGTATTTACGTACGCATGCACTTCCGCATACATGTACGTATACGTATGTACATAATTACGTATGTATTCTAATGTTGTACTTGTCAGTATTTATGTCCTTGTGGATCCTTCCTTCTCTTTAATTTTAAATTACAAAAATATTAGCAATGAACCACGATAAATTGTTTTGCTAACAAAACTTATGTGGTTTAAGTTTTTGTCATTTTCGTTTTAATAAAACGGAACAAACGTTTTTGTGGCTATAAGACAGAATGCAGTTACACGTCTATTATTTTTATTATTATATTAATAAAATTGAAATTGTAAAGATAGTTAAGCAATATGAAGTATTGGTAATATAGTTAAGAGAATAACAAATGTTTTGCTATCTTTCTATGGGGCTTTTTGAGCAGTTACAAAGAGAAATAAATTTTGCAGTTCAAAAAAAGATGTAAAACATCTTCTGTTCTTGTGTAGAAGTCATTTTGTCGCAATAAAAAGCATTTCCAAGTTATTCAGTGAAAGTTATGCAGCATGTTGCCTGCTGTAACAAAAGGACATATATTTTCTTTTAGGCATTCGTGACCTTAGATACCAAGTCAAGCATTATATGACCTTACATATAGATAGGACCTTGAAGCATAGTCGTGTTGGGTGTTTTTCATAGCATCGGATAGAAAAGTCGAAGAGAGACATTTATGAGGAAGAAAACAAAGATGATTGCACAAACAACAGTGTGATCAACTTACATTATGATACGGAAAAATATTCAAATAAAAGTTGTTTTAGAAAGGGTTTAATAGGGGGCGGGACGTATCCCTAAATTGTTAATTTTGAGTGTTCTGTAGAATTGCTCTAATCTTTGTGAGTAGCATATTGTGATAAAGTTGTGTACCTGTATCTCTACCATTTTTGGAAATACTGCATCTCACATCGGTGGTGTATCTCACAAAAGCGTCACCAGATCACGTAAATCAAAATTATACGTGAACATTTCTTCGATTGGGCATTGAGATTATCTTTGAACGCGATTTAGGCAAAATCCAAGACCTGTTAAACTTTTTTTAAAGTTGCGCAAAAAAGTATTTACATCATACTTTAACACTAAGGCTATATGTTGTTTTGGAATTGCACAAGGTTAACGGTATTCGAAGAATTTTATTCGACTTTTAAAAATAATTAATTGCAGAGATTCGTGAAAATCGAAAAGTAAATACAGTGACAGATAAATATTAAAAAAACCTTCGTAGTTTTCTGTATAAAATTAAATCCTAAAGCAAACTGTTTTTAAAGAAAAAAGTGATCAAATCAGATCGCTTCTTAAATACGTATGGATATTTTATAAAATAACATGTTTTTACACAACATTGTTTATAATTAAAAAAAGGTGTCAATAAACCAGTAGTATCAGTTTTTATTTTATAACTTTTTTATTTAAGTGTAAATATTTTATCCCTCAAATTAATTAATATTTCTTTTAAATCATCTGATAATCTTTTGTTTTCGAAAAAATTATATTTTCTTTTTCATCTGCAACAAAATTATTTTTAAAGCATTTTAAATGTATATTTGAAATAAAGATTTTTGCAAATTTTGAATTAGTTATAAAATTATGGCGAGTTGAAGTTTAAAAGGTAATACTAATGGGATTTCAAATGCTGTTTCTTTCATGGAAGTTATAATAGTAAATAATAGGACCACTATATACTTTTAAAGTTGCAAGGAAAGTAAATATAATTTATTTGTATATGAAAAGTAAAAAATAGTTTTTCAAAGTGTTTCAAAACATATTTAACTATTAATATTGAAGTGTGTGTAAAGGGCGCATATATGTATATTTAACATATACATGTAATTGAGATATTAATTTTAGTTTAGGAATAACTCGCTCCGATTATAACTTAAAAATTTATTGTCTGTCCTTAAAAGTAGAGAAAACACAGATACGCTCCTATGTCTTTTGAACGATGATATATACTCTTTTAAAAGCAAAAAGTAGAGGTGATATACAGGGAATGTAAGTATTACAGATTCGATCATTTACGAAAGATCTGTTAAGTTCATTTGTTTTACTTAGTTTTCTAAACAGGAATCTGATTTTTCAGAGATAATTGATTGTTATGTATAAACACTTGTTGGTTGTAAGTTAAAGTATGAAAAATGAGTTGTTCTCGTTATATAATTACTTTTCAGCAAAAATCAAGTTAATGAATATTGAAACTTTTAAAAATTTTCTTTAGGCTTACATCACGGGGATATAAGGCCTGGAGAAGCAACTGGTCTTCCTCTGAATGTTGCTACATTGCCTGAATATATGAAGAAGATGGGATATAAGACTCACATGATAGGCAAAGTAAGATACACTAAGAACATGAAAACTTTCACTTAACAAGTTAATTCTTTAGGTTAAGATCTGCGTAGCATATACCATTTTGTTAAAAAAATTATTTTAAAAGTATTTTTTTTACAGATAAAAAAATTAAACAATTAGTATGCTCACAATGAAAACTACTAACTTTAATTATAAAAAAAAATATATTTTAAAAGTTTTTTTTTTACAGATAAAAACATTAAACAATTAGCAAGCTCACAAATAAAAACTACTAACTTTAATTTTCAAAAATAATATTTTAAAAGTATTTTTTTAGAGATAAAAACATTAGACAATTAGCATGCTCACAATGAAAACTACTAACTTTATTTATCAATTACCTAATAATTATTTAAAGAGATAATTAGCATGTTTTTGAACAATGATAAAAAAAGTTTTAATTGGTCTAGAACAGCAAATTTGGTGTCAAATTAATAATAGTATCAATCTTATGTTTGTGGACCATCAAATGAACTCTAAAATATGCATAGGTCCTTTTGTAAAATCTCTAAATTTGAAAAATAGAAAAAGTAGACTTGAATTTTTTTTAAAAATTGAATGAAGAACTCTTATGAGAAACTCCTGTAGTTTTTACATTGAAAAAATTAAATTTCTCATATATTCGTCAATGCACTGTTAAAAATACATGTTCATTTTTTAAGAAAGTTTCGTATTTTTGACGAAACTGCCCCGATTAAATAGTTCGTCAAACAAAATTTATTTCGTCATTATTTCGGGAAATTTACTTCGTCAAAAATGAGGACGATTTCAAATAAAATAATTGACGACTCGACTTGGTTCGAAATCACGCGCGCTATCAACCGAGCCTGAAAAGCTTTAATGTATTGTGGCAATATGCATATAAAATTCAAAATTAAAACTGAATGAGCTGATATTACCGGAAAGAAATCGGAGTAAATTACTTTCGTTAAAGATTTTAATATTCTTGTCAAGTGATTAAGTGATTTAATGACGAAACGATTATAAAAATTGACGAAGTAGCCTTGACGATCAAAGACTGCTTAAGAACGAGAGTTATATTTCTGAGTATGTATTTTATGCTAATATAGAGGATAAATTATACGCAAAGAGGTAAGGATATATTTCATAAGTCGTTCTCACGTTTGACTTACTTCAAGAGGAGTGCTATTTTGTCTATTTCTAATGATGGTGCTGCTTTTGATCACAAGTGGTTATATATTATTTATGTTAAATGTTGGTCTATTATATTATGCATGATGCTGATTCAGTTTTGGTCTATGTAAGTAACTTTTGCCCAAACCTAATTTTTAAAAAATCTTATGTTAAGATAACTTATGAGAAGATTGCATGCTTCTACTCATTCTTGTGTATTTTGGTTTTCCTTACATATCCCATTATATTTTCAGTGGCATTTGGGTTACTACAAAAAACGTTATTTACCTACGAGACGTGGATTCGATTCTTTTTTTGGTTTTCTAAATGGTAATATCGATTATTTTGACTATACTTGTTATTATAAAGAGGTGGCCTCATCATTAAAGGTATGTACACTTTTTAGTTGAAGTAAAATTCACTATATCAGCATTAAGGAATATATTATTCTGAATTTTTTTTGTTATACTGTTAACTTCTAATTTTTTACACATATGTCAACAAATTTATTATATGTTAGAAATTCTTGTTTTATTTCTTGTTGAGTTCTGTATGCTTTTAATATTTATTACTGGATTTATAATATTATTTTCTTAAAAAAATCATGCCCATATTTTCAGAATCACTTGTAATGAATACAAATAAAAAATACAAAAAAATTAAATGTATTTTTGTATATAAATTTCTTATTGCTTTGGTAAAAGAAAAGCTAGTGAGAATGTAGCGGGATTTTATTTTGTTTACAAATCTTTTTAAAGTAATAACAGTTACTTCAGAATTATTGGAGGAAATCGGATTATTTTAATGAAAGTTGTGAGAAAATATATCCATCTAGACACCGGTTCTTTTGCCAATATAGAAAATGAATGATTCAATTAACGAAGCCATTTTATAATTTAATGCAATTAGAAAAGATATAGCATTTACAGTAATTTTCTAAAGTACAATCTTCAAATAAGATTTGGGGGTTGGTCACTGTCCAACAAAGGCATATAGTAGGTAATTTACTATATTTCAAAATTCGGGATATATTGTAATACAAAATGTAACACTTTCTAAATAATATTGATATTTAATTACTTAAGTTTATTAATTTGATTAATTTTCTGTATTAAGTAAGTGATTAGTTTGTAAAGAGTACATCAAAGATATAAGTAAATCAGCTTGTAATTTGTGTAGCTTCAAGAAAATGTTACTACACTTAGTGAAGCATCTGATGGAAACTTGGCTGCAGGTGTAAAGAGTTCTAGAAACGTGGGTAATTCGTTTTGAGATTTTGAATGTTATTTTCGTTAATATTTTTTGATGTCCATTGATCGTTTAGTTATTTTGAAACTACATTTTAATAATTTAAATTACGGGATAGAATTTATATAAGTTGTCTAATCTCCATTTCATTAATTACTCAAGGAAGTCCATTCACTAGAAAGCTAAAATTATTTTTTAAAAATCTATTTAACCAACGTCTTTTTGCAATTTCTACTTATTTCAACAACGTTATTTACTCAACAACATCCCCATTACAAATACCACACAGTTTGAATGACATAAAAGGATCTAAAAAAAATTCTACAAAATACAAATAATAATATAGAATATTTAACAAACATTTGATCTATTTATCGGCAAAGTTGGACGCATAGGCTATTGCTTTTGATAATTTACAGTTGATGACGACTATTAAAATCGCTATCAAAGTAATACATAAAAATATATGAATGAAGCACATACTTATTACCATTTATTATAGGTTATTTAGTTACTTTATTCTGTTTCTTATTTTAATTTTCTTAATTTTTAATTTTGTTAAAATATTACATTTTAAACAAAAGGAAACGATAAAAATATTAGACCTCAGGAAATAAGTTCACAACAAAACAATAATTTGAGGGAAAAAATTGACCTAGATATTAACAATTACAAATAATAATATTAAAGCTATCTGTTTTTAACGTGTGGTGCTTCTTTATCTAAAAAAAAAAAAAAAAAAAAAAAAAAAAAAAAAAATTGGTTGGCACTATATACAATCGATTATTTAATTTTTTTTAGTTATAATCAATAACTTTTTTTTTGTAATATTGCAATTTGTGGTTTAGGTACTAGAAGTATTTGGAATCGATTTGTGGCAGAATGAAGAAGTTGTACGAGATTTCCGAGGAGAATATGCAACAAATGTGTTTACGAATAAAGCACTTGACGTCATCGAAGACCACAATGCTACAAAGGTCTAAAGATGACGACACTACTCAATTTCATTGTTATCATTTCTAGTAACTATTGCACTATTGTATTTTCAATATTCTTTAAAATTTTAAATGTTTAGGTTTATATTTCAAAACTGGAAAATTTCGATTTTTTATACAACTTAAATCATTTTTTTAAAAGAAAAAACGAATTGTATGTGAAATAATATCAGGAAAAACAGGCCTTCTTCTTAAGAATCTCTATATTTGAAACGGTTTTATAATTTTCAACGTACTCAAAATTCCATCCTAACTTAATCTTGATAGCTGTGTATAAAATTCGGTTGTTATGTGAAAAATAGAAGATCAATATAGTTTAAAGCGAAAAAAATTAACAAAATAATCAGTCTACCATTTTATAGTTTAATGGAAAAATTAGTATCTTTGAAGAAATTATGCCAAATAAGTTGGCCAAAAATACCTTTGTTCACCATTTATTTTAGAATAACAAAAGTTATAAAATATGTAATATTTAGCTCTTTTATCTTTTACTAATTTTAAATAGGGGAAAATTTCGAATAACACGTTTAGAATATTGTCATCTTCAATATAATATTTGTTTACAAACAACCATGTAAAAGTAAAACGACCTTTTTGTTTCTTCAAATTAAGACACGAGTCGTCATTTTTTGTTTTACAAATTTTATTATTTTGAGGCATAATATAAACAAAAGCGAAATCGACCGGTTTGAAGTTGCACTCTTTTACAACCAGTATAGTACATAATTTATCACAACGTAGTCTCATAAAATAGTAATCATAAGCAAACTTCAAATCATAAATAAAGAATGAAAAAATGTCAGATACTTTCACTTACATTTGTAACTCGCAATAACACACTTAATCGAGAATTAACACTTTGAACTCCGCGAACACTTTACGATTTGTGTTCTTTCTATGGAACAGTTATTCCTCTTTACGTTCTTTTCCACAGATTTTTTTTATAATCATAAAGGGAAAAAAAAATCCTAATCTGTTTAGTATTTTCAAGAGAACAAGTTGCAAAAAAGATTGATGTTCTAAACACAATATCCTGCTGTTCTCGTTTATTTTAAAGAACAGGGAAACAAAATAACTGGTCGTTATGTTGGTGCCTGAGAGCGCCTTTCGAGTGCAAAGGGTTAAACGACTTGAATCTAATTTTATTTTTAATGGATTGTATAAATTAATATAAGCATACCTAAAAATATGTCTATTACTTATATTTATTTCCTGGGATGACTTGGATATATACTCTTATATTTGTCACTGAAAAATGGAGTAAAATATGTATAAAAAATTATATTTTAAATTCTATTTTGTGAATCTTATTAATCTTTTCCAGCCTCTGTTTCTCTTTGTATCACACGCAGCCTCACAAGCAGGGAACGAGTTTTTCCCTCTACAAGCACCGGTAGAGTTATTTGAACGAAATAATCACATCAAAGAGGATGATAGACGAACATATGCAGGTATATAACATATTTTTACCCACACAATGTAATGCATCACTGCCTAAAAATACTTACATGGATTTTGTTTAAAAAAACTTTGATATCACACTTAAAACTTTCTTCGTTTAATACCAAACATAGCAATACCAACACAGACTCACAAAACATTTTTCATCCTTTCTAGGAACACTGTTGTCATAATACTGTTTATCAAAGGTATATTGTTCGTTAATCAATAGGTAAATTTACCTTTTTTTATATTTCTCTAAAAGGTAAATCTACCAAACACTGGACCTTATCTGCGTACCGCATTGTCCCAGTCTGTTACTCTACTATTCAAAGAACTAATAGCCACCATATCTAAGCAAAATATGAATGTTCTTAATTGTTTATTTAATACCATTGTTTCGATTTCAAAAGCGGTTGCGTTACAAAAGTAAAAGTCCTAAATTGTTATAAAATTGAATAAATGAACGAAAATTTCCCAAAAGTGTAAATTGTGAGTTTCTTTATCCTTGAGTACAAAGTAGATAGGTTGAGGAATTTTGACAAATGATGAATTTTGAAAAAATGAATTGTCCCGATTCTGCTAGTGTTATAGTTTATATAGTTTTAGCATAAATTTAATATGAAGGATACTAAATGGCAATTTTTTAACATGGGAAAATTAAGGTTTTCGTGTTTTTTTTAAAAATGTGGTGGAAAATAATTATAGTTGAGTTTAATGACTATTTGACATCTTTTCAGTTATTAAGCTGAGAAAAAAATAAATTATTTATAAAACGCCCAGAGAAAGGTAGCATAAAACTGATGCATTTTTTTTAAATTTCTAAGATCCCCGTGTTTAAAAGTTTTTTGACGAAATTTGAACGAAAAAAGTTAAATGTTCGATATAGAGATTTCTTATATTTTTTATTTCTATATTCAAACTAATTGCATAAAAATTAATTGCCATTTAAATATTTTTTATTACATATTTTGAAGTAAACTGTGAATTAAATTACAATCTACCTTTATAATGTTTGGCTTTTTTGTTACCAATGCAGAGTATTATATCTCGCATCTCTAGGGAAGTTAACATGTAATATAAACATGTGATTTGGTTTTGTAATTTCTTATAGTTAATATTTATTTGCTTGTCAGGTATGGTCGAAGCATTGGATGATTCCGTTGGCAAGATATTTGAGGCTTTGAATAAAAAGAACATGTTAAAAAACAGCATAATCGTGGTAAGCTCCGACAATGGCGGAGCTGCAAAACCAGGGTCCGGTTCCAACTGGCCTCTTAGAGGAACCAAATCTTCGTTGTGGGAGGGCGGAGTTCGATCTGTTGGAGCTTTGTGGAGTCCACTGCTAAAATTAAAAAAACCTACAGTATCCCTTCAGTTGATGCATATCACGGACTGGCTGCCAACTTTTTATGTTGCTGCAGGTAAGACGTTATAAATATATTAACACTAAACCTACCGATATTTCATGTATACCTAATCCTACCATGAGCGGTCAAATGACCGGAAAGAGATTTTAGCCAATTAGATAGTAAAAAAAATATTTTTGTTTTCTATTTAGAAAAGTTTTATTTACATTTATGCATTTTCAGCACATTTTTTTTACAAATTACAGTATTTTGTATTGCACGTTTTCCGTTGCCGTCAGCGCCGACTGCCGAAGTCGGTCTGCACACGTGCCGCCTGGTTGGGCCGAAGCGGTCTGTACAGCGTTGCCTGGTTGATCCGCAGGACGCTTGGTGCCAAGATGGATGGATTACAACAATACTGTAGATCCACAATTACATTGTGGACAATTTCCGGAGTGCGCTTTCCGAAGAATATAGTCGTAAATAACATGAATTGTTCAAATGGTCAAATGACCGCTCGTGGTAGACTAGACATGCTATAAATCTTTTTCGAAAAATAAACAATAAAGAAAGTTGTGAATATTGAAAAATGAATTGTATGTATATTACAGGAAAAGTCAATAAGTTAAAAGGCGATACAGTAACGTTGTATACAAGAAATTCTAAACGAAATTTAAAAAACGGTCATTTGACCACGCGTGGTAGGTTTAGTGTTAAAAGTGATATAAACATATGAACGGTCCAGGGAAAAAACGGTCTAGGAAGAACAATCCATCCGAAGTGATTGAGCAGAAAACCGGAGTGACTGGTAGCAACCGAAAAACTAAGTTTCATGTATTATAGACGTACACAGCATTCCGATTTTTTAACGTATTTTTCCCTCGATGGACTATCATCGTTCTTCCAGTTTCACATCTTGGTACAATATAAATGTGGTTCTGTAGCTAACATAAAGTGTTGAAATTTCTATTTCTGCAAAAAATACAACCTCGTCGTTTTTCTCAAGGACCCTTTACATAATCCTCCTTATACATTTTGTTTGAGTACAAATGATAGCGATATATTAAATATATTTCTATATAAGTTTGTTAAACATATAATACTTTAGATAGATGTTCAAACGATGAATGTATAATAAAAGTAATAAATATATCATTTGATAGCTGAACACATTTCTAATTAAAACAAAATATAGAGTTTTTGTAAATATTGTTGTATATTGTTTGTAAAGTTGCAATCCTTTACGGGGGCAGGTGATTGATATTTCAACCACAATCCCAATGTAAAACAAAACGCCCGTCTAGTAAATGTTTAAAACCTAAGAGGGAGGTCGAATTTTAATTATTTCGGATATTATTTTTCGCTTTTAAAAACTCTTTTGCGGTATTTATTATACGATTATTTTAAAGATTTATTATATTTATAACGCACAATTTAATTTGTATGTTTATGTAAATGGAGTGAACGCTAGGGCTCGCATATGCTTTACAACTATCACATCTAATGCGTAAGTAAGCCATTTATGTTGTCTTATTTGCAATTTCCGTACAAAGAAAAGCACAACATTCTGAGACCTTTGGGATAAGCAAATTGAATATGCCTAAATAGGGCTGTATCCGTCTGTAAGAATAAGGGGTGATCCGAACTATAATGGCTCTATTTAGAGATTGTTTCTTTTCTACCTTGATACAGTTATTGATTTCTTTTACTGCAATTTAATTCATAAATACATTTATATTCTAGGAGGTGATATAGACGATCTGGGGGACATTGATGGACTAAACATGTGGCCAATGTTTTTTAATAAAGAAATACTGTCACCAAGAGAAGAAGTATTATTAAATGTTGATCCCGTGGCTCATATTGGGGGCTTCAGAAAAGGAGACATGAAATTACTAGTGAGTGACTCTCCTGTTGATGGGAGTGACTGGTACGGGCCTTCTGGACTGGAAGATAGTAACGTCACTGATTCTTTTGATGATTGGGTGTGGAGTAATGGGAATATTATCAAAGATATACTTTTGGAAATGAAGACATGGTTGGTAAATGTAAATGATACATGGAGGCAGGATGCTACTATTGTATGTGGAGAAAACTTTTTGCCAGTTTCGGGAAAATGTGATTTCAGTGACGGTCCTTGTTTATACAACATAACAGAAGACCCTTGTGAATACAAGAATATAGCCAGTATATTTCCCGATGTAAGTATATAATGTGCTCCTTAAACTCTAAGGAATATGTTAAGAATAACATTTTGTGTACTTTAGGTCAGTGGTTTTCAATCTTTTTTCTCTCACGTACCCCTTGATAAAACTTTTCATTTATGAGTACCCCCTTCTCTCATAATTCCTCTCACTCATCCACTTACACACACATAATTTTTTTGTTTTTGTTGCGAATAATGTTCTTAAATTAGCTGGAAAATTAATCAAGCGACTCAAATTGATGACACTTATACATTTTTATCTTTGATATTATTCATTACATTTATAATTTTTATTTTAGTTGTTTCCCACCATTACTAATATTTTCGCGTACCCCCAACCGGACAGCCACATACCCCAAAGGGTATGCGTACCACATGTTGAGAATCGCTGATATAGATAATTATATCGCATCGTAACATATGACTTATACAGAATATAATATTCTTTGGTATTACTTTACCAAAAAAAAAATTGTGTTCAAACCATACCAAATACTTCTACTTTTTTTCAGTTACATATTAAATCCTATCACTCGTTTAAAGGTATAAGACGATACCCCAAACCTTAAACTTATAACTTTATTTTGATAAGTTTAGATGCAAAAAAACAATTAAATTCAGGCAATGATTTTCATGAAAACTAGAAGATACTTGACTGCATTATTGTATTGAAAGAACTAATGTGCCTCTATAGAACAAAATTAGTTTAAAGAATTTGGTTACGGTGTTGGGAAATAGGCTCTAGTTCAGAAATTCTTTTCTATTTCTTACACACTTCGAAAAGCTTACTGAATTTTGACAAAAGAGTATCGTTAAATACTTTATTCGTCAACATATAGAAAAGAACTGTTAAAAATCTCAAAACAATTCGTCGTTTTGCTTATTTTGTGTAAAACTAACGAAACATTTCTTAACTTTTGACGAAAAATTTAATTGCGTAGATAAAGAAGCTTTCATGTATTTGAATAACCTATTTTATCAGTTCACAGAGGCATGATAAAATGAAAAGCAACTCAATTAAATATATTACTTTTTGATACATTTAATATTTTGGTTCCAATATACTTATATTTTTTTTTTTTAAACTTTTTATTTTGGCGTAAATTCAATAATGTATTTTGTTGATATTATGGCTTTTCATTTCAGATTGTAGAAGATATGCTGAATCGTTATAGAGATTTAAACGCCACTTCATTGCCGATTCAAAATAAAGAAATTGATCCCATGGCAAATCCAATCTGTCACAATTTTGCTCATGTACCGTGGATGGACGGGGATGAAGAATTTGATTGCCCTCTTTTCTAATGAAGGATTCAACTGTATTCTTTCTAAATATAAAGTTCAGAAATGTATTTATTATACCGTGTTTATTAAAATTTTATATATACAGAGTTTGACTTCCTACTATTTCCCAAAGTTTGAGTATCTTCTTTTTAATAAAGAACTATTTAAATTTTTAATATTTTCTAAATACAAAGTTTAATTTCCTTCTCACTCCATACAAAGTTTGACTGCTTATTTTTTTAGTTTAACTAATTTTCTCATAAAGATATATATAATGACCGCTTCATTTCTCTTTTGTTAAACGATTTTTTTCTTAGTTATTTGTATATATTTTTAAAGAAAATGTATTAGATGATATTAACGCGCGAAATTTAAAGAATGTTATATGATTTACCGTGTGTGTTATTGACTGCCAATAAATGTACTGGTCTAATATTTTGTCTTTAAAGTTTTGTGATATTCTTATTTTACAATAAATATGAGTAGATGTACATGATTTTTTTTATTATTTTATTAACACGAGTTTTCAAAGTATTTTTATCTTAAGTAATAATTTCATTTTATTCTCAATAAAATAATACGTTATACTAGATTTAAAATAATTGAATACGAAGATGCCAATATCACAAAATATTTTGATAATAATATTTTCGTAAAATATAATAAGAAATTTAATGAAAACAACATAATATAAGTAATACCTTTTCATCTGGAATTAGAGAATTGATTTTCCTCTATAGTAATAGCAACCTTCAACCAACAACTGTTATCGAAGAGTTCCTACATTTTTATTTCAGAACTACACTACATTCTACAATTTTTTTTATATATATACACATTTTAAATGATGCAATAAATAAACATAGACATAATTTACAATGCTTGAATTTTTATCAAGCAATGATTTGGTGAATAATTTAAGTGAAATTCCCATTTTACATCGGTTAATAGTGCTATACTTGTATAATCAAAATGAAGGACAACTTGATATGTATTTTTCATCCTTCCATGGAATGTAGGTGAAGGCATGGCATCTTGGATCTCCTTGGGGATCTCTATCGGTTGACAGAGGTTCAACAGCGGTTGCGTTGTATTTCTTTATTTCTTGCATCATCGACTGTACTAGCTACAAAGTATAATTTAATATTTTTCGATGAATCTCAAGATTATTATCAAATACAGAATGACTATTACAATTTTGAAAGCTATATCTCTGCAGCCAAATAACCTAGATCGTCATTCTACAAATAATTGTTAAGAGGACATTCGGAAGTTTAATTTGATTTGTAAGAAATGTCTTTAGGAACGTTCATTGCACTACAAAAGAGTCAGTTGTTTATTGTCCGGCAGGTGACAAACCCACAACAGAAGGCATTAGGTGTCATTGAATTTCACCCTTGCAAAGGCAAAAGTTCTAATCGAAAGTGTGATGAAAAAGGCTTCTATAGAAATCTTTTGCCAATCAAATGAAACTTCGGAATGCCCTCTTCACAGAATAATACTCTTAAGTTGTCTGGTTGCGAAGATATAGTCTTGTAAATTTGTGATATTCTTTTGCAATCACCCTGCAGATTATGATAATTAGTATGATATTTTACTTGCCTTTAAATAAAAAAATTGCCATCAAAACTCATAATTTAAAGAAATATATATTATAAAAAAATATTTTGGTTAATAGAGTAAGATATTTAACTGTAAAAGTTTCGTTTAAAAATGATAATGAAGTAGTTGATTATTTATCAGTTGACATTCTTCCTATTAGATATTAACTAAAATTTGGTTAAATAGTGATGTTATTTATTGTAATAAGTTGTTGAATAACAAACAATAAGAAATAGACGTGAACATAAATGTATGGTACAACCAGTTCAGCATATAAATATTATGGACGACTTATTTTTAATTCATTCTTAAAATTGTTATATAACTACAACACACTGATTTTGTTTAAAAACTGTTATAAAATTATCATAAGTATTAAACATGATTAAAGTATGGATTATCGACATTTATTCAATTATCAAATGACTGTGAAATTTTAAAATAATTAATCAAATATGAGAAAACTGCGTAACAATAGTGAATGGATTTCATTTTGGGTATCTATTTATTTTATAAACAATAAATAATTGCATTTCTTAGAACCTTAGACCTTTATAAGTAAAATAGTATGGTGGTAACTAATTCTACATCTAGAATTCTTTTTCAATACTACAAGTGCCCTATTATCGTAGATAGTTCAATTAAAATACCCTTATTCACTAAGAAGTACCATGTAGTAAATTTTATGTGGGTCTAAGAAAATCATAACAAAAAATCTTACCTCTGGATATTGATCAGCTATATTCTTTTGTTCACAAGGATCCTCAGCAATATTAAAAAGACACGCAGAAACTCCTATGTTACACATATCGGTACCCTCTTCTGGTGGATCATTGCAACGCAAACTAAGCCCCATTCTCCAAATATCTTTAGTCCTTAACAACCATAAGTTTGATTTTTGAAGGATACTTTTACTATGCTTCCATTTTTGAAAACCCAATCATCCATTGACGGGGGAGCTGTCATGTCTTCATAGCCGGTCGGTCCAGGCCATTGGTAAACAAGTCCAGCTAATGAGCTGACTATTAGTTTAAAATCTCCTTTTCTAAAACCATACATGCCAGCTATGGAATCAATGTTGTGAAGAATTTCCTTTCTTGGAGATGGTAAGTTATATTTAATAGCTTCCCACAGGTTTGAGCCATCAATTTTCCCCAAGTCACTTACTTGTCCTCCTAAAAAGAGGCATATCAATTACACATTCTGAAATAATTGGCCGTATTACAATAAAAATTATCTTTATTACATGTTAAAAAGATCATAAAATTGTGCTACTTTGCTTTTAGAGGAACTCTACAACCTAAGTAGCACGAATACATTGGAAATAGGTTGCAAAGCAGTCATCCATGACAATGTAAAAACAATATTTTATTGCATACATAAGAAAATAGATATATATATCACATTTCTTTATTTTTTCGTGATAAAAATTGGTTTCACATCCGTTTAAAATGAATTTTGTTATCGTTGCACTTAAGTAACTCCTTTTTTTCTAACAATTCAAAATAGTCACCACATTTGATTTTTCATTAATTATGCAAGTCTCTTTTCGCATTTCATGTTGCATCACAGTTTGTTCTTTTACTGTTTAAAAATGTATTTAAATATTTAAATTAAATATAATATTTTTAAACACATAAAATATTAATTAAAGTTAATTTTTTAAAGTAATTTCTTTTTCTTCTAGAAAATCTATTTTTTTTGTTGCGATTTTGAATAGTCTTCAACTATAATTTCTATACGGATTTCTTAATAACTTTAACTTAGTACATTAATGTCTGTCTTGAACATCCAGTGCCGAAGATTACGCGGGAAATATACTTTATCGCTAAAATAAAGTTGTTTTATATAAAAAATTACACTAAACTTAAATAAAAATTTCCAAACCAGCATATTTTATACTATGTACTTTTAAAAGGTTACATATATGCTATTTTCATTTTTATTACTCGCTTTAGTATTCTATTCCTAACTTTGCACTCAAAGTAAAAGGAACTCTTCTTACACATAGAATAAGTTAATTTTAAATTATAAAAAAATATTGAATAATTAACAAGCAAATAATCCTGGAAATGTGCTTGTGCTATTAGCTTCAGTCATGTAACCCCAAAGTTTTTATTCTTATAATTGTATTGGTATGTGGTATCTGTATATTAAATTACTCAGAAGACCATTTAATGATCTAACAGTATAGAGAATTTAATTTTTATTTTCTAGGATAAGTGAGGCCTGTAATGCTAAGCCCCTAAGCAAAAGTGGACTTAACGGGGTTTAGCAGGAGTGGCCTCAAGTAATAGTGTTCAACATATGGTAGTACGCAAGTTGTCAAGGCGCATTATATGGTTATCAGAACTTACCCGCTGCACTGTACAATGTTGGTAACCAATCAGTAACATGTATGAGTTGATTTGCAGTTTGAGGTTCCTTTAGCTTCAATAAGGGACTCCACAACAAACACGGGACTCGAATGCCGCCTTCAAAGTAACTGAATTTTTGTCCTCGTAAAGGCCAGTTCGATCCCTTTCTGTCTTGTCCAACACTTTCAGTTTCGCCTCCATTATCAGAAGTAAACACGATAATGCAGTTTTGTAAGAACCCACGCAGGCCTAAAGCTTGCACTATTTTGCCTACAGATGTGTCCAATGCAGATATCATTCCTAAATTAAATGATAACAAAACATTTTTGTGGATATTACTTAAAAATGTAAATATTTTATTTCAATATTTTATTTTATTTCAATATTTTATTTTATTTCAATATTTTATTTTATTTCAATATTTAATTTGATTTAAATATTTAATTTGATTTAAATATTTAATTTATTTAAATATTTTATTTGAATATTCTTTAAATATTTAATTTTAATTAAATATTTTTTAAATATTTAATATTTAATTTTATTTAAATATTTTATTTGAATATTCTTTAAATATTTAATTTTAATTAAATATTTTTTAAATATTTAATATTTAATTTTATTTAAATATTTTATTTCATTTAAATATTTTATTTCATTTAAATATTTTATTTCATTTAAATATTTTATTTCCTTTAAACATTTTTTTTAAATATTTTATTTCCTTTAAACATTTTTTTTAAATATTTTATTTCCTTTAAACATTTTTTTTAAATATTTAATTTTATTTAAATATTTTATTTCATTTAAATATTTTATTTCATTTAAATATTTTATTTCCTTTAAACATTTTTTTTAAATATTTAATTTTATTTAAATATTTTTTTTAAATATTTAATTTTATTAATTTTTTTTAATATTTAATTTTATTAATTTTTTTAATATTTAATTTTATTTAAATATTTTTTTTAAATATTTAATTTTATTAATTTTTTTTAATATTTAATTTTATTAATTTTTTTAATATTTAATTTTATTTAAATATTTATTTAAATATTTGTTTTTGTTTTTGGTTGTTTTTGATGAATCGTTGGTAATTATGAATAAAATAAGTATTATTGACTTTAGGTGTTAAATGGCTATCTATATTGCAAATTCTCTGTTTTATTCTATCTCAGGAAGTCAGAAATTCACCAAAGGAAACGCAACCATGAAACCGTCTGAGAAGATTTATTTTTTAATTTTGTATAGACCTGCCACATTTCTCAACTCTATAGAAAATTTAGTTCTAATGCTTTGGGCCTGAATACAAATCTTGTATAATGTATTAATGCTGATATTTGTGCGTTCCTTTTGGGTATCTTTCCCACTTCTTTCGAGATATGTGTAAGTCCATTATGCCACTAGTTTGGCATTGCGACTAGTTTGGCATTGTTCAAAACTTTACAGTTTAAATATTTAAATTTAAAAGCGTAGTTTAGCATTTTCGAATTCCAGATATAGTTTATTACAAAATATTTATAAAAAAACCTAACTAACTTTCAAACTAACTTTTTCTTTTATTTCTTAAAAGCAACTTGTTTAGATTTATCCCACTCACACATTTTATATGTATGGGTATTTTTAAAGGAAGAAAGATGGAATAATCAATGATAGCTTAAATTACATTAAGATGGCTAAGAATACAGACCGATGACCACCATGTATGTTTTTCAGGAAATGCGTTCAAAGTTTGGAGCTTGCCCTGTATCACCATATTGAGCTATTTGTATTATAATGTGCATTACTATTGTTTTAAAGTTTGCTACCCCCAAGGTTTTTATTTATTGTGATAGTGTTTGTCAAACTGTAAAATTCGTAGATATAAAAAATTCAAACTGAACTTGGCTTGTTTGTATTTCAAACTAATCAATTTGTCGTAGTAATAGAAACAGGAAAGTTTTATTTTAAATAAGTAAATGAAAGTAAACACCTTAAAAGTAAGCACAGTCGTTTTCAGAAACAAATTATATTTTTATTTAAAAGATTATGAACGAGTTCTGTGAAAAAAATATTTTATTATTTGTTTATAATTAGCCATTTATGAATGACGTTGACGTAATATAATATTAATTAATAGTTAGTAAAAATAATAACAATTGGAATTTAAATATGCGTACTGAATTAGATGTAATAAATAAACATGTCAGGGGATGCCTAAATTATTATCAACTGATGGTGACTTGTGATAAATAATGATTTCGAAAACAACACTAATGAAATGTCAATTTGAAAATAGTTAGTAGCTCTACAGTACAATCACGAAAAGGGACAACTTGAGATAAATTCTTCATCTTTCCATGGAACATAAGTGAAACTATGGCATCTTGGATCCCCTTGTGGATCTCTATCCGTATAGAGTGGAGGCACAGATGATGAATTGTATTTCTTTATCCTTTCCATCATTGATTTCACTATCTGCAAGATATAATAGTATTATTAAGTTTTTAAACTCTTAAGAAACGTGTGAATGGAAAATCTATGAAGTGTTTTTATAAAGATAAAAAAAGAGTATTTTATTAATATCCTTTCTAGTATCGTAAAATCGAAAATCTCAATCATTAAAGCAATATAGCATGACCAAAAACAACTTTTCAACCATTACAACCATTTTCTTATTTTTTTTCTCCAGATTCACCAAAACGTTCTTCGTGTGACTGATACTTTTTAATAAATCATAATTAAAATCTGATGTTTGTTATTATCTACTTCAGTAAATTTAAATTAATAAGAACTTACCCTCGGATACTGAGAAGCTATATTCTGGTATTCACATGGATCATCAGGGATATTAAAAAGACACGGACTAACACTCGGGTCACAATCGCCACTATCAGCAGGAGGAGGACCTTTGCAATTCACAACAGTGTTCATTCTCCATTGATCAGGAGTATCCAATATCCAAAAGTTCGATTCTTGAAGAATGTTCTTTGTAATGCATTCGTTTTTGAAAACCCACTCATCCATTGAGAAAGGAGCTGGCATGTCCTCAAAGCCGGTTGGCCCAGACCAGTTGTTAGCGATTTCATTTAATGATCCAACAATTACTTTATAATCTCCTCTTCTAAGAGCATACATGCCAGCTATGGGGTCAATATTGTGAAGAACTTCCATTCTTGGTGATGGAGAGTTATTTATAAGGGATTCCCACATGTTTGAGCCGTCAATATCTCCCAAATCGCTTAAGTCACCACCTGAAAGTAAACACATTGAGTATACGTGTGTTCAAATATAATATACAGCATTCCTAAAAAAAATATTATTTTTAATTTTAAGAAAATGCATAAGAGATAATATCAAAGTATTGGATTATAACTTCGAAATTTATACCAAAGTTAGGCAATAACAAATATAAGTTAATAAATATTACCAAAACCTCCTAACTATGTTTTTTTTAAAAAATCTTCATTACGAATAATGGAAATGTACAATTAACTTAAAAGTCTTTATTTTTCTTTTTATATTCTTTTTTTTTAAATGATACATTTTATAAAAGTGCATTTTTGGCTATTTCCATAACTATTGTAAAGTTCATACTTTATCTATGCTGTTTCCTCTGCAGCGACCACTTATATAGTATTATGTGTATGTCTCTGAAAATTATCTGCCACTGTTGAATAATCGCGTTATAGCAACTATAACGCGATTGTTCAACAGTAGCAGATAATTTTTCATTCGTAGAACAAAAGGAAATCGTATAGTATTCTTTTAAAAAACTTAACACAGGGATTAAAAACCTTGTATCTGTATTATTCTGCATTCACGGATCTGCGGTAGTGAAGTGTAGACCAGTGCAATAATTCTAAATGATAGCTGGCAAGACTACGATTCCACTATCTTTGTATCACTATTTTCATAAAAGGTTTTAGACGTTTCGTTTTTTCCAGATCGTAGCACGTCTAGAAACACTTTTTAAATATAACCTAGACTCGTCAGTAATGAGAACTCAGCTGCAGTCAATGGAGTTGCAATGAAGAAGTTCTCTGCACTCCTTCAACCGAAACATTTCGGAGTCCAAGACACAAATCATAGGTTTCCATGCATTCCAGCATCTATTATGTAGCCTGACTCTCGGTGTATCTGAATATGCGAGTTCCTGTAGCTGTAGAAAAATTCCTTGTAATCTGGGACAAAGTCATTTGTGCACTCTTTTTTGGCAATTGTAACAAAAAAGTGTATTTTGACGCTTACGTACCACAGTTTTGACCTGGTTGTCAATATGCATTAGCAGTATTTAAATAATTTCCAGATCCTGGATAGGGCACTTTTAGCTGATTTTAAAATTACTTTTACATTTACTTCTACCTCTATAAGTTCAAAGATTATATTAAATATGCCTGTAAACAAAAGTTTAGCTATCTGTTAATCACCATCTTATTTAGTTATTGGCTATTTTAAAATTATTGTCTTTCTTTGTTAAAGTAAAGGATTTTAAAATTATTTTTTACAAATTACAATATTAACAATAGGAATTTTTTTAATATGTTGCAACTGTTACTTTTTAAGATATTTAATTAATCTCTTAGTAAAAAAATAATAAAATAAGATGCCCATATAAGTAACCAAGTTAAAAAACATATTTTTATTTCAAAATAAATAGAAAGTCCTGAAATAAAATAAAAGAATAATAAAATAAAAGAATAAAATAAATAATAGAATGTTTATATCTGATATATAATCGATATTTCTAATTTATAATTAAGAAATAACCATATATGTTTAAAAAAGCCTGATATCCTTTTTATCTCTAATTGGATAACTAAAAGTCTTATGGGTTTTTGTAACTTACTTATATATTTTAGTATAATTTACCTGCAGCAGTATACAATGTTGGTAACCAATCTGATACGTGCATAAGCTGAGTTGCAGAACGGGGTTCCTTTAGCTTCAACATGGGGCTCCATAATAAACTCGGGACTCGTATGCCTCCCTCAAAAGGGCTCACTTTCTGTCCTCGCAAAGGACAGTTGGAGCCTTTGCCTTGTCCAGAACTTTCCGTTTCGCCTCCAGTATCAGAAGTGAACACGATAATGGAGTTTTGCAAGAACCCTCTCTGGTTTAAGGCTTCCACGACTTTTCCTACAGACGCATCTAGGGCAGACACCATTCCTGACGTAAATGAAAAAAATTAATATATTAGAAATGTTTTGAATGCATTTTTTTGTTACTTACACATTTAGGAAGGGGAGGGGGCTTGGCTGTGCGTGACAAGATATATATGTGTCGTATCAATATTTTAATATCAACTTGAACTAAGAGGTTTGAAAATTTCATACACATTTAATTTTTTTAATCAGATAAATATTTCAAGATTTGGCCACAAATGGTTAGTAGATATTGGCAACTAGTAAACCTGAACTTAGTGTTTATGTTAAGCTATTTATGCGTTAGATTCTTCGCATTGTTACGGATGAAATATGTCTATTATTTGACCATTTATGCCCTATGTATAGTAAAAGAAATGTATTGGGTTAACATAACGAATTGTGTTTAAAGTAATGTATATTTAGAAAAACTTATTTTTGCGTCTAATGAGTTTCTACAGATATTTATAAACTAAATTTCAAATTGCTATAACGTTTTCTGAATAATTAATCTTAATTATTGTAATTATTTTTGATGGAGGATGGAGGAAGAGTTAGAACACCAAAGGGTAAAGTAGATGCTTATAATTCTAAAGATTTAATATTGGTTGGTTATGCCGCTCTTAAGCATGCAGCACAATTTTGGTCACCTTATCTTAAAAAAGACATGGGTTTATTAGAACGGGTTCAGCATAGGTCAACGAAATTGGTTTAAGGGATTTCGGAACTAAACTACAGCGATATGCTTAGATCCTTAAACACTCGGTGAGGGGAGGATTAGAAGGGACCTTATTCATCTATTTAAATTTATCAAATTGGGTGATGTTGAAGACATAAAATTCAATACAACCAATGGGACTAGAGGTCATGGTACAAGTTATGCAAAACACAACTTAATCGGGAAGGTAAAAAGCATTATTTTTATTATAGATAAATGGAATAGTTTGCCTGAAAGAATGGTTAATTTGTCAGGAGTAGGTTGTTTTAAAAGACAAATGGATTGGCATTGGGGCATTACTAGAATGCGATAAACGGGACTAACCTTGCTGGGCTTAGAGCCTGTAGTTTGTCTTTTGTATTTGTATAATAATGTACGAATAATGATATTTTGAATATTTAATTTACTATTTTTTTATTTAAACATGTTATTAAGACATTTAAGCTTATTTCGTACCTTAATTTTATTTTTATGTAATACTGATATTTAAAAAAAATACTTTTGATATACGAACCCCCAAAAATCCTTCTTTTTGGATCTTTGATATGATCCATTTTTTGCACATAGTTTACCGGAGCTTGAAGTGGCATATACTGGTTTCCTACGTGAGGTGCAAAGTGGGACAAGTAGAGAAACAAGGGCTATGAAATAAATAGGTTTAAATTTAAAAAAACGCAATTTCTAAATAATAATTTCATAAGTAGTTGATGTTAAATGAAATAAAGAAATAAACTTATGTAGAAACGAAATGAATACATTTTCAGCTGTTCACGTGTTTCATTTAATCTCTTATCAACATTTTTATATCATAATGCATTGAATTATATTTAAAATAATTTATTAAATCTTATATACATATATATACTTGAAAATATACTAATAAATTACGGGGAAGGGGTTAATCTTTTGTTAATTTTTTGTTATCTAATATATATTTTATTGTTTATCGTAAATTTCGTACTTTTAACTTTTTTAATTTTGTATATATTAACCATTGTTTGTAAAAAAGTTGTTATACGTTGTAATACACAGAAGTACACAGTTAAACGTTTAGTACGACCTTGCACCAACATTGGTACCCATTTAGCTGCAACCATTATTTGGTTCTCAGTTTCACCATTTTATGGTGCTAGCACGGATACCATTTAGTAGTGAAACGTTGAACCAAAACTCATATTTTCGCTTAATTTTATGGTATAACGTTCAACCAAAATTCGCGTTTTTGCTACCCCATATTATGGTTGAAACGCCGGTATAATTTGTTGGATGTTCAGGACAATTTTCTAGTATTTTCTAGCTGGCAACCCTCCGATCGCAATATCACAACTTTCTTACTTTTTTTTGTCAAGTCCACCGTACGGGCTCGAACTAGCAATTCTCTGATTACCAGCTAAACGCCTTTATCCTCTGGGTAACCGGGCCCCTAATGCAAGAGGATTGAGGGGATTCCCCGGTTTGTAGATTCACCGAAGGTTTTGGTTGCAGCTTAGGAGATTGCGCCATTTTTTGGTAAAAGCTGCGATATTCTCGATCAAGGATTTTTAGCTCAACCTAGATTATACCATAATATGGTGTAAGTTGCTGCAGAGCACCAAGATATGGTGCAACGTTGAACTGAAAATTTTAACAGTGTATTTTTATATTGTAATTCATTTTTTTTATGTGAGTATAATCTGGTTAAGGATATAATTGAAACCTTATTTCACAATGTGATTGGAAATTTACCATAGACTCGTTATGATTGGTTATAAGCTCCACAGCTTTCTCCGTAAAAACATCTGTTGCATAGCGACCTCGGATAGTTTTGACTGTTTCAGTGCCGTCTTGGAGATCAATTCCATAAAAAGCCTAAAAAAGTTATTTTTCAACTTAAAACCATATTCAAATTTCTTCTAGTCTTTTAGTCAAACTTAAAATTAGTATTATGATTACTGTGACGTACAAAACGTATCATTTTCATAAATTCAATTATTTAAAACAAAAAAACTAAATATTTACATTTCCAATTGGATCATCAGGTTTCTCATAATTTGTATAGTCAAAGTAATCAATTTTTTCTGTATAGAACCCAAAAAATGAATCGAAACCTCTATTGATAGGAGTGTAGTCCTTTTTAAAGTATCCTAAATGCCACTGAAAATAAGTTAGATACATAACTAGTTAAAAAATCAATACTTAAAAATAAAAAATAAATCATGTAATAATTCATGAAGTTTTATAATTTTAATAGTTTCAAGATATAAACCACTCCGTAAACACATTTTTTAAATTAATTGTATACCTTTTTCTATTATTTTTATTTTAACTATTCTTGTTATTGTATATTATAAAATGACTTGCTTTTTAAACAACTCAAAAGCAGTTACTTTAGTGATAAGGAAAACGATTGGTTAATAACTTTGAATTCTATTGTGTGTTACAATTTAATCGTAAAAATGTAGTTTGTTAAACAGTTATTTCTGTAAGCGTTTAGTTTTATATTTCGCACAATGGAAAACAAAATACATATATATATATATTTATATATAAAGTGTATTTTCAAACTTTTAAGTGCTCATGATAAACAATAACTTACGGATTCTTTCTTACTTTTATTCATATGGCTTGTTTTTAAATTTTTTTTTTTACTATAGCGTATATATCCTTATATTATTATAATAGTTTTTAATTTATTAAAAAATTAAAATTGCATATGAAAGTTATTAACATAAAAAAACCACTTCATTAAAAATAATGAATAAAAAACTATTCTAATAGTAACGAAAATACTTATTTTCATTTAATAGAATTTTAATTTATATGTGTGGCATGTTAATTAGTTTTAATAATTTAAAATATTTTTATTAATAAATTACTAATGACTTTAGAAATATGAGTTTTTAATACAAATATAATTAATTCATACTTTAAGACAATATAAATTAATTCATACTTTCCCAATCATATAGTTCATGTAACCTTTGTTTTTGAAATATTCTGGCATTATTTTTAAATCCAAAGGAAGTGCTGTTGGTTCTCCACTTTTTATGGCAAAATGCTGAAGACCTGAAATGGAATTTAAATCAAATTTGTAATAACTATTTACATATTGTCAAATATTTAAGTAGTTGTCAAATGAAGGAACTTCAAAAGCCAAAAACGGGACTAAGAATCTGAAAATGAATAAAAATATTCTTAAAGAAAAAAATAATAAAACGCAAGAGAGGCTTGTTTGTAGTTATTTAAAATTAAATCCTAACAAGATTCTTCAACTAATTTTATGACGATCATTAGTTAATATTTGTATTTTATTGCAAAACTGGTGCTTAAATTATTGAGACATGGGGACTAACCTATGTGAATTGGATATTTTCCTGTCATCAAAGCTGCTCTGGACGGGGTGCAGATACTTTCTGTGTAGTAATTATTCAGAACGATGCCCGAAGCTGCTAATGCATCGATATTAGGCGTAGGTATTTGAGGTGATCCGTGGAAGCTCACATCATTCCAACCCTGTACAAAAGAAAATATTTGAGAAATAACGTGCTAGGTTTAGATACTCATTTTTAAGTACCTTTTTTACAGTGTATATTAATAAAAATAGTTAAATTTTTTTTCAAGTAAGTGACCTTATGCCACAACATTGTGTTCATAAGATTATAAATTTAACTGGCGGTCTTTTTTTTCACTGGTGAAAGTACATTTTAGATGTTATACAAAGGGAAACTTACCAAATCATCTGCCAAAATGAAAATTATGTGCGGTGATTTTTGCAATGTTTCTTCCTTTTTTGGGTCTTTTTTGGATGCATCCTCTTTTATGTCTTCTTTCGATGTTTCTTCATTTGGTGCCTCTTCTCTTTCACAAACAATAGCCAATCCAATGCTAAGTAAAATAACAAGTCTCAACATGTTTTTCTTTTTCAGAAAAGGTTGAAGGGAAATTCAAATTTTCTGAAAAGCAAATAAAATTTTAAGGTTACTTTACGGATATTTACACAAAAATTGACTTTTGATATTAATGCATAAGCAAACTATCGCCTTTAAAAAAAAATACTTTTACTTAATAACTTCCATGTAGGATTTAAATTCTCGTTAGACGCTTGATTTAAGCTCCGCGATAAAAAAAAATTGGTGGAATTTATAATACTAATGCATTGTTATGTTTTACAGAATTTTCTTTGAATTAGATTAAATTTTATAAAACTGTATTTAATTTTTTAAGAAGTATTAATTATATACATTATATAAAAAAGAAGCACAAAAAATGTCAAATACACAATTATAATATGTTGTGAATTGTAAATGTTTCCCATCATCAGCAAAAAAAAAAGATAAAAAAGAAGAGAATGTACAATATTATACATTTAAGAAGAATGTAAGCGTAAATATTCTCAAATTGACATTGATATAAATATAAAATGAGTAGACATATAGTATCAGTTAAAATATGTAGACGCATCTCTTTTATGCTACACAAAGCAACTCTATATAATACTCCACGAAATAACTCCTTATAATATTAACATTTTAAACAGCTAATTTTTAAAAAAATAGATATATTAAAAAAAAATAATGATTTGTAAAAACATGTTGCTTTATCAAAATTATTTAATTTTTATTAAAAGATCAATTACATACTATACAAAATAATAACTTAACGATTTTATATAAATCCTGTAGAATTCATTTTTAGATTAATAAATTCTATGATCTTTTTTAAAAATTTATAATAGTTTTACATCTTTTACTTTAAAACAAAACAATCATAATAAATATAAAATTATTGCCGCTTATATCAATCAACTGTAACATAATATAAAAGTATCTTACCATTTTTAATCAATCAACTGTAACATAATATAAAAGTATCTTACCATTTTTAATCAATCAACTGTAACATAATATAAAGGTATCTTACCATTTTTAATCAATCAAATGATTCAACTTAAGGGGACATTGGTCTTGAACTGTTTAAACTTTAGAACTTCACCATACATGTAAACTGTTATTCGATGTGTTTACCATTTACCCTTGACTATTTTTGCTAAAACAACTCGGCATGTTGAACGTCTTTCTGAAACAGGACATTGCAAGAAATGGTCAAACTTTTGAAGCCATTAAACGAAAATAAGTTGCAATTATTTCTGTGTATTTTTAGTGCACTCTGAGTCTAAACATTTGCAGTCTAAAGAATCTCGCTTTCTCATGAATGGCCTTGCAAAAATGGCACTTAAGCCTCATGATGTCGTAAGTGACGACTGGAAGACAATGCGAGGAGGTATATGATGTCGGTGGGCTTATTCATTCGACCAGCAGAACAAATGGTGAGAATATTTATGTTGACAAGGGCTTTTGTTGTTTGTATCAAGCGTAAGATGGCATTCGACCTACACAATACTTTTGACTACAAACTATAACGATTTAGGAATAAAAATAAATATATTCAAATAATAGTCTCCTGCTATAAAATGATTTTTTTTTAAGTAAGTACTTTTTATTTTCTTTGTTAATAAGTTTTATGATAAAGAGACGTATAATTGTTTTTGTCATTGAAAAGGATAAACAATTTTATTAGCGTAACTAACTCTCAATAAAGATATCATAAACTCAGTTTAGATTTGTTCATATCATATTGAACATGCATTTAAAATTATTTTTTGAAGAACACATCAAATATGTTTACCATTCGCAGGAATACTCTTTACTGATTTACCCAATATATTTATTACTTAGAAGTCTTATTCAGTGAATCTTTCCCATTGTATTCTTTTAGTATGTACAATGTTAAAAATAGGTACTCAAAAATAAGTAAAATGTACTCATTTTTTAGTACATTCGATGCTTATCAAAGCTCCGAATACATGAGTTTCATTTTTGAAAAAGACATGTACTCAAAAATGAGTAAAAATGAATAAAAAGAGCAGTTGCTTGCCTACATAACCTGTCTTCATGAATCCCTTTCAACAAATATCAACAATTACAACCAAGACTTATCGGGAATAGAACCCATATAATCAGGTCCAGCTCAGTCCAGTGCCTTATCCGTTGTACTAGAAGGACGACGTGAAGAAGTTATAAACAGAAGAAATTTTAAAAAGGTGTGCCAAAAGAATGGGAAGTAAGATAATTGAGTTGTAATAACTCAGTTTCCATTTCAGCAATCGACATAAAATAATGTGGAAAACCATCTTCTGAACAATTGTTGATTCCATGACTATTCCATTCTATGATTATTTTAAGTTTGTCAGGTCGCTTTGTTAAGATGGCTTAAACAGAAACTGTAATGATAAATATTAAATCACAGTTTTGAGAAAGTAAGGTTACTTAAATTTGACTACGTCATCGATCATTTACGATGCAATTGTACTTAAAGAAAAACGACTAGGTTCAGGTACTCATTTTTAAGTACATTTTTTGTACAGTGTTGCATTAAAAGAATTATTAAAATTTTATTAAAAAATAAATTTCATACTGTATAAAATATTAACTTAACTATTAAATGTAAATCTATCGAATTATTTTTTATATTAATAAATTCTATGATTTTTAAAAAATTATAATAGTTTTATGTCTTTACTTTACTTTAAAACAGACAATCATAATAAAATTAAAATAATCGCTGCTTATGTCAATCATCTGTTACATAATATAAAAGTATGTTACTATTTTTTATCGATCAAATAAGTCAACTTCAAAGAGTCAATTCCTAAAGTTATTAAGTATAAATCAATGCTGCTTACAAAAAAATATTCTATGAAAAAAATTAAATTTTAAGAAGAAAAGTTTGGGAAAATGCTTTAAATTTTCGAAAAAATTAACATATATTTAATTTTTGAAAAGGCTTGAAGGCATTTTACAATTTTTCTTCTAAATGTACTTTCTTGAATAATTTACATCAAACCATCAAATTTTTTTTTAATTTCAAATTACAGAAAACAATTTTTGGGGTACCGAGTTCCAATAAGTCTCTATGGTGTTAAATGGCACCATTCAAAAATTTCATTTAAAAATCAACATATATTTTTAGTTAATATGTATGTTAATATAGACTAAAAATAAGCGTAATTCCAGAAAATGTAAATTTTCTATTGATAAATACTAAACAGTCCTCAAAGGATTAATTGTGTTTATCTATGTACATTGTACACTAGTGACTTCAAGTAGTTTTAAACTTACAGATAAACTTTATATCGTAAAGATAACGAGCTTCATTTGTATGATAGTTTAAGTCCGGTAATAAACTCTTCAAATTCTGGAGGTATAGCGACAGGAAACAGACATGAGAGAAGTCCAGTGCTACCAGTTCTGTCTGTAGCAAATGTAACTGTTTCAGGACTAATTTTTTTGTTATAAAAATCATTTTGTTAAAAAAACAATGTAATTAAATACTACTCGCATTTCTGTGAAAACCGCATCATACTAGTGTCTATTCTTTTAAATGTATTATTTTTTTAAACACTTTTTTCTGTACCTTTTAAATCACCTTGTATAAAAGTTTGATTGGTTGATACGGAATTAAATAATCAAATTGTGAAATATATCTTAAATTTAAATCGTATCCTTATGTTTACAAATGTATTTGTTTATAATTGGTAGCACAATACACTAGATTATTTTTTTTAAGAGTTGCTAATAGTGCTATACCAATCAATGTTTTAATCAGTTTTTTATATAACGTATGTTAATTAAATAAAACTACTATTTCAGTGTTTCTATCGCTCTAATGTCATCTAAATGAGCTCACACAGGTTTAGCTTAAATGAATTAAATTACTCCCATACATGTAATTTATTTGATATATATTAAATTGATTATATTAAAATTTTAATTGATAAATATTTATTTGTTAAATATTAAAATTCGTCATCGATCCCTCATAATTACGAAAATAAAATAAATTTCTTTTAAAAAATGTAGACAACATTTTATTAATACGTTAAAAAGAGTTCATTTGTTTTATATTATTAATAAAATTTGTAAAACACACCTAAATTTATTACATTTGAAAAAAACATTGTGAAAATTTATATTTAAGAAAGCATCTGGCAGAAACGATTTTATACAATTTAGTACATTATTTTGAATAAAATTTGAGCTGTGACTCTGAGTTTAGAGATTAATCGTATATATATATATAATATTCAAATAATTGAGACATAAAAGTGATGTTTCATAAATCAAATGTTTAATTCATGCACAATTCGTCAATATAAAACAATGAAAATGTTAAAATATATGGAAAACCAAATAAATTTATCTATTAAAAATTAATAACATGCATTAGTTTGCGTATAACAGTTATATATAATTAAGTAATTGTTCATAAAAATGAAATATTTTCTTTCAAAGTAATCAAGCATACAATTTGAATATTAATTTTTATTGTGATTTTTTTTGTAGATATTCTAATTGGTTGGTTAACTCATTGTTCTTAATCGATGAAAATATTTCATTAAACACGCAATTGTAATGGCACCCATATTTCACACAATTGTAATGGTACACATATTACTTGTTAGCAAAATTCCATTTACAAAAGATTTTGATCGTTACTAATTTCAAAATGATGCAAGTTATTAAAGTTATACTTTAGCTTATATCGTTTTGAAGTTGTAATAAAAATGATAAGGTTGATGATCATTTTGAGAAAGATCCTTCTACTAAACTGAAGTTTTATTAATGTTTTTTAAAATGTCATAATTAGCGCTTAATTAATCTTCGGTTGTCTTCCAAGGTACCCAAGCATATCCGTGGTATTTGGGATTAGATGCTGGATCTAATGGTCGATTTCTTAGAGGAGCAGCTTGAGATCGGAATTGATCTAAAAGTCCCTCGAGTTCCTTTACTGTCTGAAAGAGCAAAAATTAACGTATTTTAATTAGAGAAGAAAGAGTACATAATAACTCTAAAAAGAAGATGTTTGGTATTACTAATAAAACGTTAACAAAATTCATTGAGGTTACATATTCAAAGTTGTGACTAGCTGTAACACACGCTGTGCTGTAATACATAGAAGAATGCAGATTGTGTAAAATTTACATTTTCCTATGGTATACAACTGAAGTGGGAATGACGAATGAAGATAATGATTCGATCTTACCTACTCCTCTGAGAAGTTTGTACATTTTTAGCTGCAGACCTTGTATAAATTTGATGTTTTGTATATTAAAGATCTATAAAACTTATTTTGTAAAAAATATTTATACTTAGTTACATACCCCAGGAAGTTTTGTAGCTAAATTGTTATATTCACATGGGTCACTCTGAATATCAAAGAGGCAGGCAGCTTTAAGAGGTTCGCAGATGCTAGACGGGTCTTTTGATTTTTTTCCACAATCAATTTCTAAAGACGTTCTAAAGTTTTTCTCGGGCATTTTGGAGCTTAGTGAAGAAGTATATCTATTTTTATCACATTCTTCATTAAGTCCTTCATAATTTACACAGTGTTGACTTTTTCTTTTACTAGATCCTTTCATGCCCTTAACTGAGATTTCTGGTGAATCATGCATTCTTGAAAGAATAGATGAGACTTGAGATTCATTCTTTAGTACAGAATAAATCTAAAAAAAAAAAATAGAAAAATTGCTTTAATTACTACAATTTGTAGCATTAATTAAGACTGTGACATGAGAGAAATAAAACAATCATTATTGAATTTGTATAATTAAAAATTGTATATGAATATAAAATTTGTTAACTATTACAAGAGTTTGACATATATTTCTTAGAGTCTGAATATCCATCATGAACGTGTAATGAACATGAACATTTTGCTCAACATCTATTTACTAACTTAAAGCAATTTCTTTTCTAAATATTGTATATGTATGAAAATTGATCACCACATGGTATTATCGGTACATCATTAGAATACTCAAAATGTTTTACATTAAAATAGTTAAGCTTTTCTTACTGACAGAATTTGAAAGAGTAATTTAAATGCAAATTTTTATCATAAATATATATTTTGACATAAGAAACTCAAGACATGCCCAAACTCAGTTTACTTAGCTTTAGAGCTACGGACTTTGACATTATATGAACTCATAAAAAATACCAAATGGATGCAAATAATCTAGAATAATAAGCATACATAGAGATAGCCGTTGAATATGGTAAATTAGTAGTACAGATTATGCATTTGGTATACAGTTATTTGCATAGAATATATATAACTTCTTACCTTCATATATCTATCTATTTCATCTTGGGAAAAGGGAACTTGTTCCTTTTTCTTTCCTTCTTTATCAAACCATCCATCAAAGTTACCATCAAAAACGCTTCCTTTTAGTAACTTGTATCTGTCTTTACGAATAGCTTCTACCTTCCATTCTGGGTCGATATTGTGTAATATCACATTACGTGGGGAAGTTGTGTTGCAGCAAATGCTTGGCCAAAGATTGTAGCCATCCACCCCATGCAATTTCTTTATATCTCCGCCTAAGCAAAGATATGAATAAGAAAATATAATGTAATGAAACTTGGATATAATTATTTAAGGAGATTATTATTTTTAAATTATCAATATTATTGAAACATCAAAAATGTTTGGCAGTTTATTCAAACACATAAAAATATAAAAGCGATTACTTCTTTGAAAATTTATTTAGCCGATATTGAGTGCTAAAAATTAGAAAAACACTTAAAAATAAATTGAAATGGTATGCCATTTTTAAAAATGTGAATAAGCCACACTGACTGCAAACTTATAATTATTATAAATAAGTATATAATAAATTAAGATAAGATAAGATAAATACAAATAATTTATAAATGAAGGTTTTGTAAGACACAAAAATAATAAATTAAATTAATAAGTAATATAATTGTATAGTTAATATATACCTTTTTCACAGAATAAAAAAATACCTAATTAATTTTACGGAAATGTGTAAAAGCTAACACAAATAATGCTAAATAACTTATTTATAATTTAAATTTTTTTTATAATTTTTAGTTTTATTAAACACTACTATAACTTATACCCTCCTTTGTTATTCTTATTCTTTTTGAAAACATCCATTTAAATACTAGAAATGTGATTTCAGATAAACACTAACCCTTTTGTTAATTTAAATAGTGTCGATGTCCAATTTATAGTTTTGTACTTGTGTAGCTAAGAGTGTACGTTAACACAGGTGTTTTTCTACGACACGTTTCTTTGCTTTTTTTTATAATGAGGTGATACATTAAACTCATCACTTAAGAAAAACTATTAATATTTTTTTATAGCACATTGATACACTTTAAATAATTGGAAGAGAAACGCTCGTGCTGGTAGGGATAATCACCTAAAGGGCTATTTGGCCTAGTACATAAGTGAAAATTCACAAGCATTCTGAAATATTAAGGCTTTTTAAAGGGTTAAAGGGTTTATGTCGATGTGTGTATGAAAATATCCTTAACTATATCTCATTTACAAAATTTTGCGAAAAAACCTCACAAATTTTAATCGTAATATGATACGAAATCATTTTGTAATGGTTATATAACCTGTATTGTTTGTTACGTAACGTTTTCTAAATAATCAATATATAAATATAATAAACCATGTAAAAATTGTTGATTGTTTATACCTGCCACATAGTACAGTGTAGGTAACCAGTCACTCATATGCATCATTTCAGAGGACACCTTTCCTGCAGTTCCCTGGAGTAGAGGACTCCACAGAAAAGCCACACCTCTAACTCCCCCTTCCCACATATTGTACTTGCTGCCTCTTAGTGGCCAGTTCGATCCAGTGCTTTCATCAATGCCTTGCACTGCAGCTCCATTGTCAGTTGTAAATACTACTACGCAGTTTTGGAGGATCCCTGATTCGTTTAGTGCTGAGAAGAGCTCGCCAATTGAATCGTCAAGTACCGATGCCATAGCTAGATGGGGGAAGAAGTAGATGTCATATAAATGCGAAATGATATAGTACAGATACTATAATAGAGTAGTCACTATAATAGAGTAGTCACTATAATAGAGTAGTCACTATAATAGAGTAGTCACTATAATAGAGTAGTCACTATAATAGAGTAGTCACTATAATAGAGTAGTCACTATAATAGAGTAGTCACTATAATAGAGGAGTCACTATAATAGAGTAGTCACTATAATAGAGGAGTCACTATAATAGAGGAGTCACTATAATAGAGTAGTCACTATAATAGAGTAGTCACTATAATAGAGTAGTCACTATAATAGAGTAGTCACTATAATAGAGTAGTCACTATAATAGAGTAGTCACTATAATAGAGTAGTCACTATAATAGAGTAGTCACTATAATAGAGTAGTCACTATAATAGAGTAGTCACTATAATAGAGTAGTCACTATAATAGAGTAGTCACTATAATAGAGTAAAATATTTCATTCAATGTGTCGCCCAATTCCCAAACGTCTCTTGCACACGTTGGAGAACTAGCCCATTACATTTTTAAATCACATTTGTTTCGCATTAAATTTTATTTCTACACATGGAATTAAGCAAAGTATGTTGTTTAATGTATAAAATAACATACTTTTCTTAATTCTAGGTGTATGAATCAAAGGTAATAAAAAAATGTGATTTAAATTTTGGGATGGGATTGTTCTCCTAAGTGGACAAGAGACATTTTGGAATTGGGCATCTCAAATGTTTTGTGATTAGACTCTTTACGAAATTTTGGTGACTGGACCTGATTTAGAAAATTCCAGAGGGGTCCATCCCTGAGGATGTCCATTACAAATAATTTTAAAGATGGAAAAACATCCCATGTGTTAAGTTTATTATCTATCTTAAAAATATTACTGTAAAATATAATTGTCATAGGGGTTTAGCATAATTGTTTGTAAACTTTGAAATAACAATAAGAATTGTAGGTTCAGATTGGCTTCTATTACAAAGATGCGATATTAAATACTAGTTGGGGCCCACAAAACAACAGGTTATTTAAGCCAAGGCCTAACGTGCATTAAGTAAAAGAAAGTTCTTATTAGGTGATGATTTTGAACGTTAATGAACATTATATTGTAGGTGTTCAATGAAAAGAAAACTTTTTGTATTATAATAATTATTTTATACTTTATTTACTTAAACTTATAACCATACTAAATATTTAAAAACGTATTAAATTAATAAATAAAAAAATATTTAACCTAATTTAGTTAGTTAATTTATATTAGTTTAAACAAGTATGATAATACAATTGTAACATAGAATTAATTCAGTTAATAAGCATGGAATGCATGGCAAACAAGAATAAACAATACAAAATAATAAATTAAACTTATTAAATTAGTTTCTAATATACTGGACTAATTTTTAAATGCTTTTAATACAGTGTAATAATATCCAAAGGAAAGTGTTTTGCTTTCATCTTAAATATGTAATTGCAGCAAATATAATTTTTTTATTAATTCAATTTTTTTATTTAAACCTTCAAAAAAACTTTAAGATATTAGAAGACAATGCACATTAAAATACGTACCTGCAAAAATCCGTCTGTCATTGTCTTTGATATGAGAAAATATTTTTACATATTCAGGTGGAGCTTGGAGTGGCGTATATGAATTTCCAGCATGGACAGCTTGGTGAGCTAAGTATAAAAATAACGGCTAAAACAAAATAATGTACAAAATATTAATTAAATAAGTTAAAAATATCAATTAAATAGTGTAAAATAACTTAAATTAACTAATAATCTTTAAACTATTAGTTTTATTAAATAATAAATTATTAAATAATTATTATTTAAAATATAAAAATAGAGTACAATTTTTAAGCGTTGAAACTATATCTTTAAAAGTTTAAGTGATTAAAATATTCAGTCTTTCAAATGTAATTAAATTTTGGGAATTAAAATATCGATTGATAAATATACATTAGTTATGGTTTTTAAACTTGAAGTATTTAAGTTACCTTTGAAATGTCATGATCTTGAATTATTTTTTTAGCTTTACTTGTGAACAGTTCCGTAGCATAATGTCCAGTGTAATTCCACGCATTTTCATTGTCGTCATGAAAATCAAGACCATGTGTGCCTTGCTAAAAATAGGGTTTTATATTATCATATAATTAATATACATTTTCTCAATTGTCATAATATAGCTAAACAAAAACTGAAATCCATTTCTTAATTCTTGACAATAGCATATTTGGTGTTATAACATAGTTGGTTTTGAATAACCCAAAACATAGACGCAGATTGACGAATATATAGTCAGTTTATGAATATTACTGAAATGAGTTTAATAATAAAATTGTTAATAGTATAACTGAATACGAAAAGTGATGTTTGGTAAAAAAAAATTTTAAGTATAGCTACTTACACCTTCTTCGAAATGTGTGTAGAAGTCATCTTTGCCATTCCAGTAACCAAAGAAGGAGTCAAATCCTCTATTCACAGGTAGATAGGTTTCGTTGAAGTACCCCAGGTGCCACTAAGGATGGAAGGAATTGTTTTGTACAAATTACTTGGGAGTAAATTATCATATTAAATGTACGATATTTAAAAATATCTTAGCATAAATGTTGTTCAAACACTTCGGCTATGATTTTAGACAATTTAATTAATAACGATTTTACTCATAAAAATCAATACTTCTACACTTCGTAACTACATTTTTAAATGTTCTAATTAATGTTGTAATGAGAGGGGCTGTTACAAGAGGATAAAATACTTAGATGGTTTAATTCCAATGAAAGATTTTAAGGAAATAATTTAAATATTAATCGCATATTAAACATATATTTGACAAATAAAAAATATTGTTAAGAAATATAAAAATTTCCTTATAGAATTTTAAATTATTATTATTATTATTGTGGAAGAACTACTTTTATAATATTGAAGAATTTAAAAAAAGATGGGGCAATTTTCAAGTATTTTTAATAAAAATATTGTTGCATATAAATAAACAGACATATAAAATTTATGTACTTGTTTATTTATATGCAACATAATATATTATTCAAAAATACTTAAAAATTGCCATCTTTTAAAATAAAGCTCTTTCTTATTTATTGTTGAATTATTATGTTATTATTAAAGTATTTTATTATTGAATAAATATTTATAACATTCGAAACATACCTTAAGTATATTTAATATACTTAATTTATCTAAGAAGTGTATTAAATATACTTAAGACATGTTTTTGAATGTTAGAAATGTTTATCCAATAATAAAAGTTAGTTTTCAACTTTTAAACATAAAAAAATCGGAGATTTGTAGATAACTTTTAAATATATGATGATCACATACAAGTTTTTAAAAATATGGTTTATCAAGAATCAAATAGTCATGGGAAATATAAAGAAATGAAAAAGAAGGTTGTAATAAAAATAATGATCTTGAAAGTATTAGTATGCAACTATGTATGGGCAAAAATATAACAAATATTTTTACCTTTCCTATTCCTCTCGTTGTATATCCAAGCTCTTTTAGATGCTGAGGTAGAATTTTTTCTTTTGGAGACAACCCCCACGGGGCTTCTGCATAGATGACGTCATGTTGGAGGCCTAAAAATATACACAATCACTGATTATATGTATACAATACAATAGATAGTATTTATGCAAAAAACTGTTTTGTTTATTATATCTTATAAAATCAAACTGAGACTTCATTTTAGTGTAAAAGCAAACAAGAAAAATATTGTCCAACTTTCTGAGATTGAAGTCTAGGAAATGTCCAGAGATATCTAAAGGATCGATACTGTATCATACTTATATACTTTATATATCGATGGCTAAAAGAACAATTGTTGTATGTCCACTTTTGTAAACTTTCGGTAAACGCAAAAAGCAAATTTCGAGTTTGGTAGGCGTAGGTTTTAAACGTGCACCACAAATTTATTATCTGGAATTGACATACAATGTTTGTGCAGAAGAAAAGAGATTCCTCTTGTATATTGATACCAAAATGTCATTTTTGCTAAAATTGGACATGCAATGATTGTGCGTTTAGTCATCGACGTATCTCAATATATAAAAGGCCTATGTCCAAGATTACTAATGTCAAGATTATTTTACTAATGCTCACCACTTTAAATAACACAAGAAAAAGTTTTATCTATTAAAAATGCGTACAATACTTATACTATTTTTAAGATTAAATTTCTGCTTCGTTGTAACCATACACATTATGTTTTATTACAATGACTTTGTGACATATAATTTCAGTTATTGAAGTAGAGATATTTCTAAATAATGAAAGTATAGAACTTACCCAACCGTATTGGATATTTTCCAGTCATTAGTGTTCCCCGAGATGGTGTACATATTGGCTGCACGTAGTAGTTATTGAGAATTACCCCATTACTTGCCAGAGCATCAATGTTAGGAGTGGGTATTTGCTTAGAACCGTGAAAACTGACGTCATTCCATCCCTAAAAAATTAGATAAAATCACTAAAATAGGATAGATTTGCTATGAGCGAGATTAAAAATGTTTATAAACATGGAAACATAGGGAAAAGCTAGTAATGTAATATGGATTTCTAATTCAATTTTTAACTATATATAATTGATTTATTTATAAATAGACTAATAAACAATTTAGTAAAAAACGCGTTTATTGTGACACCCTTTACATTGAAAAGGACAGTAGGTGTGATTAAACAGACAAGAAGCATTCCTAAAAAATACTTAAATAAAAAAAAAAACGCCACGTTAGTTCTAAAATATAATCATTTATAATCGTGTATGTTTATAGTTAACTTAATTAAAAATTGTTGATTAACTGTTTAATTGAAAAGTTGATTTCATTAAGGAGGACCCAAGCCCCAAATTCCGAAAAAATTGCTAATAAACTTTTTTTTGCATAAAACGATGCTATACAAATTTAAGAAGATGTGTACAAAATTTCCAATCATTAGAAGAAAGAGAACACAAGATGTTTTACATGTTTATATACCAGTTATCATCTTCCTACCTACTTTTCGTCTGCAACATTTGTCATTTACTCAATTTTTTTTAAAGTTTTGGTCATGTTTAAAATGCTAAGGCTTTTTTACTTAAGACCAAACTGGTAATAGTTTTTGAAACTACTTTTGAACTACCTATTTTATAAACGTAGGAAATTTTTTTTATAAAAAAAATGAATTAAGTTATACATCATTCTTTTACGAATTAATAAAAAAATGTGAATATTTTTTAGGATATGAAGTTAAAATATGCTTTTGAAAACAACTGAAACACAAATTTGAAAAAAACTCTTCCTATGTCTATATTATGTACTTTGACGTAATTTAATCAGTTTAATTTTTTTTAAATATTAAAAATTGAAGAATTAATAGTGTTTTTTGAAAACTCATATTTAATATCAATAAAAAAAATTAAAAATACATTTTTAAAATATTATTTATTTCTTTGATTATTGTTCAGAAAGAGATGTTCTAATAATGCAAAAAATGGTATTTCTGAATTCATTAATAAAAATATTAGGATTTGGGGCCCGGGTCGTCATTAAGTTTTTATTGCTAATGTAAGAACATTTGTTTTGTAAAATATTTAATGCCAATAAAATATTTAATGTCATGTCACATGAATAAAGGCGGAATCGTAGGAAAAAAATATTCTAATTAATAAAAAGTAATACGGAGAATAGTAATTAATAGTTTTTTAGATATATTGATAAGAAAAGTTATATTCTCTATTTAAATTTTTTTTTTCATTAAATTGGAACATCTACCAAAAATAAGTCAAAATAACAATAATTTAAACATAAAATTAATTATTTCGTTTTTTAAACATACCAAATCATCTATAATTATAAATATGATATGAGGTGATTTTGAGCCTTGAGCTAGATGAGTAAGACAGGTCAGGGCTGATATATGGAAACATATGAGATAATATAGATTTTTCATACCCTAAAGTAGAAAAGGAAATATTTTTTAGAAAAAACAAGCTAAGGTATGTTTTGTAATTTTATCAAACGACAACATTATCAACATAAAAAGTTAAATACTATTCATTGACAGTTTTGTAAGAAGTAAAGAAATCGTGTAACAAAAATGAATTGAAAGTTTTTACCGTATTTAATCGAAAAGGTCGCAAAATGCTTATCTTTTTCAAGGAGTATGCTGCGCAAAGTGTTTACAGTAAAGTTCTGGATATAAATTTTTCATTTGAGGTAAAACATTCTTAAAATTAAAATATATATAATTGATACTTATCACATTTTTAATAAACTTAAAAATAAAATATTGATTGCAAATTTATTACAATTTTTTAAGAATATTAAGTGCCTATTCAAATGCATGCATTAATAAATGAGTTTCAAATATTTCTACTGTACTTTAAGAAGTTTATTTTTAAACATACACAATAAAATACATTAATTACGCATTAGTGTTAATAAAAATATTCTTACCAAATTAAGCACATTTAAAATCAAACCAAGTTTTTATTTGAATTAAAACATTTCAATCACAATAGAAAGAATAAAAAATAAAGCTATTCAAAGACGTTTACACTACATATAATGCAATTATAACATTAATTAACAGTAATACCAATCAGCCCCTTGTTGATGGAATGGTAATGGAGTAATAATTACTATTACATTAATTATTAATATTTATTACTTATAAAATCATTTAGTTAACGGTGGAACATTAAAAATAGTATTATTAATAATTTTTAATTACATAATAAGTTTATCAGAATCAATGACAATATAAATCTCGATCATTATTTCTTTAAGCTAAATAATTCCAGTAAAAACTTTTAATTCAGTTCTAAGCAAAGTCTAGTGAATGAAATAATAGAAATCATGCAAGTCGAACTAATTGAAAGTGCTATATAATTACATAATTGTCCTTGAAGTTCTTCATTTCATTCACCATCAGGAATTTTTCGGTTTTAGTGTAGATAAATTACTTCCAAAACTGATTTGGAAGTCACTAGACACAAAAATCGCCTGGCGACATAATAACATTTAAATATATTCCTACTGTCTTTTATCTTTGTCATTGAAATTTTAAGGATAGTCACGGTAAAAAAACTGTTGCGAAAGTAAGAATAGTTTTAAATTCAAATGTGTATTCAGATAATGGAATGAGAATAAGTACTACAACCTTTTAAGTATATGTCTGAACAAATACCGTATGAAATGTTAATCATTTTTATGAATTGTTTGACGGCAAGGCTACATCTGCGATTTTGTAAGCGGTTCTATTTCGAAAGATGTCAATGACATACACTTAATTATTCATTTATTAAAACTTTCAATTGTCGTATCTCAATGTATTTCATAGTCATAGTGGGACGATGTCCAAAATATCAAGATACATATCCAATTCATCAGGAGAGTTAAAAAAACCAACGTTGTTCTGTTCATTCATCAGGCATTGTTCCCGTCCCCTCCTTTCAGCAAATTACAGTTTAAAATATCTGTATTTTGTGTTAATTAAAAAGTATAACTTTTTAGAAACTATTAATGTATTTTAATGATACAGACTCTTATATGTTAATTGTTTTGTTTCAGGAAACATCTTTTCGTGATGTCAATTTATTAATATGCATTTTAACTCTAAAATTTTTTGGGTTTTTCATACCTTTATCACCTGTTTCTTCAGCCTTTATCATAGAAAAAATCTACTAAATACACATAAAATCGAAATAAATCCTTGATTTTTCCGTGTATCTTGACAACAATAAAGTCACCTTCCTAAAGCAATGGAGGGCCCTCAATGTTCCCTTTGTCGTTCCGTTCTAATTCGGAGAAAAGCATACCAAAGTCACAGCTGCTGTAGTGCAGGGTCACGTTTGTATCTGATTCAAAAGAACTTGAATTAAAAAAAATATTAGGTCGTGGAAGTATTAAAGTGCCAACAGTACGCACAGAGGGGTAAAAGTACTCAATCCGTGCTTTCCCCTACAGGCTGTGCGAACTTTTACCCCATTTATTGTTTCATGGCTCTACATGTAAATAAACGACAAAAACATTGGATTTTGGTTGATGATTCAAAAAGAATTATAAATAAAAAAAACGATCAAAACGATAGCTCTATTTTGCTTCACAAAATGTTTAAATAAAATATTGAATATATTACATCAAAACCGTTGAATAATGATATACCTAATTTTTGTAGCCAACTACGATACCGTCATGCTGTTCAGTTTTACAACTGGCATTGATGTGAAAGCACGCAGGTGGTCGGAGGATAAAACTATGTATTTCGAAAATGCCACTGCGTACTTTTGCCTCACGCGTACTCCCCCCCCCCCCCACATACCCTACAATATAATTTAGCATATAATATAAGCATAACGATACTATTCGCTTGTATTCAAGTACCAGATGACTTGGCCCTACTTATATGCCATTGAAAGAGAGAGCGGGACTTTAAGGTGAGTGCGGGACGTCATATACCAGCAAAAATCTTCATAGTCCTGTTCAAAGTCTACTACATTTGTTGAAACAAATACTTAAAGAAAAGTATTATTTAAAAAAAAAGAACGAGATCAAAGAATAAGTTTAACAATGTGTAATTTATCTTTAATTTCCAATATACCCATTTTACTTCACCTTACCCTACCTCCACAGCGCGTCGAATGACATGTCTTCAAAAAGTCTTATATGTAATGATAAAAATTGGCTACGCATAGGAAAATATAATTTCAAACAAAATTCTTTGAAAATCCTCCTTATTCACTGGATTTGACTGCTGGGGACTTGATGGATTCGTATCTTTATACCCAATTACATAGGAATACAATAGAGAAATTTTATTCGGGTCAAATTTTGAACAATAGAGAAATTTTATTCGGGTAAAATTTTTGACAATAAAGAAATTTTATTCGGGCCAAATTTTGAACGCAATTATGAAACGAAATATGATTTTTTGTTAATAAATAAATGAACGAATGGAATGAATCAATATTTATTAAAAGTTTCAACATATTGAGCATCTGGAAATTTTTAAGAAAGGTTCCGGGTTTTTTACTTGAGGACCATGAGTTGAGTTCAAATTTTAAAAGCGTCTTTAAAATTGAATTTATTAAAACATAAGGTTATTATGCTTATTTTTTAGTTCCACTAAACAATATTTTTTTATATATTTAAAAGTAAAGTTGATTGGCTTTATTACTTTAAGCAATACTATTTTTGAATAACGCTCTGCGTGTAGTACTTTTTATGGTAACGTGCACAAGTTATTATTATGTAGCTTTTTTGTATTTGTTTTTAGGCTAGTCGCGCACTGGCGACATGCAGCTAAACTATTTAGTTATATGCAAACTGAAATTGAAGAAGTGAGCATAAGAACCAGACAGCTTTTCTGATTTACTTTTCATTCTTTCATTCAACCTTTTTCTAATTTACACTTTTTCATTCATTAAAGAAAAGAATCATTTATCGTTTGGTGCAAGAACCAGACATTTCGAAGCAATGGCTGTAGAGATATAAAGGATTATTAAATAGAGATATAAAGGATTATTTTGTATTGTACGATGAAAGAAACGTTCATTGTTTTTCGTCCTTCCTGAACAATTTTGAAACTGGAGCTGCCTTCCATTTTATCTGCTCACTGAAGAATTTATAATTGCACATAATATCCTTTCCCTTGCTACCGAGCTAACAGCTTTGAAAAATAATCGATAATTTGACAATTTTGTATGGTTTGCTGTAATACGTGTTTGGCGATTTTTCATTTTCACTTTGGCTGTTGCGAAATCTGGGAAATGGTAGCCCTCAGTTAAATGCAGTTAAAGAATCAGAATCAGTTAGCTGGTATATGATTTATTAGTTGCTATGTTGATTAAAAATTGGCAGAGCAATTGTTGATAGTGTGAGTCTAGCCTTATTAGATACTTAGCTGCGAAAGCAATAAGGCTATTGAAATTTTATAGTGAACAAAAAAGAAGGGATGTAGTTTCAAGCAAAAAAAAAATAGGGTGTGGCCATGTTGGATCACGGACAGAAGGATTTTACGGGAAACGATGTTTCTGCAGATTATAGGAAGTGGTCACAAACAGAAAGATAAACAAGCAGTTATTTTTAAATTTTGCAGTAAGCAAATTATTTTTAAGTGTTAAAAATGTGGATCATTTTCTGGAAAACATACATTTTAAAAGACGACATTATTTAAAAAAAAAATCATAAGTGCGTGCTTCTTTCTCCTTGTAAGTGGTTTTTATTTATAATAAAATTTTCACAAATTATCCACACGAGTTATTTCTATTATCGTTTATCAATAACCGAAAACTAGGATTTAACAACTATAAATAAATCCTTTTTAATGTTGAATACAATTGATAATGAATCCATAACATCAAGGATAACATAACTGACACTTTTGAATAATTACAGTTTTTCTGTGCTTGTAAAAATAAGTATAACAATTTCTAGTAATTACTTATACAACACAATTTACAATTTACTGGTAATAGGAAATTAATATACTAATATAAATAGCTCGATTTGTTACATGAAGGACTCAATAATAAAAGTAATTTGGATGAGGATTTTGAAAAAAATATGCAATTTATTGATTCCTAAAATGCCTCATTACTTCCAATCAAAACATTTAATATTCTTCTAATATTTTCCATACAGTTTCGTGAATCATTACATTTGCGTGATAATCATCAATAAAATATGGGGGGGGGGGGCATATTTTGCTTTCGAATGATTTTTAAAAAAATTGTCTCGTCCTGAAGACGTTGCCAAGAAGATTAAGGGTTATTTACAAAGCTTAAATTTATTTTCTCATTCTTTTTATTTCTAAATATATCAGCAGTCAGTGTTCTGATGACAAAATCAAAATGGAAATATTTTTTCGTTATTTTTATTATTGAATAAGAATATGTGGGAAAGTTGTATGTAAGCCTTACATTTCTATCAGTAACTCAAGAGCAATGGAAGTTAATTTACTAAAATGGTAGATAATGTCATTTTAGGTTTTTTATGCATAGTGAATTTCATATCACTAGATATAAATTATCATAAAGTACTGTAATATAAAATAACATCAAACAGTATTAGAATTAAACTGAATAATATCATCTTTCAAACACTTTATTTTTTATTATGCATCTGTTTAACTATAATCTATTTGCATTCCTCAAGGATTTTAAATACAGCTACCTGGAGTGAAAAACATTATTAGGAAACATGTTATTCTTCTGTGCAAACATTCTCTGCCTTAATAAAGTACCATTATAAAGAAACATCAACTTACCTAAACAAATTTTAAACTCTTCAAGTCTTTTGTTTTTTCAAAAGCAATGAAAAATTTCATTCAAAAATTTAGTTTTATTTGTTTGTGGGTTTATGTTTAATAGGAATGTGAAGTTACTTCATTTTTAATTTGTTTTGATGGCTCGAAATTTTCTAAATAGAAACGTTATCACTCTTGTTTACTATCTCCAGTTCCAAATTTTATCGATAGATGGCAGTACGAAGTATACTAAGACGGGGAACTTATCTTTAATCTCATCGACCTTACTGAGACTTATTATAAAAAAAGCATTATCAATAACAGGGAATTCTTTATCGGTGTGTTCTTTCGATCACATGTTATTGTTTCTTTACAACTTTGAAAAATTTACGGAAGATTAAAATACGCAGACAACCTTTCTCACAGGGGCGGATCTAGCTGTAGGGTATTAGGTTCACTTGCCCCCTCCGAGATTTCTTTACTTTCACTGCCTGATTTTTTTTTTTGTATTTAAGGGGGTCCGATACCTTCGACATTTTTTTCTTTATTTTTATACTTGTACAATCCAATTTTTTTTCTCTTTCTAAATATGCATAAAAAACCATTTTAAGACGCTCAATTTTTTTTTTAAATTGCACATTTATTTTTAAATTAAAATTTTAGTACATTTTTTAACAATTTTAAAATTCCTACTCCTTTTTTGTTTTTCAATATTTTGAAGCAATTTTTTTTATTTAAGATCTTGAATAATATGTAAATAGATGTATGCATTCAAATTTTGATTCAGATACATCACTTTAAAAAAATAAAATATATTAGAAATTTTGGAAACAAAATTGACGAAAAAAAATAAAATTCCATTTTAAGTTGTTTTAAAAAACAAATTATGGTAAAAATAGGAAATCTGAATGCATACATCTATTAAAAATATATTTATCTTGCTATACACACAAAAATTATGATTTTAAGTATAATAGTAAAAAAGTAAGCGTATATAATAGTAAGCGTATTTATTTCTCATATTTTTTAATATATATATATATATATATATATATATATATATATATATATATATATATATATATATATATATATATATATATATATATATATATATATATATATATATATATATATATATATATATATATATATATATATATATATATATATATATATATATATATATATATATATATATATATATATATATATATATATATATATATATATATATATATATATATATATATATATATGTATATATATATATGTATATATACATATGTATATATACATATGTATATATACATATATATATATATATATATATATATATATATATATATATATATATATATATATATATATATATATATATATATATATATATATATATATATATATACATATATATATATATATATATATATATATATATATATATATATATATATATATATATATATATATATATATATATATATATATATATATATATATATATATATATATATATATATATATATATATATATATATATATATATATATATATATATATATATATATATATATATATATATATATATATATATATATATATATATATATATATATATATATATATATATATATATATATATATATATATATATATATATATATATATATATATATATATATATATATATATATATATATATATATCAATGGGCTGAAGAAAATGCATTAATTAATTATGTTCTCCTACTTGACTCTTTCTAATTAAAAAAAGAATTTTAACGAATGCCATGATGATATTGTAAATTTTATAGATGAAAGAGAAAGGGGAGATGGCCAGTCTTTCCAAACAAGTAGTGCTACTTATGTCTGTGTAGTTTTAACAACTTCTTATTACAATTTTTTCCTAACAATTAGGAGTGTCTATTCGTAATAATTAGTGTTACATTTTGCTTTTTAATTTAGTATTTATTAAGTGAAGTAAGGAGATCTTAAACTCGTATTGCTAACGCGCGTTCCTTAGCAATACTTTCTCCGATGCATACTTCAATAGATTAAACAACTTTTTTTTGCGATTTAGAAGATTTGGTATGTCTACTTTAGGAATTATTGGTATATTAAATTCATGCGATTCAGTTTACTAGTTGGAATAATCTAAATTCGCAAATGATTTAGGGGCCAATGGCTACTTGCTCCCCTTACGGTGCTGCCACGAAGCGGTAAACGCATCAGCTACTCCACTAGTTCTTTTAACGTGCCGATGTAAAGTAAGCCTTTTGCAATAATTATTATAACTCTATGCATGTTACTACTACATACGATTAGCAGTAACCTTTTAAAACACTGTGATTTAAGCTTCAAATGCATAGGTTGAAGTAAGGGCTAGAGTTAGTTAATTAGTTTATCTTTCAATGATCAATTAATCAATCAATTAAAGATTAATTTATATTTCAATAATCACCATAAATTTCGCACTAAAATCTTCAGCTAATGTCTAATTTAAAATAAATAAAATTATTAATAAAATATAATGAAACAGGCACATAATTAGATATAATGTTTCCTTTATTTGCATTATTTGATAGCAATTACAACATCATTGAAGTTATACAATGCTTAAGACATATTTCGGATAATTATAGCGTAATTTATAGCAAATTCTTGCATGATTCACTTCAATTAAACTGAAGCCAAGAATGGCATACATTTACGCGTTCTCATTAATATATAAAAACATGCAATATAAAATTTCATTCGAAAACCACTTCTTTCTTTCGTATTAATCATTCCATTTAAACATTTTACGTGTGTGAAAAATATCAATAATTTAATGTATTACAGTTTACAAAGATGTAAATTAAGATATAAAAATATATCAGTTTAAAGGCACTTTGTCACCAAGTTCAACTTTTTATATGACTCATTGGTTATATTTGAAAAGTAAGTAATTTGACGAAAATTATAAGCAGACAAAAGCAATGATTTCATCTTTTTAATTATTAATTGAGATATATTGTAAAAGCAGTAACTATCTCTATATATTTTAAATTATTACTTACATTTTCGTGTGTAATTTACAACACAAGACAACAAAAAATAAAATCTAAAAAGAATTTAAAACAATACAGTCAACAAATTAACACGTCGAATACTTTTTTTAATAATTCCGTAAAATGTTTAGATATTTTCCCCCTGATCTTTATTTCATTAAAGATTTCTAAACAATACGCTTGGAAATATTGCAGGCTTCCCAGGTTAAATAGGCCTTGTAAAATTCGCCGGGAAAAGTCCCTTTTCGCAAGAAGATTCTTTTGTCCCCATCAACCATCCTTCCTCCTGAAAAATAGGGGAAATATATTGAAACATAGCAAACTGAACTTTGTAAATGGGATAAAGCGCTAGAAAGATTGTAACAGTACACAAAAATTGCTCATAAAAATATTTAAAAAATATTTTTTTGATGTATTTTTAAGCTCTAAATATATTCAACGCTTGAAGTACAGAATTTAAAAGAATAAAACGTATTCGATATTGTACAAGTTCATTCATTTTGCAATTTGTTAACAAAGTTAAAAATGTTATATAATAAATAATGACAGGCACTAAGTATTAATTCTAGATAATTACGATTGCATTTAAATCTCTTTTTATATAATAGAAAATTTTTATATTAAGAAAAGTGTTGAAAGTGTTTATGCTTCTGTAACTTCAAAAGTAAACTGAAACAGTAAAGGAAATATATTTAATCAATAATAATTTATCGTTTATATGTATATCTGATTGCTGAAATGTGTCAATTTTATGAAGTTAGAAGTTCTAATTATTATTCAATTAGACTTACATCTTGAATAAAACTGAGTTTTCAGGTTACTTTAACAATTTTTAGTTATATATAAAATCATCAATTGATTTTTAGAGTTAAAATTTCTCCGAACTATAGGTTTACAATTTAAATTTGACTTTATAGTTTAAGTTGTAATGTTAGTTGCCCAGACAACAGTATCCAAAAGAGTAATCAATACGTAGATATATTAGCGATTTGGTTTAATTAGTGACTAAAAAATTTAAAAGAAATATATATTTCAAGAAAAACGTTTGTGGGCGATCCTATTACTTATTAATAAATCTCGCGATTAATTTAGACGCGTCCATAAAACAGTTGAATTTTGTAAAGTGGCATACATTTAAATTTACTCTAAAATAACATTTCCATGAGCCCCAGCCTGCAATATCAAAAGGAAACCTATTCCCCTCTACCAGTCTATCTTTAATACCGGTCGTGACGTAATCGTCCCCATGCACTGAACCTCCAGTAGAAGTTGCGTTAATTTTTCCAGGTGAACTTTCATTCTTTCCTAGTTGCGCTAAATAGAAGTCACTTTCTGGCAGACAGTCACTTCCAATGTCTTCATAGTGTAAGCGAGAAGTCAATTCTCTATATTGACGGATTTTCACGTTCATACCAATTTCTTTAAAATGGCAAAAAGTCGTATGAATAGGCTCAATAACAGGTGAGTAAAGTTTTCAAGCATTTGTACTCTGATTTTGTGCTTAAAACTAGAAAGAGAGCTTTTGTAAAATCATTTTATTTCTATTCAAACCTTCTATTGTTTCTTTTTTCAAAATTTGTTTTAAATAGCTATTGGAATCTATGATATATTTGCGTGTGTAACTTGGACATACAAAATAAAAACTGTTACAATTACAAACTAAAAATAAGTAGAATCCTTAATGATGAACTTTAAATGATTACTTTTTTCCCTTGAAATTTGACTTTTAGCAAACAATATTGCAAAGAAGTATGGTCTACAGAAGCATGGTTACTTCCTTCTTAATCGGAAGATATAAAAAGACTTCTAGAAAACTTTTGCATCTGCCAAAAATCGTTATTCATTTTTCAGATTCTGTCTCTAGTTTCATTTGCAAAACTATAAGCTGTCTGATTATTCATGTACACCATCTATTCATGTACACCATCTATTCATGTACCCAATTTTTTATTTATAGTAAAACTATAAGCTATATACATAGAAGCTGCCTAACAGAAATAAAACAAGGAGAACAATTGAAAGTACACAATTTTGGACTAATACCACTTGGCGGCACCTAGGCAGCCCAGAGAGTTGTAATATTAAATAGAGAGCGCTTTCAATACCAGACTCTCGTAAGGCCGTGGTGTCAACATTGAAAAGAAAAACCCACGTCACGTGGTTATAGCGCTGCCACATTTGGCGTTCAGGCAACTGCAGGAGTTTCAAATTTGGCGCACTTTCTTCTCTTTTGGTGATAAGGAGTTCTGTCCGTATTCAACTTTTTAACATATATGTACGTATTTACTTATTTTCAAACAATATGTGCTAAATATTTCCTCTTCATTAACGAAACGAAAATATTTTAATTGTGTTCAATACTCGAAGAAGCGAAACTCTTTATATTTCTCAGGTTTTATTGTTCATATTTTCTTATTGAAGTGTACAAAATAACAATTGAAAGAACTTCGCTTATGGTAAATTTTTTACATAAAAACGTAATGCAATTATTTCAAAACTACAAAGTAAGAAAAATCTCCTTAATATATCTGTTAAACTCCCTTAAATTGTGCCACTCGTTAAAAAACTATATTTAAATACAAAATTAAACACAAAACCATATTACAATACTTCGATCTCGTTTAGTTCTTAAAGTCGCCAAGGCCTGCCAAGTAATATTGGCGCATGAATGAATTGGCATTTCCACATATCACGTGGTTTCAATGATGGACACACGGAAATCAGCATTTTTATTCCTCTATTTGTATCATTACTCTATGAGGCAGCCAAGTGGTATAAGTCCAACAACAGTGTTCCGAAATAAAAGCGTTTAATGCTTTTAACTCTCTTTGGATATAATGTTAAGTGGAATGACATTTAAATCATTATTAGGAAGCTTATTAAATTTGAAGTCACACCACTTAGCCAAATGATAGATCGAGCTGACTTGTAAAGGAAAATGGTATTAGTTAATTTTCGATTTTTTATGGCTTGGTAGCCAAGTCACCCACATGTAAATAGACATTCAAAAGTAAATTATAGAAATACAGTACCGCTACAATCCAATAAGCGTTGTCCATGTCTTAGAAAATTACCAAAACAATTATACAATTAAAAAAAAGCGTCGCTATTATGGTTACATAGTCCTCTTGGTAAGGAACACTTCAAACGGCAAAATTGACTAAACAGTAACAAAATAACACAGCGCATGTGATGAAACTGCAAAAATAATAAAAGAACAAACCCCTCCCCTTATTGGTATGCGACATGTGTATAATATTGTCCCATTTTCCTTCTGAGAAAAACTAAACTGCTAGAAAATAATATATTAGACAATTATCATTTTTTCCAATACTTGTTTTCTAAATATATAATTAAGCAACAACAAAGTACATTTAAGTTAAAACTGAACAAGAATAGTTCAGTTTCAACTTTATGAAGAACAAGTTGAACTGATCAAAATAGTCAAAATGACATTTGAGGTTATATGTTTATAACTGTTAAATTCAAGTGCTGTTTCTTTGCTGAATATTAAAAATCTGCTGGAACTAAAAACCTTTTATTGAATTTTTTGTGAAAGTTAAATTATTAAACTTATCAATATTATTGATATATTAATTTTAGTTTAGTTTAGGAGTAACGCGCTACGATTTGAAACTGAAAACTTAAAATTGTCCATTTTGAAAAGTAGGGAAAACTGAGATACTCCCCTATGTCTTATAAGTGACGACATGTCTAGAATATTTAATCACTCCCCTGACTATCATTTATAATATTTTTGATTACGTATTATATATTCTTAAAATAATATTTGCTGTACAATAAAACATTATTTATATGTATTGTTTCTTGTTAAAAAACACTTATAAAACTTATACATTAATATACCTCTACCTGTTCCTCAGGATCATCATACTCCACTACTTCAATGATATCACCGATCTCGAAAGACAACTCGTCAACGTCTTCAGCCGTGTACTTGTAGGTTGCACGAACCTAAACAAAATTCAAATATTTTAAAAAGCCCATTTGGACTAAAATTATGGTAATAAATAAACAAAATATTTTAATTATATGAAAATGATTATACAAGGTGGTGCAAAATAATGAACGTTATGGTTTAAATGCTTTATAACTTTTTTATTTTTGAATAAATTGTTAACATTATTTTGTCAAAATACAGCATGTAAATGGAGAATATTGTTAACTTAAACGTGAAAAAGTACGTCTCGCAGGTTTCGCCCATTTTCCGCTTCACAAAGTCGTGCTCTTTCCAACACATGTTGCATGACTTTTCGCAAAATTTCAGGGGTTATGGCACGGATTTCATTGCGAATATTGTTTTTCAGTTCAGGTATGGTCTGTGGCTTGTTGACGTATGCTCTCTCTTTCAAATAGCCCCAAAGAAAAAAGTCTTGAGCGGTCAAATCGACTGAGGATCCAGTCCGCACATTAAAATATCGAGGATATGTACACTGCGTCAAAGTAACTGAGTTTCCGTTTGAAAAATAAAATTCAATTATTTTTGTTTGTCGTTCTATTGTGTACTGTTCCATTTCAAATTCCCTAAGACTTCTTTACACAATTCTGAAGCAAAAGAAAAAATGCAATATTAAATAAAAAAAAATTATAAAGCATATAAACCATAACGTTTATTTTGCACCATACTGTATTTAAACTTTTATTACAGTTTATCAGGCTATAGATTATATTTGAAGAATCCAGGGGAAGAACTATAATAGTGTATCTGGAGAGATTTTGCAGAAAACGTAAAACAGTTTCAAGTTTTATAAACATACACACCATTGTAATTTTTAACTATTTAGTTGACGGACTATCATCGTTCTAACCATTTTACAACTTGCTACAATAAAAGTACAGCCTTGATGCTAACATAAGGTTTTGAGATACCAATTTAAAAAAAAAGTGGAACTTTATTGATTACTTTTACTACTTTGAAGATATCTGGTGGACGTAAAAATAAAATAAGTCATGATATGAAGTTTGCTTTATGTTTAGTAAATGTTAGGGAAGTCATAAAATAATTGCATACATGATAGCTTGCTTACAGCGACTTCTTCAACTTGATAACAAAAGCTGTATTATGTATAAACAAATAAAATTTTTAAACGTTTTAATTTTATTATATTATATTACTGAAATATTTTGAAGATTAATTTATTTAACACATACTCGATATAAAACTCCGGCAGGTAGATCTGTAGTAGTTGCTCCCACAGGTATATCATAAAGTTCATCCATTTTCTGAGGATCTTTAGAGTCTAATTGGCTCATTTCATTCACCTAAAGATAAATGTATATATTTTTAGTCTAGTTAACAAATTAAAAATGCCAAATTTAATCGATAACCTACATAAATTAATAGTTTTATATATATGACATTTATAGAAATTCAAAGTTTTACATTTAGCTTAAAACCTACATAAATAAACAATTTTAGGCCAAGTGTTGCTAAGAACGGAGTGAAATATATAGATTACCGACGTCTATATGCAGAGTGTAAGACTACTTAAAGGCAAAACTGCGGATTTGACGCTGATCGATAGAGGTCAGACATTTAGATCTTTTTATACTATACAGAAAATGATATATATTCTTCAACTCGGCTTTAAAATTAGTTAAAATAATTTCGAGTATTTCACATTGAAGTAAATTTTTTAAGCATAAAATTTTCATATAAAATATGTCTTTAAAGACGTCAATGAACTTTTCTATATACGAAAAAGAACAGTAAATCAAAATAAAAAATTAAATTACACTAGATAAGCATATGTCAAACTTATTTTATGAACATACTTCAACTGGTTCATAGTCTTTTTCCATCTTCGTTGGCATTCTCAATTGGTCCATGCTGGAACTTTCATTCATGGCGTTCGTCTGAGAAACTGTAAAATTAATCTATGTCATTTTTTGCTCTAAAACTAGAAAAAAATATTGGAAAACTGATTTAAAAAATGGTAAGAATTGTTCACCAAAGCGTTTGTAAATTAACGGATAAAGAAATAATGGATCAGTTACGTCATTCAGTATTCCACAAGCTTTAAGATCTCATAAGTTATAGAGGCAGCCGCGCGGGGGGTGCCGACCTTTCGTTTTTTTCAAAAACTCGTCTTATCTTTAGAAACTAGAAACTGTTTCGACATCTCTTATTCTTTAGAAGACTACAAAATTATGAAACATGAAAATCCCTGATGGGCATCGTTTTACTAGAATTATATATCTAAATTTTTTCTAAAGATCGCCAACTAAAGAAACATATGAGTGCGTTTAGAAACAGCTAAAGCAAAGTCAAAACAAGAACAAATGTATTATGTTTGATATGCATATTTAATGTTTTGTTAAATTTAACCTATTGTATGTATTTTTGGAATAAAACACATTTCACTTGTTTGTATCTTGATTTGTTTGTATATTGTCAAACACCTTTCAGTAATATTTTTACAGTATAAGTAGAGATTTGTTATTGAAATAATATCACAGTGCAACAACAAATTAACCTAAAACAAAATTATAATATTTTTTTAATTGAAAAATAGTTTCTTAATTAAAAAATAATATTTTTATTTAAACAAACATTAAATTACTAACCTGATCTTGGCAAAGTGTTCGAAGAAATTATTTCTCCATTGGATAAGTTTTGACCGGAAACTCGAGCTTGACTCTTCTTAAATTCAATTTCTTCGTAATGCCTAGTGTCACCATCACTGAAAGGAAAACAGGAGGTTTATTCATCAAATAATATTCCCTTTAAACCTTAAAATAGCTTCAGAAGTATGTGAAATATTCCCATTATTTAAATTAAAATGAAGAAAAAATTAAGTATATTCATTATTCTCACTTTGTGAAATAAAAAAATATCGTGTATAGCAAATAATAATATACAGTTTTGTTTTGGATTTTTTTATTGTTTTAGTATTTTATAATAATAAGAAACATGAAAAAATAAATTTGATTCCTTGGAAAGTATGTTATTATTAACTATAAGACAATTCTATAGGTTGACTTTGAGAAATATAATTTTAAATTTCTATACAAAAGAGCAGATATAGAGTATTAATTTATTGAAAAAATAAACCTAACTAAGTTTAAAAAGTTTTTTAAATATTAGCAAACGAGTAAAACTTTCTAATACCGGTACAAGCTAAATTCTTTAATTTTCTACTTACCTTTTAAGAATGAGAGGGGATCCTGGTTTCCTAATTCGGTACTTTCCTTTCTGGTTCTCCATGGCAAGATTTTCAACCACATCAGTGAATTGATTGTACACTTTGGCATTTTCATTATGAAACTGGTTTTCAGAAGCAAACATGGTCTGTAGATTGGTAGCAAGGAATGATATGCGACTGAAACATTGGAAAATATTCAATGATTTGCAAAAAACATATTTCAATTTTTTTTTATGAAGATTTATCTCAATGAATGATAAATATGCATCATGAGTGTATTGAAAAACCTTTTAGTAGCAAATATCTACGTAGGCTATCTTTTAAAAGTAAATTTGTTGAAAATCATCTAAAACTGTTTTTAAAAGGCAATTTTAATTAAAACTGGGACCGTTTATTATATTAATAACAAACTTAAAGTACATTCGTTATAATTTCTTGTAATAATAGACACGATAAAATTAATATTAAATATGCGAATGTCTGTACATCCTACCAACTATTTAATAGTTATGTTAGAATAAAATTGTATTTATGTTGAATTATAAGACCAAAATTCTTATATAAGAAAGCAGATAAGACATTTTTACAAATTACTATTTAATATATTGAGTTTTGAGAATGAGACTCTAATGTAAAATTGATGAAGGATATAATAAACTGAAATAATAAATATCTGCATTTTATATTTTGACATTTTAAATTCATTTACATATTAAATGTATTCGTCCAATATTATGAATTCAATAATTAGTCTAAACTCTTATATAGAAGTAAATAAAATTTTTATAAAAATTAAAGACATATAATATCGGCTTTTATATTATCATAAATCAATTCCTTTATTGTTTTCTTATTGAGTACGTACCTATCATACAAAGCAGGCAGTTCATCATGCAGCTCATTATTGATAACTTCATACAATTTGCGAGCTTCATCTAATCTCTCCTTAGCCTGAAATTTAACACACCAGAAATTAATTTTACTCTTTTGAATTTCTATAAAGTTCCGTTATATGCATTATTATGCTATTAATTCTTTATGCTTTTTGTGAAGCGGTTTTTCCAAAGGTACATTTCCCATTGCGCATGTGGTCAGAGAATTTTGCTGATAACGCGGATCCGAAAAATTTCACGAGCTATAATATTTTTCAATATAGAAATTAACTCTTTTATTTAGTTTTCATTCATTATTCACTTATTATTAAATTATTAATTACTAATAATTGTGACTAAATATCATATTCTCATCGCAATCACAAAAGTGTTCCGAGTTTCAAGTCGATACGACATTTAGAGAGGGTATCAACTGAATTATAATATAAGAATTGATAGTACAACAACACAGTGAGGTTTATAACATGTATGTAACATGCTAATTTCTTTGAAATTTGGCACTAAATGTGCTTCAATTTATTTATAGTTTATGCTCCGAATGTTGATTTCTGTTAGGAGAAATATGTTGGAAGTAACTGGTAACATATAAAGCGCCCAATTAAAAAAAAAAATAAGACAATAAAATACGGCATATAGTTCCTTTTTTCCAAGCATAGCTGTACGCTTAAAATAATCAATATGATAGATAACATTTATTACAATAAGAATTAATGATACAATAACAGAGTGAGGTTTATAACATGTATGTAACATGCTAATTTCTTTGAAATTTGGAACTAAATGTGCTTCCATTCATTTATCCGAATTCACTTCGAATGTTGATTTCTGTAGGTGAGCTTTTATGATTCAGATTTCCATGAAAATGTCATTTTTAAGAGATATGTTGGAATTAACTGATCACATAAAAAGCGCCCAATTAAAAAAAATTAAGATAATATAATACGGCATATAGTTTATTTTTTCCAAGTATAGCTGTACGCTTAAAAGAATCAATATGATAGATAAAAATTTAACCATTAGCTATTTAATAGTCAACTTTACGTTTACTTTAAATATGAGTTGCGATATAAAATTACAAAGTGTCAATTTAAAATAAAAATAACAAAAATAATTATTCCTCGAATGTGCTAAATTCTATATGTACAAGATCGCTAGATATAAGCAGGAGTTACAAAACTCACGGGATCCTAAACCTTAGTTAAAGTGCTTAAAAATATACCGGGTTCTATGTTAAGAGACATAAATGAAGGGATTAACTTATTTTTTAAATGACATATGGCCATTTAGAAAGTACTCTCTTTATACAATTCTACGCATTTGACCTATTTACAGGGGGAAAGAATTCCGGGATTGCCAGTTATCGATCTCCTTTATATTGCCCCTCCTCAAGTGAAACCCTTGTTCAGGCCCCCCCACACAGACCTCTTAAGTTCAAGCATTCTGGACAGACAGAAGGTTTCGCAAGAACTGACAATTTACTACATACAATTCTCAATATACAAGGTGCAATTAAACCAGTAATACTCAGAGCTATATTGAAAGGATCTAGAAAACTGATTGTATTGAAAATTGCTGGGTATTGTTATTGTATTATTGCACAGCGTAGCTGTTAAAAGTAGACAATTTAATTTCGAATGACAAATACTCGGTTTGGGGGTGGGGTGTTTCTGTTATTCAGTATTTTTTTTCAGATTAACAAGATTGGGGATTATAGTTTAGCACCAATTTTATATTTTACATGAAGATATAATGCATTAGAAAGTATAACAACATGGCATTGTGACGAGGTAAATATTTCTGTTTTTGCAACTTTTGCATGGTTTAACCTTCACTAATAATTTTGTCTAAAGGTAATTTGTATGTTGTTAAAGTGGTAAAAAATGAATATTTCTGGTGATATTGGATAAAATAGGGTTTTCACGTGAAATGAGGACAATGTGACCGACAATACAAAAATACAGTAGAACTGCAATTATCCTGATCAATTGGGACCAGATCCCATCCGCATAATCAAATATCCAGATGATTAGATAATTCACAAAAAAAAAGATTATTTCTTAGTAAAAAAAACAATTTTGTTTTAGTGTGTTATGTCATTTAATGACTATTAAAAACAATATCATTCACCGATAAGAAACTCTTAAAATGCGTATTTTGCTGATTTCTTTTTTCCCCTCAAATCAATCCAGATCGAAATAATTTGCGATCCGTTTTGTTTGACCCGGATAACTGGAGTTCAGATAATTGGAGTTCTACAGCATTTAATTTATTTCAAATCCTGTTTTGTGAAGAAAAGTCAAATTTGTCATCTGTGGAAACTGCAATAGCTCTTTTACCCATAACTTCTTTCGTCTTCGTCTACATTTTAATGGTGGTAATTTAACTTCAATTTCCTTTGTATGCGATTCGATTAGTAGGTTTTTTTTCTGTATCCGCATTGTTTTGAGCATTACAATTAATTTGTAACCCCATTCCTAAACATGAAACTGTTTGGTTTCATTTATTGTAACTGAGCATTTACACACGCACAAAAGAAAAATAATTGTCGATAATATCAACTTTTATTTACATAATTTGATTTAAAAGCTGAAGACTGAATTGCATTTATACTGACACTGCTATTTTTTTAATTTGGCGTAAATTAGAATTAGACAATCTGGCTATTTGATTGTTAATTTAGTTTTCGGAAGCCTAAAACAGTATGGAAATTATGACTTTTGATATATGTTAGCAAGTTAATTTCTTTATTAACTATGTTGACACGATAAAACAATAGAATATAATGTAATTGAATATTTTTTTTTACTTTTACTATTTAAATAAATCATTACTATGACTAAATAAGAATGCTTGAATTTTCAAAAATATTTTTGAAATGATAAGATATATTTGTCAAAAGTGTTAAGACTTGATTGTTTTGATATATGTTATCAATTTCATTTCTTTATTAACTATGTTGAAACGATAAAATATTTGAATATTTGCTTTACTTTTCCTATTTAAATAAAACATTGCTATGAATAAATATGTATGCTTGAATGTTTTTAAATCGAAAATATTTATAAAACGATAAGATACATTTGTCAAAAGTGTAAAGACTTGATTCTTTTGATATATGTTATAAATTTAATTCCTTTATTATCTATGTTAAAACGATAAAACAATAGAATATAATGTAATTGAATAATTTTTTTTTACTTTTCCTATTTTAATAAATCATTGCTAGGACTAAATAAGAATGCTTGAATGTTTATAAATCAAAAATATTTTTGAAATGATAAGATACATTTGTAAAAAGTGTAAAGACTTGATTATTTTGGTAGTAAAGATTTTAGAAAGACTTTATATTAGACAAATTATTTTATAAAGAATAAAAATAACGTACTTAGCAAAAAATTTACAAATGCACTTAGATTTGTTTACGAAATGTATTATACCTTTCCAATTTTCATCTCTTCCCTTTTTCTGCTTGGCTGCTGCAGAGACTGCAGGTTATGTCGGCACTTATCATAATCCACTAATTTCCTACCACGTTTGGCGATTTTACCCTAAATGAATTCAACACAGATTAAAAGGTTAAAATTATAATGACGTTCAATAGCATTGACCTGGAATGAAAATAAAATCTCCAAACCTGAAGATTTGACTTTCGTTTACTACTTATCTCCAAGTAGTAAATACTCATCTCCAAGTAGTAAATGTGGTTTCAGAATTTGTAACTTTTATTATTTAAAAAACGTTCTGAACACAAGTCAAATTATCCGTTTTGAAGTTTAGTTCTTTTTCTACACAAAACCTTTTAAAAACCCTTAGATCATATTAGACTAACAGCTTTTTTTCATAATATTTAACTACGTAGTTTCCTTACTGTTCTAAGACATATTGGTTAATCAAATTTATTCCCAACAATTTATGTACTTTACAAAAACATACTTAATTGAAGCAATATAACATTTCTAAACATTTGAAAAATAAGTGCTAATGTTCGAGTGGACCAATTTCTGTATTATGAACACCTATTTAATAATATTAAAATTTATAAAAAGTGTATCAATCCTGTTAAGTTTTGTTATTTTGAAGTAGTAAACAAAATTAAATAAATTCTAAACAAGTTCATTACCTTAAATATAATTGGCTTGGTTAATTAGTTTATAATGAATTATTTGGACTAAATTATTCCGTTGTTTTCAATATCATTACTTTTATTTAAGCGCTTTATTCAAACAAAATCTAGTCATACTTACTCTAATTTCTGGAAATTGACTGAGGTAAGTCGCAACTGGTACACCAACTTGGTCATTAAGTTTGTGACAAAAATCATCCCATACCATTTCAAGCACCTGAATAAATGAAATTTAGAAATTATTACTAAAAATACACCTTCAAGCAACAAAAATATACCTGTTGTTATTAAACTATACTAAACTAGGGACTTATTACTAAACTAGACAAGGTAATTTTTTATATATACCTGAGTTTTCACTGGAAGTTGTTCGCAACCTGCCCAGTTTTGCTCATACATATCAGTAAGTGTATCCATCAAGCTTTTGCTAGCAGCTTGCATAGCTGTTAAATATTTTATACAGTGAGTAAAATATTTATGCAAAAGAAGTATTTTTAAGTTTATTGTTTTAGATAAATTTTTAATTCTCAAAGTATAATTTTTTACTTGAACTTGTCCAAGCTTGATCAAATTTTGTTTATCTATATCTCGCATTTGACATTATAATAGCATTTGACAGAAAATGGATCAAATTAGACTTGCGGAATAAAATCAATAACCTGTTTATTAAACATAGTATATTGTCACATATTAAGGTATAACACAAATATTATTGAAAAATAAAACATCTAAATTGCAGCGGAAGTTAATGAACAACTTACCTCTTGCGCAAGAAACATAATTTTTGAATTCTTTACTCAGCCTTTGTGCAGATGCCTACAAGAAAAATACTCACGTAGAAATGTTGAAGAAACGCCATAAGTAATTAATTAAAAAAAAATTTGATTGACAATTTTTGGAAAAACAGACATTTTAATGAGAATTGTTTCTGTTATAATATGATTTTACAGAAGCCTTGTACTTTATTTTTACATAATTATATTATTGAATTTGATTAGTTTCTAATCTAATGAAATATTATTTATCAGTTACAATACCAATTTTAAGTAAACCCAACACAAATGACTTATTTAAGAAACTAAAAAACTTACTTAAGAAAAACTCATTGAATGCGATTTTATAAAATATTTAAATACACTAATTTCTGAACAGATAAACGAGGTATCAAAGATTATGCGAAATAAAAATCCAGCGTTATTAATTTCTATGTTCATTGAAATAAAAGAAAACTAGTTATTATGATTGTAACATTTCTCATACATACATTTTCAATACATCTTTTCAACTTCAATAAAATTTTTCACTTTAAATTAATTAACTTTACAAACTAGTTTATTAAGTTTAATTGTACGATATCCAAAATATAATCATTCGAGGACATGGAGGAAAAACTCACGAAGATAGTGTTTTCAATTATTTATTTTTAATGGGTCTGAATACTACTAAAGTAAAGTGTCGTCAGGAAAAATTCACTAAGTCTATTATAAGTCTATTATAGAAATAAAGCATTGTTAAACATTGATATTAACATAGTCTGAAATGGTTCAGTCAAAAGAAAAACATATTATCTCAAAACAGTCGAAAATGACTTAGTGAGTATTTACACCAAACCCACGAATTTAACAATTTACGACGAAGAAACATTGACACTCGCAAAGTACAAGTCAGCCTTCTAAAATACTACATTTCCCTCTTTTTATACATGGAATGGATATTCCGTAAAATGATTTAGTGGAAAAAGTTACAAATAACCTATGCTTCAGCTTTTTAAATTAACATGGCAGCTAACAATACTAAATTTAAATATGTTGTTATTTTGTTATACACTGCAATATTTATTCAATAGAGAAAATATACATAAAGAAAACGCCTCAAACACACACGTTTAAAAGCTTTAAGCAAAAAAAAAAAAGCAGTGGAATTCTTTTGAAGTTCAACCTCAACTTAACACCACATGACCTCACACAATATTAATGTTAAGAAGCCAGTTTTCAAACCATAAAATTTGAAACCCACTTCGCATTCTAATTCCTCAATTACTGTGGAATGACCCAAAGCTTCCTAAAGCGAGCACACACACAAGGCCTTCGCCTCAATGGCAAATAAAGTTAACAGTCCCAGTAATCCCAACAACGGGTTTCCAATCGTCGGTCATCACACACTTAAGTCTCCAAGTTCCTATTTTTAATCTACGCACCTTTTTGTTAGTTCGCCAAAGAAAGAAAAATAAAAGGAAACCAAATTTCCAGGTCATCAGGAATGACACTCACGTAAACATCAAGTTTGGGCATTGGCCATAACATAGTGGAGTTTAATCGAGCATGCCAGTGTGTACAGCTAACCAGGCGTTTCTGGAAGGGGAATAGGGTATCACGTGCCAGCTGCTTTCATTCATCTTTTTCGGATGAGTTCTTTTTTGGATGGACAAATCTGCTTTCTTTTTATTTACGTTATGTATTCTGATAGAAAGTTAGGCGACATAGTAACACTTTATTCAAAGTGAAGCATTTAAGAGCTAAGGTAATAAATTACTTAAACGTGAAGGATACTAGTTTATAAGTAGTTATCAAGGAATTAGGAGAAACACATATATTACTACTCCTCATGACGACGTGCATGAGGAGTAGTACTCCTCATGACGAATGCATTTAAATTGTAAAGCACTAAATTAGAAGTTTAAATTAAATATATTATGGGGAATAACTTATTTTGAGTAGTTACGAGGGCTATAGGGCACAATTGCTTCCCCCCTCCCGAGATTTCCCCAACTTACACTATATATATATATATATATATATATATATATATATATATATATATATATATATATATACAATATATAGGGGGGGGGGAGCAATTGCCTCAATTTCCCTATAGCTAGATCCGCCACTGACGTTGAGCAAAATAATAGTTTAAGATTAACAGTGACTACTAAACCAAACCTTGATTGTGTCGATTTTTATCCTTATAAACTTATCCCTTTTTTTTTGCTTATTCCTTTTGCTTATTTTTATCCTTTTTCTTCAAAAAGCGTTGTTCCAGTTTTTAAAACAATTGATTTGGCAACTCACCATTTACTTTAATAAAATAAAAATATAAGAATGAGTTTCTTTTGAAATTTCAACATTCTTAAATTCCAGATCAATATAATTTGTTTTTAAAATGTTCATTATTTCTAGGAATTCAATTTAAAATCCTACATTAACTGATTTTTTTTAACTGCAAGCTAATATCTTCTAATTTTACCTAAAATACGATGTATTTTATGCTAATTGTAAACATTATATCTCTTTATAACTTTAGTAAAAGAGTTCTGTCTGAAAGCAACGCCTTACAAAACGAAATTTGACTTGTAATGATCGCATTACTCCCACCTGCAATGCGTGTATCCTTGAGGTGTCACGAGCATTCTTATTCAATCCTTCTTTTGGCGTTAAAGTACGCCCCGCTTTCGTCGAAAATTCTTCAGTTTGTTGGAAACCTCACCAAAATAGAATAATCATTGATGGAAAAAGACGTGCTATTAAGAGATGTATTGTGACGGGAAGGATTTCTGATCTTATGCTTTATAAACTAGAATACTGCATCTTTCAATGGAAACTGTAATTTTGAAATACGCTAGGTGCATTTTCGTTCTTTGTATATGGTTTTATTAATACCCGGATCATAATTTGCTTTGCTGAATACGTGTACATGTCTTAGCGCACAGATGATCAAATAGTGTAAAAAATCGTATTTCAGACCTTATTAATAAAAATATTAGGATTTGTGGCTCGGGTCTCTCTTAAGTAAAAATTTATTCTGAAACCATCGATATTTATTAACTTTGTAAACTGAACAGAGACTAGTTTAAAATTATATTTTACTTTTTTTTACCAGCGTGTTAATTTGAAACACTTTAATTTATATTATATTGTTTAATGTTAAAATACTATAAATGACACATTGATTTTAATGAATCAATGGAAAATAATAGAAAATTATTCCATCCTTTTTTTTTATAATACACGATATGAAGATAATCTGGTTTAAGTATTAAATGCATCTGAATTTTTCACAATTAAATAAAATGTCCAGTTTAAAATTAAACGAGTTCTTTTGTGTCAATAAGAAAGTGCAAATAGTTTCGTCTTTGAGTGCTTTCGTCTTGCTTTTACTTTACAATCATTGAGCCGTATCGTCACAGTCCAATGGGCAAAGAAAGGAATCCATTTCGATGATTACAGGGAAGACCACAACGAGTAAGTTATTTTTCTCTTTTTTACCTGCTTAATTTAAAAAGCTATATAATATACATACATTAAAATTGTATGCATACTTTTCGAAATCGTGCATTTCTTTTCTTTATAGCAAACATGTCAAATACAACTGATGTTGGTTTTTCTTTTTTGAAAACTAGCTTAAAAGTCAACATTAAACGTTAAACTTCCTAGAAAACTTTTTAATTGAAATTATATTAATTTGATTAGAATTTTGAATATAAATTTTTTTAATTTAAGTTAGCCTAATATGCTCTTTCTGAATTTATTAGGTTTATTATTTTCAAATATGCATTAAACAAAACTAAACTTATTTTTATCACTATGAATATTAGACATATTTTTGAGATGGAAGATGGAAATGTAATGACCATTACACTGAAATATATTTTTTAAAAAATGCGTGAAATGGCAATAAAAAAAGTATAAGATATACATAGTATAAAGATTAGTTGTTGCATGTTTTTATATTCAACAATTGTCTTATATAGAATTTAGCTATTATATTGTAGGCATAGCTTGAAGTCATCAAAATTAATTTTATTAATATCAATAATCTTTTCAAAATTTACATTGCTTATAAATGTTTCTGAAACTGATAATCATAAATGTTGTAAAGCGGAATTTATTAAATTTCGAAAAAAAATTATCTTTGATTTCGAATTAATGCCAATTTTTAATTTAATTTTTTTTCTTGTTAGATTAAAGTTCCATGGCGGTTATTGAACCCTTACTCTACAAGACCTTTAATCTAGGTTGACTAACGACTTTTTTCATCACTTTCCTCAAAACAATGAAAAGTTATATGAACTGCCCTTATTAGTAACTAATTTATTAATATGGGTATTGACTCATATCTACCAAGGAAAATCTATAATATGACATCAAAAAAGATTAGCACAATGGAATTTTAAACCCCCAATAAGTTTTCCAGAATTTTTTTTCCGGTGTTTGTGCCCTTAGATAAATTTACAATTTTTATTATCAATATTACTAATAATTTATAAACATTTATTTAGAAGAAAAATTTATATTACTTTTCACTTATGGTTTCAAAAATATTAAAAAAAATCCAACTTACGTGTTGCTTATTGAAATTGCTGATATAGATATTCAGAATATCATCTGTCGTTCGATCAGCCTTCCCCAGATTTTGAAGAATCTAGAAGATAAAAAATAAATTAATCAATTTGAAACAAAATGATATAAATTATTTAAGATATTTAATATTTTAATAACTAATAAGATATAGAAAGTAGTCAAAATTTCATGAAGTTAACAATAAAAGTTGTATTTTTGAAAAGCAGTAATAATTTTCACAACAGTTTTCCCATTATATTGACAACAAACTTTTTGTTAACTAACTAATAAATTCAATTTAATTTATATTCTATAAAAAAACCCATCAAAACCGTAGATTTGATTTTTTAAACCTAGTTAGGGTTCGAAATTAGCGGTCGTTAGTAGTATTTTACACCTAAAATTTCAGTATGACAACCGTACACCCAGTCATAATTTTTTACATCTAAAACGTGGATTTTCAATAATTGCACTAATATTTTTCTTTAATTTTGTTAGTAAGACGGTCGTATTTATAGAGTACAAATGAAAACATGTTTCTAAATTTATGCTAGAGAAGCTTTAACGATTAAAAAAATATAGTAATAGTTGGCAGCTCTGCTTAAGCAATTTCAATTATTTTAAAATTACGTCTAAGCAAAGCATTTTGGCAAGTAAACAAAACACTAGGTGACAATTACGCATAACTTTTATTTCCTAATTTCGAACCGTTTTTGTGAGAAAAAAAAACGGCCTACAATAACTCACACATCAAATATCACAAAAGGTTTTAGCACATACATAATTTCGACATAAAATCCCAATCATATTTCTTACATAGTTCACAAATAGTTTACATATGACACACTACACTACAAATCATAATTAAAAAAAATTATATATATTGCTTCTCTGAATGTATTGAAAGTAAAATAATAGTTTTCCTCATAAAGCTTATTTTATTGACCAACAAATCCCTCTTTGAGCCAAATGCATTCATATTGCTTTAGAACTCAGAGGTTCAAACAGTTAAAAAGGCATGGGCGTGTAGAAAGAATTCTTCGCTGACCCGCCCACGTAAAAGGAATACCATAGGTGAAGAAGAATGCAAAGTGCAACCTTACAAGATCCTCACTTTCAATTACCTTTGTAAAACTAGTTTAAACCTTGCGAGCTTTTATTTTTCTTGCAAGAGACTTGAAAAGGTAGAAGAGACAACAGCTTATAGTAAATAACATTTACTGTTGTAGACATAACAGTGGGGATACTTGATATGCTTGCATAAACTCAGTGTTGTGGTTATTATTGGTAAACTTATCTTTTACCAGATTGCAGAATTTTATTTATTAATTCATTCGTTCGTTCTTTCCTTCTTTCTTTCATTCATCCATCCACCCACCCATGCATGTATGTATGTATCTAGTATTCATTTATTAATTGGATTGTTCATTATTTAATATCTACCGACACCGCTATTTCTGAATAATTAAACCGTTTATTTTTGACAGCGGTTAATTTCAAATTTATTTGTTAATTTATTTTAATTGTATTTTATTTTATTTTAATTAATCAAATTTATTTTAAATTTAAATGTTAATTAAATTTTCGGAACCAAAACAAGTTTTTAATTAAAAGGCTTCTTGTGAAAGAAAGTTCCTCCACGCAATTTCACTGAATAGTAATTCATCCACATATAATTAAATATTAGTTTTGAGTTTCAATTTTATTAACGATCAAAGAATCGTCATAAATAATATTTTATGATATTTTTTATAATATTTAACTAGAACTCTCATAATATTGCTTATCATTTAAAATTTGAATTTAGAACTTAACCATACTCATGCACACTTTTCCAAATTCATACTCGAAGTCAAACAATACCAATCACCATTATGATTTGCACCGTAAATCTTCAAGTACCTTGTTTGAGATATTTTGCTTTTCCATATGTTATCGCATCTTAATCGTGATTGCCCGTTTGGATTCCAGGCAAAGGGCGAAAAGTCACGAGTTTAAAATGATTAAATCTCATTATGGTATAATAATAAACATACTCAAGAAATTATGGAAATGGCAGTGCACGAATTTAAATGATAGATTAGAAAACTAAAGAATCTCTTTTCTTTATAAGGCGACCCACGTATGTCGTTTCTCTGATTTTCACGACATACAATAGCAGACTGCCTATTCGCTTTGTTAAAGAGTCTTATGACCTGTCTGACTGATATATTTCTGTATCAACACAATGTTAATGAATATATCCTTAACGATTTATCTCTACAAGTTGAAGACCTAATTCTTATAGTTATTCATGCACTTCTAGCATGCATTGAATATGATATATTTTCGATTCAAAATCTATGTAGCTTTGAATTATGTTGAAATTAATTCCTGTCATAACATAGTTGATTTCGTAACATGTACTCATAATAGTATTGAACTTTTATGGCAAATATATTCTGTTGAATAGCATCGCTTATCTTATTGTGCAATATTATGTTCATAATCCAATGGTAATTTCACGCGTTTCGATGTTAATATAGATTTCAAAACAAAGCTGTAGTGATTTAGTATAGTATTGATACTTTCATTCTTAATATTATTTAACGCGCAACCTTGAAAACTAGTAAAATTCTACAATATACATTTACAAATAGATATAAATTCGGAGAAACTTTACAACAGAACCACAAAGCAACTTTCGGCGTCTGACAGGAAGATAATTTTTTGTATAATATCCTCATTATTTAGAAACACATTTTCTTTAATTACTAATGAATATCCGGTTCTTGGAACAGTAATTTTACAAGGAATAAAATTAATGTATATTTTTTCCTTAGTAGAAACATAATTAGCTTTAATATTATTTAATTAGCTTTATATAATTTTAATTAATAATTAGCTTTGATATTATTTAATTAGCTTTATATAATTTTAATTAATAATTAACTTGATATAATTTTAATTAATAATTAGCTTGATATAATTTTAATTAATAATTAGCTTGATATATTTAATATTTGCTCGCTGATTCTTTTTAAAATAATAAGTTATATATATTGGAACTTATACGTCATTCACTATTTTTGTTTTAGTGGTGTGTGCATAGTTCAATTAAAGACGTGGGTGTTTTCAAAATTGTTTAGGAAGGACGAAAACCACTGAACGTTTCTTACATCGTACAATACAAAAGTTCATTTTCCTTTATATCTCTATAGCCATTGCATAGAGCTTTCTAGTTATTGCACTAATCAATAGAGGATTTTTTCTTTATAGGAATAAGAGAAAAAGTATTAAAAAAAAGTAAGATAAAAGTGGAGCTGCCATGTTTTTGCACCCACGTCTTCAATTTTGCTACTATAGAAATTGAGCTTTTTGTTACTAGGGTCGGATATATTTTTAAGATACGGATGTAACCAGCGTATCCATTTATGTATTATCTTATATGTTTGTCCTATTATCATGTCCCCGCCACCTGTATCTATTTCGTGTTCCCGTTACGTGTATATATTGTTCCCGTTAATACGATTGTAATTGCGCCCTCTATATATTTTATGTCGCCCCGCCCTGCGCCGGGAAGCGTCAGTCTTGTAACCCTCTTGCGGTGTATGCGTATTTAGGTTCGTCCCTCCCCGAGATTTCTATTGTAACTTTAGGCTTATGTAATTAAAAATGTTTATGTTCAATCTTTGAGCAGTTATTTAGTCTATACGCCTTATACGAATATATTTCCGAATTCCAAAATAGTATTTTTTAATAATGCAGTGGTTCCCAACATTCAGGTTGCCGCGGACCACGTATTGGGAACCACTGGTATAATGAAATTATTAACAATATAATATTTAAAAACAAAACTTATCAATAAGATTTTCATGTACTAACTTATAAAATAACTCCAATAATGGATATGGAAGTATGGATGTGGATTATAAACATTTATCGTTTTAGCAACATTGGAATTCAAAATATCAAAATAGCGTCTTAAATAGAATCTTCTATTCATTTAAGATAGTTAACATTAAAAAGTCTTTCTGTCTTAACAAACAGCACAAAAAATTATCAATTATGCTGTAATTACATACGGACAAATTAAACTATTAAAAATTAAATACTCCCAAAAAATTTAAAATTATACCTATTTGGTATTATACTGGTTTTTTAAAAATATTTTATATACTTTTTAATAATGAGCATGCCTTTTACAATATCTAAAGATATATTAGATAATTGCGCATCATTATACTCGCATTTACATAAGGTTATATTCAAGAATATCATAAAAACATTTAACATTATATTTTTGCTACTTTATCTAGCATATAAATCTTGGCATGTGCTACATAATATAGAGAGTGTATGATAATTATCTTTACAAATTTGTCCTGCAATAAAACTTAAAACAATTAAGGTAATTCGGTTTATGTTGCTAGTAGGTGTAGGTAACAGCAACACATGAATTTTTATTTGTACTCGGTTTATTTTTACAACTTCACTCTTAGTTTTTTTTAAAATTTAATCAAGAGAAGAATGACGATTATTAAATGAAATTTTACAAATAACAACTTACACAGTCGCAAACATTCAACATGGGTACCATTAATTACGCGTAAAATATCTAAGCAATAAATCAGTTCTTCCAGGAACGCTCCAACATATCTAAGGGAATGTTTTTAATTTCAACTGTGATTTAAATCTCAGCTGCCTGAGTACGAAACACGTGGTCTTTATGCATCCCCACATACAAAAAAAATCACAGAAAAATCACGTGACATTTGCACCTCTTGTGACATTGTAAAAAAAAACTGCGTACAAATGAAACTTTATGTGTTGCTATTACATTTGCAAGCAACATAACTTAGATATCTTATTCTTTTTAGGTTTTATTGCGTGTCAAAACTGTAAGGATAATTCGTATACATCCTTTACTTACATAATACAAACAGTCCCTATATTACGCATTCATTTTCTTTTTATTGTACAAGACCAATAACATATCCAGATACCCTACAACCTATCGTATATTATCATGAAAAAGTATATTAATGCGATTATTGACCTCTTATTGGTCTGCGTTGAATGCTCATTTACAACGCCTTGCTGAGACGTTGCTTTGTCACGATCTCGAGTTATAAGTCAAGAAGTTTGACTTTTAATCACGACTAAGAAATAACTCAAGGCCGCTTCTAAATGCTTCCAATATACCTTCAAGTTCAATCGGAATCTAATTTAGATAGATTGATGACTTTAAAACCATTAACCTGTTTCTTTTGCAAGTTTAACTTGTTTATCAAGAGAAGACTACCAAATTTATAAGTCTAAACTAAATTAAATTAACAAACCTATTAATTTTTTACTTGGCCAGTTTCTTTTATTCTTTAAAGAATAAGATTTATTTAAAAATAGCGTAAAAAACAAAAATAATATGTATCCTGACAATTGAAGGGATAACTGGATGAAGGAGGAATGTAACAAGAAGAAGGTATGTAAGTTTTGAGATATTTGTCTTAAAAGTTTTTATTTCGTATTGTGTTGTGGTCACATACCTCCTTTATGACGCTAGTATAACTGTTAATAAGGCTTCTACAGTACTGCTGTCATTGTCAAAAAACTTGTCACACCTCTTTCATCCATGACAATAACTCCATTTTTTAAAATTATATACCCTCTTCATTCACTTAAACTTCAATTAATTTAAAGTTTAGGGCAATGCTAAAAGTAAAAATTTCAATCATTGTAATGCTAGTGATACGTAATAAAATTGATTTTATTATATTTTATTAATGGTCCTGGAGCTTGCAAATGTATTTTTGTTTAAGTGGGAATATTATTTTATTTCTGTACAAGAACGTGAACTCTAGTTGAAATAATTATACGAAGTTCATAAAAAAAAACATACACATGTTCGCTTAAAGTTTGTAAGTATTATCATATTAGAAATATGATTTTATTTTAAACTTTTGTAATTAGATAAATTTAAAGAATTCAAAAACCAAAGTTCATATATTTTAATGCATAGTATTGTAAATGACATGCTCATTAAACCCACATGTTTATTGTGCGTGTTTCATTTTATATATTTTTTTGTATTTTATATGAGTTTTAATTTTTTTAAAACATTTTTATATGAGCTTTGAAATCTATATAGTTTGATAGCAATAAAATTTAAATTCGCTCTCTCTTACAATGCAACTAATTAAAAAAAATCTAAATTAATTACACCACGTATATCGACAAGGATCTCCAAAACGTGGGAGTCTCGATTCTTACATCTTTTATCCACAAAACGTTGCCTTACCGGTCTGTCAGTGGTGGGTCAAAGTGACTCACAACAAATTGTATAATGGACGGACAATGAACCAAAAAATAATCATTGAGCAGTTCTTGTTTTCCTACTCAGAAAGGGTCAGAGGAGTTTGCACTTCAAGAACGAGCAGCCCACTTCCTAATCCTCCTCAGACCTCTAGGCACAATTAATGAGGAAGCATGCCGCGAAAAAATGACGTCACACAGCGTGGCTGCCTTCTCTGTTTATCAACTGTCATATTTAAATAAGTAGTCTAAAAACACAAGTCTCGGTAAGGTCACGCAAGCTTTATTTGGGTTTCTCTTTTGGACCGAACTTAAATAATGGTTCCGAGAGATTTATGCTTCATTGTACGATGCACCGTTCTTGTTGTTCAAGAAATAAAACTTGTTCAAGTAAATAAAGTTTTGTTGTTACTGTGTATGGGAATTAAATGGTTCATATACAATTGTATATTAAATATTTCGCATAAATTATATATTGAACATGAAATAGCGGTGTATTTAACAAAATCAAAAACTAGCTGAGGAAAAGATACCTAACAGCCTTCTGTGTTTGCGAACTGTCAAATTTATATAAGAAGCCTAGCCTTTAAAAAATAGCCAATACTAAAATCTACAAATATAAATAAATGTGTGATTTTTTTTGTTGCAAGACTAAATTTAAATAAAATATAGCATGGGTTATGAAGATTGAAAGGCTGATAAATATGGTATGAACTAATTACTTCAAATAATTTTGCAAATTATCTAAATTGTTTAATAACAAAAGTATGCAATGTTTGTGAATAGTTTAATAGACAATATAAAGTTACAACTTTTCTTTCCGCTACGAACTACAGGATGTTAACAAATTGTTGGATGATAGTTATTGTTTGGCTGTATCAAATTTAGCTGTATTAGCATAATAGAAAAATATGTTTGCCCAACTACTTCTCTTATATTTTAAACAAGTCTTTTAGCTTTAGTACCAACAAAGAAAGTATTTAAATATAACAAAAATAAATTATCTATTTTGTGCATTTAAACAGCCAAATAATGACCATCGTCCAACGATTTTTTGACCACCCTGTATATATTTGCCCATAAACATGTCAAATATTGAAATTCAATATGCTTCAATGTTATATCTAGCAAAACAATTGTATGAAGCTTACATTTCGCATAAATATTTTTCTAAAAATTCTGCTAAGTTAATCTGTTTAAAGTTCGAATAATTAAAAATAAGATTTAAAATATTTACAGACTTTTTCATAATCGAAATTTAAAAAAAAAAATTCCATTGTTGAAATCGCATGTAAATATTCCAAAACATAGAAACACTAATTTTCTAAAACTCCTTACCAAATATTCCTTAGTTTTTTTAGAAGTGCTGTCTAAGCTAAGAAACAAACTGAGAGATAACAAAACTGTTTTTTAAATTAGCAATATCAATTTATAGATACCACTAATGGACATTGCCGGCTTTATTAAATTTGCCTCCGGTGTGAAATAATTTATTCTGCCAGTGACAGTTCGACCTGCACTATTCAAGACAAATTCAGCATCAGCTGGAAAGCAGGTGCATCTTTGAACAGCTTCTCAAGGCCGAAACCGTCTATCCTTCCTTCCCTACCCGTCAATCTACACTGTTGACCCCGTTTAGGCACTGGTCGAGATTCCAATAGATTTTATTATTTTTCCCAAATTGTTTCCTCCGCTGTTGTTGTTACGTTTCTTTTCCGCACGAAACTCTCATTGTTGAAATTGTTTTTTAGGCGTAATGCACGAACCTCGAGTTATATATTCAAGAAAACGGTGCGGAAATTAACACTGCGGAAGGAATATCTGAAGGAAGCTGAAAGGGAGGAAACCAAGAGCCTTCAGAACGCTTTTGGACGAAAATAGCCGAACTATGTGTGGAAGCTGGCAGTTTGCCTCTCATTTGGATTTGCACCTTAAAACGGTGGAATAGTGACGTTGATTTATACCAAGAAATCATACTTTTATACAGTGATTCCCAATATGTAGGATATGAAGCATTTTGAAGTTACTTGATGTAGCTTAAATAAAAAGTGGCTAAAGAAAATTTAACATATAATAAAGTATTTTTTAATTTTATTTGATTTGTGAAATTTTTTATATTTGTCTTTTTCAGTAAATTTTTTTAATAAAAAAGGAATGATTTGTTTAATTCATACTTTTTTAACTAAGTACCTAAAATTAATACAAACTAAAGCAAGACTAAATTTTTATAACTTTTATTATATTGATTTAAGATGTAAAATAAACGCAAACCCACCAATTCTAAAATTAGCCATATTTTTATCATCAAAATAACAAAAATAACATGAAATTTTCAAAATAACATCAAAACGCTCATAAGAAATTATTTTGATCAGAATAAATTATATTCAATTTAACTCTAGATTAACAGTGTCATTAGTAGCTAATATTAGGGTTAATTATTCAAAATTAGTGTAGAAAACACATTTTGATTGACTACTATAAGTTTATAAAATACTCTGAAAATACCACTTAAATGTTACGGAACAATATAAAAATGTGAACAATTATCTAAACAGTGTATCGAAACAATAAAAAGATCTATTAAGTAAATACTACAAGTAAAAGTGAACATTTTCATGTAAAGGATATCAATTCGTAATTATATATCCTGAAAATATTTTCATTTAATTAAGAACATTGCAGGTTAATGACTAATTAGGAATAAATAAATATCTGCAAATAAATAACATAAAAAACAGCAAATAGCCCATTCTGTTTCTAAATGATCTCGAAACTTTTTTTCAAATCAGTTGGTTCTATAATTTATAATGAATACACACCTCCGTAAAATAGAAGATGGAGTATTCTTAAATTTATTATTCAAGACTATCAATATATTATAATAAATGGCAATTGGCTTTAAATAACTATTAAAATTTTATAGTCCCTAATTGGTTTGAGTATCGTAATAACAGTACTTCAAAATATTTAAAACAATTAAAACTACGTGCATTATTAACAACTAACACTCTATAATCCAGTTCCTCTTGAACTTCTACACGGAAGATTTAAACATATTTCTTTGAATATGAATAAAACATATCTCAAAACAAGTTTCAATCATAAATCAACAAATATATTGACACTGTTTTCATTTGAGAGATTGTTACGCTACAAAGAACACGCTCTTTGAATCATAGCATCCACAAATTATGTTCGAGATCTTGCTCCATTTTCTCGTGTCTCTTTCTAGTGCCTTATCTAATTTTATCAATGATCTCATACAGCAGTAATAACTTTTTAATTAAATTGAACTATTAGATTTTTTTTGTAGATTGAGTTACTCAACGTTTTCCAGTTTGTCAATAAATTAAAATTTAAAGTAATGAGTATAGAAGATTCACGGAAAATGTAGGCTACTCTACATGCATTTAATTGTTGGTCAAAGATGCCGAATTCGATTAAAACGTATCGTGAACTCATGTAATACCACACTTCAAAAAATGAGTAATCAACAATTATTTGTAAAAGCACGTACTGTGGCGGCTACCCTACAACTAATGAATACCAGTAATTTATTTTGCAATTTGTATATTTGATTAAAAAAAAGCATTGTGATTTCATTGTTATAAGGTCATGCGTTTAAAAATGAGGGCACACGCTTAAAAGATGCACTTTATTTCTAAAAAGTTCTTCAATAAATTATCATTGATAATTTGAAGTTATTAAAAGTTTACAATAAAAAATTACCACAAAAAAATAAATTTGATTACGGGTATGTAAGAAACTTAAACTAAATTTTTGCGCATAAAATTATCCGCATACATTCGCAGCCCAGGCACAAAACTAAATTATCAAAGTAGAAACTACAAGAAAAAGGGAAAAAATTATCAGTACGTAATTTGAAATCAACAAACATAATATCTTTTATTATTATTAAATTCAAAATTCAATTATAATTTTTTTATATATCTTTTTTAATTTTAATTTCATATATCTTTTAAATTTCAGTAATAGAAAAATTCATGCATTGTAAATATATAAACTTAAGCTTAAATAACCTTCAATTTTATACATAGATAACATTACACTCCTCAGTCATGTTATGTCACTTGTTAACCTTCAGTATAGAATAAGAAGACCATGACTATAGTAACCTGCAAAATCTTACAGATCGAAAAGGTTTTTTGAATTATAGGAATTTTTTTTTAATTCGTCCTAAAAATATTTTTATCAAGTATTCGCATTTTTATAAACACAAACCGAATGAGAAAATATTCTCAATTTTTATTCTAAAATGCTAGGGTACAAGTGAAGCTATTTAATATTTAAAAATTGGAAAGTTCAGAACTAAAAAACCCATAAAGAAATTACATCAGAAGAGGGAATTAATCGAAAATCGTAAAGCGTATGTTGAACTTGTATTATGCATTTCAAAACCGAACTTTTTTAATGTGTAATTGCTCTCATAATGAAAATACATAACTTTCGAATGTTTTGTAGCATCACGATTGAAGTGATTGTTGTTGTTTTGCCAAATAAAGTGATAATTTGCTCAAAACTAAAAAGCATACACGATTTTATTTTAAACATTCAATTTTTTTTTTAAAAATGTAACAACTATTTCAAATTTTGAACTCTTTTACATTATGCTGTGTTGAAGGAGACTCAAAATCGTGATAAGAGTATTTCAAAAGTATATTAAATAGGTACTGGTATCTTTTTTTCCAAGTCAAAAAATTCTGAGAAACCAACAAAAAATCTGAAAAAGTATCGTTAACAACTTGTTCCTGGTAAATTACACGCGTTAACTGAAGAAACCAAATTTCTGAGAAATTACTTTAAACCTACTGTAAACTTCCCATTATATTAAATAAACAAAAGGTTGTCAACGTTATTTAATAAATAAAAGTTATTGCTTCCGTCTAAACAAACGAAAATATTATACATCTCATACAATTCGAAGTCTATTTGATATCAGCCCTTGATTTCTTTTTTTACTGTATTGCTTATTTGACAAAATATACATTTCATATGAAGAACTGTAATACAGTAGCACTCGAATTATTCGAACTCCAGTTATCCGGATCAAATAAAGCGGATCGCTAATAATCCGAATCCGGATCGCTTGCAGGAAGAAAAAAGAATAAGAAAAATCTACAATTTAAAAGTTTATCGGTGAATAATATTGTTTTTAATAGTTATTAAATTAAATTACCCACTAAAGCGAAATTCGTATTTTGCTAAGAATGAACCTTTTTGTGAATTATTCAATTATCTGGATATTCGATTATCCGGATGGGATCTGGTCCCAATGGATTGAGATAATAGGAGTTCTAATGTAGTTATTTTCCGAAAATTTTTTTAAACACAAATCAACATACAGCAGACTCCAATGATCTGGATCAATTGGGACCTGATCTCATCCGGATAATCAAATATCCGGATAATTGGATAATTCACAAAAAAAGGTTATTTCTTAGGTAAAAAAAATGAATTTTGCTTTAGTGGGTAATGTAATGCAATGCTTAATAAAAACAATATCATTCAAAGATAAGAAACTTTTTAAATGTGTATTTTGCTGATTTTTCAAAGCGATCCGGATCCGGATTATTGGCGATCCGCTTTGTTCGGTCCGGATAACTGGAGTTTGGGTAATTGGAGTTCTACTGTATTATGAAATGTGTAATAAATTCCATTAAAAGAAAGTATCCATGTCAGTTTTCATTGAAGGCAACCTTGTCAGACAATTCAAAAGAAGTTTGGTAGTTTTCCAGTTAAGTTCAACGGATGGGCAAATGTATTTGTAGTGCAACGGTAGTTTGGCTCTATGCCTGAACCCATACCCTCACTAGACGATCTTTTTTTTATTTGGAGCATATTTTCACGCGAAATGCTTCCGACAGAGAATGCACATAAGGAAAAAAAAGTTAATATTAGTAAATTGCATTTTTGATATAGTAAATTAAAAATTTAAAAAAATGGAAAAATAAAATCCTAGTTCATTGACAATAAATATATCAAATGCATGAGAAATTTATCCGAGATTTCAATTACTGTTTGGTTGGAAAATTAGATACAGCTTTATCTACCTCGGTGGCATGGAACTGAACAAATTCGGCGAATTTGTGAGTTTTTTCAAACAAAAAAATATTCAGTAAATATTATTTTACTTCCAAATACAGTGAAACTCCAACTATCCGGATCAGTTGAGACCAGATCCCATCCGGATAACCAAATAAACGGATAATTTAATAATTCACAAAAAAAGGGTTATTTCTCAGTTAAAATAAAATAATATTACTTTAGTAGGTAATGTAATTTAATGATTATTAGAAACAATATAATTTATTATTAAGAAACTTTTAAAAAGTAGATTTTGCTGACTTTTTTTATCAAAGCGGTGCGTGTTCGGATAATTGGCAGTCCACTTTATTTGTTCTGAATATCTGGAGTACGTATAATTGGAGTTCTGCTGTATTGATATTATATTGCAAAAAACAAGTTATATATTATTTCAAGATAAGGAAAAGCAGAAATCTTTGATTCTCTGTATATTTTAGGCACTTTTTAGCAAAACATTTTTTTAAAAATGCCATAAACATTTCAGATTGTTAATACAAGTACAGTAGAACTCTAATTATCTGAGCTCCTGTTATCCGGATCAAACAAAGCAGATAGTCATATATCTGAATTGCTTTAAGAGAAAAAAGGAATCAACAAAATCCACATTTAAGTTTCTTATCAGTGAATGATATTGTTTTAAATGGCCATTAATTACATTACAAACTAAAGCAAAATTCGTTTTTTTTACTAAGAAATAACTTTTTTTTTCGTGAATTATCCAACTATCTGAATATTCGTTTATCCGAATGCGATCTGGTCCCAATTGATCCGGATAATTGGAGTTCTTTTGTACGTACATTTATCAGAATGCTTCTTTTCATGATTAGACAGAAGAATTGACGAAAATAATATCGGTATAAATTTTTGTAATAGACTAAATAAATAAAATAACAAATACAAATTTTACATGTGTGTGGGACCTCAATGTGGGAAGATTTCTAATGTATTTTCTGTAGTATCAATAAAAATTCATATCATGCTTTTAAAGGGTTAACGATATTAAAAATTCAACATTTACTGTAATCCAACAAAAAAATAAGCACTTGGGGTTTCAATTAGACAAGATGTACGATACTTAATAAAAAAAAATAAACTTGTGAGCCTTTAACCAACAAATGGCATTTTAAGAGATATGCCAGATATACAAAATAGAGTGCATAGCAAAATTGATAACAAAAATTCCATTAAAAAACAAGATGTAGCTAAAATCGAATTTTGATAGCGACAAAAGTGTTAGATATGTTTTATTTATTGAAAAAAAGCACTTTTAAAAGCCCTATGAAAATCACAATAAAAAAAAAATCAGAGTTCGAAATCATTTCATGACTATTTTCACATTCAATCCTTAAATCATAGTCCTTAATAGCTACGTCCACGTTTTTCCGGTTTGTTTGATTTTGAAACTGCTTTTACCTATTGCGATGATAAGGTTTAGTACCAATTTACTTCCAGCAAAGAAATGGATTTTTATTTCAATTATAGCCGATCAAATTTCGCAATATTAATTTAATGTGTCCAATATATCATGTGAAATCTATTTTGAAACGCGGTTATATAGCTTTTAAATTGTATCACGTAGGTGAAATATTTGCTGTTCGTTTCTTTCTCAACTCGAATTTAATAACCTTTGTAGCATCTTTTTACATTTAGTAATCTTCAACATCGCTATAAGACTTTTTACTCATTAAATGTGACCCGTCTTTTTCTTAAGTTTTGTAGGGGGGGGGGGGATTTAAATTCCTTGCGGATGAAAGGGGCCCATGATGAGGTTTGAGAATTTCGGTACGAACTGTTGAATCAGAGTGATTTGTAATAACTCTATAACAAAGTTGTTGAAGTTTAACAAAGTAAAGATATCAATAATATAAGTATTAATTTTCAAATGTACAAGACCGATCAAACTAAAAAAAACTTTCTGAAAAGTTCCGTACCTCCTATGGGGGATCTGTAATGAAATGCGGCAGTTATGATTATGGCATTGTCAGTTTTAGCAGGAACGAATGCTATCAATTTCTTTATTAACATTGATATCCATAGAATAAAACATAAAAGAAAGAATTTTATTAAAATGAATATTATTAATTGCAGGCTTAAAAAGGAAATAAAAGTATTAAAAAAATCACTGTTAATTTTTTTTAACTCAAATTTGGTAATTTTGCGATTTATGTTCCGAATACATTTTTCATTAAAAATATCGAAACCTTTTCATTACTTTTTACAAAATTTATCTGAAATTACAAAACCTTTTCATTATTTTTCTCAAAATTTATATTGAAAATCCAAATTCTTTTTGTTATTTTTGATTAATTAATTGCGTTATTTTATAAATATATTAATAACGAAACTTTATCAAGTTTGACAGTCTTTTGAACAACAAAAGTTTTTTAATAATTGGCCAAACATAATATTATCTACTACTACAATTATATAATTACATAGGAATTACATATGAGTTATCTAGTTATTGAACTGACCCCACAATATTTAGTAGAAATTATATTATCTATGTAATTATATGTAACGCAAATCAAATATGTTGACAGGTAATATCCAAGCTACACTTTAAGTATAAGACCGTCAATAGATATAGTATAGTTTATACAAACCTTAAAACACCCACTCTAAGAAGTGACTGGCTACATCTGGCATTGTCCAGCTGGCAAATGGTTAAAGCTCAAATATAAAATAATTTCAATATTTTCGTCAGTGATCGGTCATATCTATATCTATATCGTATATAGTTAGAGATATGTTTTTCCCACAGAAAAGCTTAAATGCACGATTGTTAAATGCTACATTTATTATTGGTAGATTTCACAATGAGAAACTTCAAACATGTATAAACTGTGTTAAATTTTATAGATTCAGCGTTTGTAACAGCATTTTATTCAAAACTTTCATTTCTTACACTAAAGAAAATGGCGAAGTTAAAAATGTTTTTAAAGAAATTAGTAGTATATTTATCTTTGAATGACCAATAAAGTTAAATATGTATAGTAAAAAACAAACTATTCCTAATTATGACATTGAAATTGGAGATATGTTTTTATATATTTTATAATTTAGCTAATTAGGACAACTAAAATACGAAATGTGTAATTTTTCTTAAAAAAGGATGGTCAATTCGCAGATTAGGGCAAAAATTCAGAATTTTGCCACAATATATATAAATTATAGATGAGTTTTAGATTATTTTGATCTAAAATTTGTAATCAATTAAAGAATTAAGTAAATGATAAAATAAGACGTTTAGAGATACTTGATAAACAAACATTTAAAATGCTGCTAACTACATACATTTGTATAATTTTTTGCCAATAATTAATCAGGTTAATTTGAATTAAATTAAATAAAAAAAATATGAATAACCATTCAATTTAAAGTTAACCCTTTTTATGCTATTGTTGTTATTTTATATTATTGATTACAACCAAATCTGATTGTTTGGAATTCATATATTTTTTTAGTTTTCAAAATTCTACAGGGTGTTTACAAATGGTTGGCCCATGATTATTGTTTGGCTCTTTAACTTCACATAATAAATCATTATTTTGATATACCTTAATTACTTTGTTTGTATCTATACTATACACTATCAAAACTAAGCGACTTGTTTAAAATATAACCGATGTAGTTGTGCAAAATTAATGTTTTGTTATGTCAATACAGCTAGATGTGAGAAAGCCAAACAGTGACTAACCCCCAATAATTTTTAACCATCCTGCACCATCTTTGAGATAATGGTATATAATCTTGTCGAATTTAATAAAAATAATTCAGAACTATACCAAGAATCCAGAAAGAGACAAAGGAAAGGGCAAGAAATGCAGTTTATTTAATCATTAATAAAACGTACTAAAAATTATGAAACGTTTCAGTCAATTCCTATAAGAAATTATTGTTTACGAAAATTTGTAAATATTTATAACAAATCATTTACTATTACAACAACGTAGTATTTTACTGTATGAAATCCATATGTTTCCTCATTAACCTTAAAAATACTTTATAATAAAAGTTTTTAAAAAAGTTGTAATCAAAGCTTAAATGTACTTTGTAATAAAAGCTTAAAGATACTTGGTAATAAAAGCTTGAAATACTTTGTAATAAAAGCCTAAAAATAATTTGCAATAAAATCTTAAAGATACTTTGTAATAAAAGCTTAAAAATACTTGTAATAAAGCCTAAAAATACTTTGTAATAAAAGCTTAAAAATACTTTGTAATAAAAGCTTAAATATACTTTGTAATAAAAGCTTAAAAATACTTTGTAATAAAAACTTAAAGATACTTTGTAATTAAAATTTAAAAATACTTTGTAATTAAAACATAAACATACTTTGGAATAAAAAACACTCTTTTAGCGAAAAATGAAGAATCATCTACCAAACAATAACTATAATATTTGAAGGACGTGTGTGATATTTTCTAACTGTATTTCCCACTTTTCAAATAAATTAAAATAATAATAAACTAAATATTTTCCTTTATCAATAATAACAAAACAATATAACTTTCGCTTCCTAATCCACTTTTTTTGCATGCATTAAAATAAAAATTTCAAGTGGAAAAACCCCCAAGTATTTGTTGGATTGTAATTATTTCCTGTTCAACGCAGCAAACAAACGGCACTTACGCTCACGTCTCGCTTTAAAAGTAATTAAGTTATTTATTCTCACCTAACCTATTTAGACCGGGCTCATTGTTCAATGGCGTGCATTTCGTTCCAACAACGTCATTATTCCTATCGAGGCCTTCAAACCCCATTGTGATACGTATGGCATTTCGTTAACAGCCTCTCCCGCGGTTTTTGAAAAGGAAAGTACCAGAATCCATGATTCGTTTCAATACAACACACGACAACTTCATTAGAAATCAGACTAGGGCATTCAAAGTTAAGTAATTCGAAATGAAATCGAGAAAGAAAGTTTTCGAACGAAATGTGAATATACACTGAGTGTTCAAAATAAAATGACCACCTTACGTTTTTAAATAAATGAGCTATGGCGTCGATCCAGAGGAAGAGATAGGTATAAAAGAAAAGGAAAGGTGCTGTCTTACAACGTTAGTAGAAGTGTTTTGCTCGAACAGGTATGGATAAAAAATATAATTTGACGGACTTAGGCTGATTGTAGGTGCTCGGTATCGTGAAGTAAACATCAGCAAAATCGTCGTATTTGTGAAATGTTTAAGATAAGCTGTAGTGAAAGTGTTTAAGGACTGGACTATTACCCGAATTACAAGGACTCAAAAGTTAAGTAGTTCCAATATAAATTTCAAAACGTGAATTCTTTGAAGAAATTTGAAATGTATATAGGCATCCTAAATGTGTGTGTATATATATATTACTGTTTACACACATTACAGCTTTTATAAGCGATGAAATACCCTTTAAAGTTCAATTGAAACGCTGATAGCTTGCCTTTTATAAAGTAAGGGGTATAAGGAACAACTCAGCCTAATTTTATTTTCCTGGATATACGGAAAATTGGATAATTAGTGGTAAGGGAGAAAATGAGTAGGTGAAGGCTTTCGCTTTTTGGTATTGAGATGAATTTAGCGAAGTACTAGTATTAAAAAAATCTTTATATAAAATTCCGCATTTCAAAATCTTTTGAGAAAGGCAAATTATATTTACTCATAATGCCAAAGCGGAGCTTCTATGTAATAGAATTTTTTTATTTCTTATTTTCAAAAATTCATCTTGTTCGTAAATATACGTTTTCTTAATATATATAACTTATAGTTTTCAACAGAGAGTTTCAGTAGTGAGTTCAGTTTTCTAGTCATAACATCCTTTTCTAACATCCCTTTTCAATATGTCATCACCAAAACACAAGACTTATTCATGTTATATATGGAAGAGTTCCTATGTTTATTTATCCCAAAGTAGCACCCTCATTTCTTGGAAGAATATCACGGCTGGATTCAAAACGTGGAAAAATATCAATATTGGCCCATCGCCCACTTTGAAGATTTTTTTTGGAGAATTCAGGTATTTTAAATCTACTTTCTGGTAAATTAGCATGTTGGGTTGGTTCTACTTTGGTTGAAGAGTTTCACGTATTCGTATTACTTAGCTATCACAAACACTTGTTTATAGCAAGGGTTTTAATACTTCTTGGTCTCTTTTTTCCTTTTGAAATTATGTTACATTCATTTTTAAGAATAACAAAAAATTACTTTTTTGTATGCTATATTCTGAGTTCTAATTGTCTGGACCGTACGGTCTCCTGGGGAAAATATGTGCCAGACAATGCTGGACGCATGACATTCGACGCCGAACAGAAAGAGGTTACTTAAAACGACGCACCATAGAAAATCGAGAAATTTATGTTCTAATTCAATAGAAAGAGACAAACTACAGCGGTTTTAAAAGCTTTCTTATTTATTTTTTTCTAGAAAAATCTCTGGAGTTTCATGGAAAAATCCATGGAAATAAACCTTTATTAAAAAATACTCTATTATATAAGAAATATCAAAATAGGTGCATACTTTAAATCGTCATGCCCAGATGAATATAAAAAATTTTAGTCAAAGAATGAAAAATTAGTTGTAATAACTCAGGTTTTCTTACTATTGATTCATCGATACAAAATGAAATAGAAAACCGTCTCTTCTGAATTACTACTTTGATTGCTTCTTTGATCAGCATAGAATTTCATACGTTCAGCATTGTCCAGCAGGAGATCTTTCCGGCAATTTGAAGAAAAATTTTAAAAGCGCTAAAATCACTAATATTAGTGGTTGTTTGCTTGATTTACGATTATTTTAAGATTTTAATGTTTATTTATAACAACTTAATTTTTTAGTTTATGATTTCTCAGTGTTCAGTGATACGAGTTAAAGAACCTCTTCTCTGAAATATTTTGATACCTTATTATTAAGTGGTGAGTAAAATGATATGTTATTTAAGTGACTCATTTATGACCTAATGGAAGCATTATCACTTTTCTATAAAGTGTTATCCTTGTGTAGCTTGGATTACATAACATCATGTACCATGGATGGTACCTTTTCATTTTATAGGAGGATACCAAGAAGCAAAATAGAGAGGGGGGGGGGTAGAAGGAATACTTTTGATCTTGAATCCATAAAAATGCTCATAGAAGCTGCTACAGCATCGCATGAGAAGAAAATTTCTATAAGAGGAGCGTGTAAAGTTCTTAAAAAGATAAATGTGCTACTTTAATGCGGCAAATTAAATCATTCAAAACATCTGGTGTTGACCGAGTAGGTCAAATGATAAAAAAAAATGTGTTTTTCCTTATTTTTATAGTGATCCAAGATGCATTAGGTTGTTATACAAGGTATAAGAGAGTCTTGTTCCATTGATCAGTCGTGTGCAGTTTTTAAAAAAAAAACATTTAAGAACTAAGAATATATATAATCAATACTTATAAGTCAAGAAAAATAAAGGTAGAAGGAGATTGTGAGGGTTAAAATAGATAAACGATGATAAATAGGAACTTTCCAATGATATTTTTTAAAAAGTGATCCAAGGTACAACAGTCCCCCTATATAATTACACGCATTATAATCTATCAGCTGTACACTTTCTGCATTCCAGGCTCCAAATGAGAAACAATGGTGACATAAATGCTTAGCAAATACGTCTAATGAATCGATATTAGGTTAATCGGATTGATTTAGTTTTCTAAACACGTTTAAGGAACCGGAACTTGAACTTTTGATGCATCAAGCACGATAGGGAGCTGCACAGAGTGCTAATAGATAGATTATACAACTTCATCATCGAGGTCCGAGGAAAGTCAGATGAGATCTGATAGCAATGTTTACAATGTCACGCAACACTACATATTTAGACTCGTTTCCCATAAATAAAACCAACATTGTGTCTGTTGGTCTGTCTACTCATACGAAACATAACGTTTATTAATTAAAAAACACAATTAGCCAATTAAAATGTGACACACATTTATATATAAAAATTAAAAACAATACAGGCCTTTTGAAGTTTTGTTTTTATTTTAGAAATTTGGCATACTTTCTATATTCATCTTCAATTATCAAAATATGCTACGTAATACGTAATAAATACGTATCACTTAAAAATCATTCATATATTAATTTTAAATATATTAAATTTGTTTGGGGTGTGATGTAAAGCCGGCGCCACATATGCGGTATTCGCCGAATCCCGAGCAACGAAACCTTCAATATTCGCCTTAAGACGCATGTGTGGATGGGTCGCTCGGTATTCGGCAAGTGCCGCGTCGCTCGCGTTTCGACGATTTTCAGCACCACACTACAAAGTGCTCGCCTTATCACGAGCAACTTCGCTCGGGTTAAAGCGAGCAAATTGAATAATTGCGTTTCCCACTCATTTCGGGAAAATGGAACACATCTCGAAGGAAGCTCAATGGTGATTGGCTATCGATATTTTATTCTATATTTTGATGGCCAATTACCATTGACTATCAATATAGTACTATTTTCTTTTTATTTAAAGAGTGAATATTGTTCTTTTCGTATCAATTTGACTTTAAAATATATCGTGGTGTTTGTTGTGTTATTATTTTAGAATTTTTATTTAGTTTATTCATTTATTTTTATGAAGTTGTCTGTTTCACTTAAATATTTGTGTTCCATTTACTTATTTCATTTATTTATCAATTAAATTATTTCATTTTATTACTTATTTATATTTTTGAAGCATTTAACTATTTTTATGCAGATGCGAAAAAATGAAGATATTATTTTAAAACTTCTATTCGAGTTTTCAGTGTGTTTAAACGATTTGAAATCTCACGACCTAAATAAAATGGAGTTTTGTCATGAAACGTCTTTAAAACCATCTATAAAGGGTGTGTGTAGGGACATAGTAGTCATGATAGAAACACCATTTTACGCTTTGAGGATAACCGATTCCGACACTATAACTTTCTAAAAATAGCACGTTTGACATAAATTTGGTCTAGCCGATGATCTAAAGTTTCATATTTAAAAAACTTTTTGGTGTTTTGATCTTTTTTTTATCGTATATAAGTTGTTAATTTGACTAAATTATTTGTTCATATAATTTTTTTATTTATTAATTAAATTAATTTATTTGTTTTTTCATTTCGATTTCTTGCATTTAACTGTTTTGATGAAGACACAAAAATATGAAAATATTTAAATAGTATTTTAAAACCTCGAAATGAAATGTCATTGTTTTAAACGTTTTGAAGAATCTTGAGTTGAAAAATAAAATTTGGTTTTGATGTAAAACAGTTTTAAAACCAGCTATTCCTTAAGGTGACAGATACATTCTGATACTATAACATAGTAAAATAAAGCACGATTGTTATAAAAGGAAATTTGGCGAAGATTCGTGTAAAATCTTGAACTAAAGCAAAGCACGTACGGAGAGCGGACGTGGAACATACGCGGAATCAGGCGTAGCAGTTTGCATATCTTCCTCTGTTAGCGAGGTTTCCGTTGATAAACGCACCTTATTTAGATATTAGTTATCGGTATTACTTAATATGTCAATTTTAAATCTATATAAGATATTTTTGGTTGAATTGACGTCGCAATAAAGTTACAGAATAAACTACAAGCGACGGTTTCGGGTTCTATCCACATAGAAAAATTCGGTAACACTGTTTTTGTCATTGTGAACCGTGGTCAAATGACATCGACAACACCTGAGCTGGCACCCCACTGGTTAATTTTATTACAAAAAATTTCAAACGTTTAAAAACATATAAGTTTTCAACACCATTGACAGTGAAGCAACAATGCCAAGTATTTTACTTTTATTGTTGCTGAATACTTTATTTTTATCGACATGATATTACAAGGCTATATTCGTAAAGGCTTTTTTAATCCTTAAATTTTAGGAATTTTAATATAAAAAAAAATAATAATAATATAAAAATTTTAATATAATAAAAAAAAATTCTTGCAAAAACATCACTTTAAATATCAATCGCAATAGCATGTAAAGTCATGAACGTAAAAATTAAAAAAAAAAGTACTAGGTTTAGGTATTTTCAAAACTACTCAAAATAATTGAATAAATCTAGATTTTGATAAAGTTTATTTTACACAGTGCACAGAGAGTGATATGCGGTGGCTACACAAAAATCGAGCAGCTTTTACTACGAGTAACGCCGGGCCATATTGCTAAAATACCAATAAAACAGTAATTAACGATATAACTTTTTCCGAAAATGGATAAACAAAAGCAAAGTGTCAATCTTCATACGTTTAATCTCGACATCAAATTGTGAATAGTATTCACTGTCGAATATTAATATAATTTTTTTAATGAACTCTATGTTGACCTGGTGTCGATATTATATCTTGTAAACAAATAATCGTTAGTACATTGGCTAAGAAAAAATATACTATGCTACAAAATTTCAACGGTTTCAAGGAATCTCCATGTGCATGGCATTCTGGAATCTATGAAAATAATAATAAAATATTGCACTCGCAAATGGCTATGAGCATAATGAAAATGTAACACAAATAAAAACAACTGATTTCCAATTTTAAAAAAATTTCATTGTAATTATCACAAATTAAAAATATGTTTTTAATGAACATAAAAGTATTAAAATATATTTATATTGTACAAATCTGTTAATAAAATAGAATATTTTTCCATCATAAAACTATTGCTTCCTACTGCGAATAAATGTTCTGAAATCGGCAAGTATACTCGCAAGAAGCCGAGTTGCTCAGGTTTTTGTAATCCGAGCAAGTAATAGTAAATCGCTCGGGTTATGGCGAGTCGCTCGGGTTAAAGCGAGTCGCTCGGTATTCGGCGAATACCGCATATGTGGCGCCGGCTTTAGATAAAGGCTATGGCTTTCAGTTTTGTCATTCTTAAATTATAGTGCATGTAATGATTGGTACAATATACTTTTTGGATAAATTTATTATTTTTATTTGTAGACTTTGAAATCACCAAAACTAAATTCTATATTAACAGATAAGTGAAAAAATTTAAATTTATTATTTATATTATTATTAACTGTACTACATTTCATTATTGATGTAAGTTTTCATATTTTAACTATTAGTTACAGTTTTTTTAAGTACCAACGAATATCATATCTCCTTTTTTTTTCTTAGAGACTACACTGTAAAAGCCATCGCTAAGAAATCTTCTACTAATGCATTGATGGATTTGAAAATTCATAAATAAAAATCTTAGTTTTGCAATGTATCTCAGTAAAAATATAAAAAAAGATAATTTTCATTTATATTGAAAGTATTCTAGCCATGTAATCAATTTCATTTTCTTTCATCTTCAATACTTGCGAATGGTTTTGATTTTTTAAGCAAATCTTAATTTATATAAAAATATGAATGCTAGAAATTTTTTGTCGAAATCTACCATTTAAAAGACAATATTTAACATTTACTTCAAAGAAAATAATCAATCTTTAGATCAAACAATAAAGTCATTATAAGTGTGAATTACATTTATTACATATAAATGGGTTATTTTAAGTGAATATTAGTACTGTCGCAACGTTTTTAAACGTTTCTATTGTATAATAAATCAGTGAACAGCATTACATTAACATTTATAGAAAAAAAAATTAGTTTCTACACATATATCAATAAATCTTCTATTTTACTTTCATGTGATAATTAATACATATATTTCATTGAATTGTGAAAATAAAAAGTAAACAATTGATTTGTTTAGTTTAAGAAATAATCGGCGTTTTATTTCGTTATGTGTTCAACGTTATAATGAAATAGTCATTCTTCTCACCGACATACGGATCAATTTATGTTGCTTAAGTATTGGTAGGCAAAAGATTTCAAAACTGAAAATTGATTATACCTTCAGCAAGATATACGCACAAAAAAGATGTTAAATTCAAACATAAAATAGTATTGCACTTTTATTGTTCGCTCAATTCAACTATTTTGTAAATGACAGCTAACGTTAAATTATGGCGAGTCGCACTAGAGGGTAAACTTAACACAACAGTTATAGTCAGATTCATTATTGTCCACTAACACATTTATCTAAATGTGAATATAAAAAAAGTTTTTCGTTGATTATAAACATGTATTTCTTTAATCTAAGGAAAAAATAATTTTGTTACAAATACTTTTTTTTAAAAATATTTTTAAACTTTCTTGTGAGTCACATAAAATGAAAATTCTTAACATGGATATTTAAACGCATTCTCAAAAAGCAGGTAATAAGGGGCCTAGTTCTTATATAAGACAGTTCGGGAACTTAACCGAATACTTATATAAATTGGTAAAAATTCGATCTGTAAAGCTCACTACTTCAAAATAATAAAGTTATATAAACTCACTGCTATTTTCCTGAAAAAGTGAATAACAAAGAGCTTGATTCTTAGATGATATTTCATTATAAGCCAACCAGATAACTTAAATGAATAATTTTGTATATTTATAAAAAAAATGACAATCTCCAAAGCAACCATTTAAAAAAAATTCGACCACTTAAAATGTAAATTCTGTAAAATAATGGTTCTTTTAATTTTATAATTTTAAAGGAAATGGATGGTAATTCGAATTCAAAACAGCCGTTTCCAAGATATCCCATCTGTTACCAAGACATAAAATGTGTTCCAACAACATTATATCGCTCTAAGCGAGCTCTCTCCCAGAGCCATTGTAAAAGTGTTACAGTCCAACAGCGATCCAAAACAACGTTCGGCATTACCTAAATACATTCTCAATTGTAAATGAATAGATAATATCGAGGAACATCCCTTGAAAACAAGTTCCTGGATCATAATGTGACGACCTACATGGGATCTATACTCTGAGGCAAATACCATAAACTATTTTTTAGGGTCACGTGGTGCCCATCCCAAACATGTAAATAAACACTGTTATTCCTTTAGTGTTCATCTCTCTCGAGTGTGTTTAAAAACATTGTAATAAAACTTGATTTCCCAAGAAAAAAATAGGAAATCTTGTGTTAAAACATGCAATTTCAAGTCTTATACAGTGTAATTTTTAGGATAGTAATTTGAAGATATTAGACTTCCCTAACATCTTTTCTAATTGATGCATTAAGTTTTTGTATCAGATATTCTTCGATATACGCTCTTTTTTGATATCTACTTTGTTTTTGAACAAAATCCGTCTTTTAGGAGCTGCAGAGGGTTTGATTTTTATCTTAAAAAGTTATTAGAATGCTAGTGGATTGATTAGTTGAATACTTTTAGATTGTATTAATATTGTTTAAAATGGGTTAGATCTGTACCTTATAACCAGATGAAAGTAACTCGAAACTTGTATTTTAAAGATAGGTGAAAAATCCATTTCAAAATCCTTATATATGGTTCTTAGGGTTCAGATTTAAATTCGACAAGTTATCAATTTTTCATAACTTGTATTTAACAATAAACTTTATTTTATTATATTTCAAACTTATCCCTTTTATTCATTGTTAGTTAATATTAGGTAAAATTTGCAATTGAATATGGCAAAAATAAAAGTGTGCTATTTAACAGGGTGATCACAAATTTTGTGGAAGTGGTGATTGTTTGGCTGTATTACATCGAATCTTGACTGCATATTAACTCAATCAGTTAAAGAAAATGGGGTTTAAAAATGGTTATTAAGTTGGTTAACAGAAACGTTGAGAAATAGAAATATACCGCTTCAAAAATTTAAATACAAAGAAAATAGACCAGGAATGCCGCCCTCAAAAGATTTTTTTCGGATAAATAAGTTTTAAAATTTATTTCCCTGTGTTAACATTTATTTTAACAGATATTTTACTTATCTTAATCATCAGTATTAAGAATCAGATAGCAAAAAATTCCTGAGAATTGGAGTAGAATCAAGATAAAAAAACAGCATAATTTTATCGTAAGTTATATCGAAAGTGAGGGCCATTATCATGAGGTCAATATACTTATTTTAATTTGAGAATAGTCAACTTATTTCAAAATAGAATTCCTCAAAATAAAGTATAGGTCTGTAAATCCGTTTGCCGGCGTCATATAAGAAACAGATTTCGGCTGTCAAACATGTATTCTCATTGTTTGGTGCGAAATACTGCAATTTAATTCCACTCCAATTTTTGACAGTTTTAAATGTCATTATATTGCGACAGCACTGTCTCTTTCAGTGAAATAAATTTAATATCGATAAAACCAGTTTGATTTAGTATATTTTTCTAACCAAAAATTAACTTTCGAAAAGGAAATAGCGCAAATCCCACTTCTTGTATATAATTTTGAGAACACTTTTGCGATTCGTAAACAAATTCCTGAAACTAATAGAAAAACATTTTTGAATAAACCTTTTCTTTTTCATTAATTTGCGATACTATGGGCATTTGAGATCTATCCCGAAGGAAAGGTTGGTTTGTTGATTGATTGATTTTATTAATATCACTCTAGATCTGCACAATGGGCTATTGGCGATGGTTCAGGATGTTTCCCAAAGGAAAGATCCAGAAACACTGAAACGTAAATTTGAACCATGGTCAGATGACAAGGACAACACTTAAGGTGACACTCCATGCAACATTAAAACGCGTGAGGACATTGGACCACGACGGATTAAACGTCCACCATTCTCCTATACACGGTGGATATTTTTTGGTGTGCGAAATGGATAACCCTACGATCACCAGATCGCTACACACTTGCTGGTGATCCAAAAAGCAACCACTGTATAGAGAGGCGCACGTGCTTTTTACGTCCCGAACTGAAGACCGATTTCAGTTTCTGAGAGTTGCGTAACAAATAGAAGTTACGATTTCGCCTGCCTTCGACCTTTCGGCCTTCAGTTTGTGACGTAAAAAGCATGTACCATACGGCTTTATATACAGTAGGCGCTGATCGAACTCACGCCCATTGGATGTTGTGTCAAACGCCCTCAACATTCGGGCATTTGACACCGGCCCCCGAAAGAAAGATACTAGGACAGTAATCTTTATCCTTGGTCAAATGACGACGACAACACCTGAGCTGGCAACCCAATCTCCAATGCGACCAGCGTGAGAACCTTTGGGACGCGACAGACTTAAATTGAACAAGACACCTTTAGAATACGATGTTCAGTTGGACGACAATAATCGAACTCTGTATTTTCCTATTTCTACATTCATTAGCAACCAACAAAACCAAATATCCTTTAATTATTTGGAAGTGAAAGTGGAACTTACAGAGCAAGTTTTAACGCTGCATGCTCATACATTTTATTGAATTTTCACTTCCTCTTATCTTTATTTTTAAAACTACGATGAAACTATGTATTCCAATACAGCAGACCAGTTATTTCAATTTAAGCACCATCAAAATAACGAGGTCACTTCTTCCGAAGAAAAATAATCAAACAGGAAAAACATTCCAAAACATCCTCGGGATGCGGAGATTTCATATTCATCACGATTTACATATTTGTACGATTACAAGTTATGGTTTGACGAAGGGCAAATAAATTAAAACGGGATTGCATGAAATTTTTTGCATCAACTATTTGAATATGACTTTTTAATTTGCAGTTTTTGTGTTTTGTTTTGATTAGATACTTACAACTGTGTTTTTTTAACTATTTTTTTTTTATAACCTTAAGTATATTTTAATTGTAATAGGTATAAGGAACGGTCAAACTGGAGCCGTCGAATGGCCAATCAATGACAAAAACACAATAACACAGATGATGAATATGATATAATATGACTTCTTAATTTGCAGTTTTTGTGTTTTGCTTTGATTACATACTTATAACCGTGTTTTTTTTAAACTATTCTTTTTTTTTTGATAACCTTAAGTCTATTTGAATTGTAATAAGTATAAGGAATTGTCAAACTGGAGCCGAGGAAAGGCCAATCAATGATAAAAACAAAATAACACAGATGATGAATATGATATAACAGAACTTCTTAATTTGTGGTTTTTGTATTTTGTTTTGATTAGATATTTATGCACAACCACTATTTTTAAACTCGTTTTTGATTACCTTAAAATTTATTTTGCAGATATTTGTTTATGATACTTTAATTTTATATTTTTTCTTAAATAAAACAGGATTTTGATTATTTATGGACTTTAAAACATTTATGTTTTAATAAGCGTAAGCTTCTGCTTAGTTGTGCAATCAATGATAAAACCAAAATAACACAGATGATGAATATGATATAATATGCAATGTTTATTGGAGAGATATCTAAGAATTGTTCGCAACTTATTTGTATAAAAAACTCTTAACAGGTTTGTCAAGACTGTAATGTAATTTTCCCAATCTCGTAATACAATCCAAATATTATTTTTACAGAATTTAAAAATACGAAATATTAAATCACAACTCTTTAGATATTTTTAAGAACAGCGTTGTTTCGGATTTCATTTAGGATTAAGATATCAATCCAGTAGAAATTAAAAAAAATTGATAATAAAAAAATTGCTAATATTTATACATATATATTTATATTCTTTTATAAAAGATAATCACGAAAGATAATATTCGTTGTTATTGTTACGTGAAATCGTTTTCAATACAAAAATATATTTAAATGATCTCAAATTTATGTACAATTTTACAGTACCAAACTAACTAATTTAATAAAGAAAAAAGAATTTAAAGATTTACTGGAATATTAAACTTTAATGTTTTTATGAATAACCTTTTCATTTATCGAAATACTTATCAGAAAATAATATCCTTCTACCATTTATTTCACTGCAATTTTTAAGCATTTAAACCTATATCTCCTACTAAGTTATAAAATTAAAGATAGCTGTCATTGAAATGGATTTTGGTTTAAATGCTGTAAAAATGTGTTTGTGCTAAATTTGCTGATCATTTTCCAATAATAAATAAAACATTTATATATTATGTATCCTTCTCATAGAGAAAAGTGAGAGGATGTAGAGCACTTTTTACAATATCACTTATACCTAAATATTTTACACCTATCGAAAAGTGGAACTGATTATGTTATATTCTTGCATGTTCTAATATTAAAAAAAATACAAATAAAGTCTAAATATAATAATTAAATTTTATAATCGTATTTAGAAATTGTAAAAATTGTGTCCCATACCTGTCTCCATATCTCCCATTCTAATGTCCCACATAAAAGGGGGGAAAGGAGACATTAGAATGGAAGGAATGGGACAGACTTAACTTTTTTCTATATATAATAGAGTGAATTTTATTATTTGTCCAGTATATGTTGAAGATTAAGTAGTATTGGGCTCGTATAGTCTCAAAAATCATGTGTGCTTGGGGCAATATCATCATTATTTAATTTTTAAAAATTATTCTAGAGGCATTTAACTGTGGAAAGTTTTTTATCAAGGCTTTTTGATCTTTTAACATGATAAAAGTACATAATATCAGTATATATTTTTCAATTCACACTAGATAACTTCTATGTTCGAAAATTAAATATAAAAAAATATTTCAATCCTGGGACATGTTCCATTCCGTCCTCATTTATGCCTCCCCTGATATATTACTTTAATAACATAGCTCATTACATAAATCCTACTAATTTAAACTTAAATTAATTACTAGTTAATAGCCCCCAATTTGTCTTGTTAGTTTACCAACTTAAGATATTTATTGTTTTAGATTATATATGTAAAAATATCAATCAAATAATAAAACTTAACATTTACTTTTGAGGTACAAAACAAGACATTCCAAACAAAAATTCTTTTAATATTGTAAGCTGGAAGTATATAGAATAAAAATGAGTTTTTTTATAGCAGCCTATATAGCAATAACATTGTAAATAAATTGCATTGTTTTATTTTTAAAAAAAAATGTAGTCGTCCCACTCCTACCACTGTCCCATACATCCCCACTCTTCCCTATATATAAAAATAATAAAAAAACGCTTTCATTTTTTTATTCTATTATTAAGTTTTTAATTTAAAAGTAAAAAAACACATATTGATATTTCCTTGTAACATCCTTATTGAATATCACAGCTTCACATGTTACAACAGTTTCATATGTTACAAAAATATCACTACTCTTTTTCTACACCACGGTATGCTACACTTATAAAGAACAGAAGGGTATCCAAAGTTTCAACAGAGTCAATGTACAAGAGCACAATCAAACTTTTTACTACGAAGTTCTGTAGTGTATTCAATTACCTTGTTGAAACTAATGAAGATAACAAGTCAACACAAAAGATCTCCGAAAAAACACGTAATCTGATATAAAAAGCATACGTTTCTTCAGACATAGAGTAAAACTCTTTAATTAACTTTCCTTTAGAAACTCCAACATCGACATAGCTCTTTGAAGGAAAAAGTTATTCTGTTCTTTAAAGGGATAATAAGGATTAGTTGCCGACTTTTCTTTCAAGCGTGAATTGTTATATCCTTATTGAGAGTAAAAGTTTGCGGTTATTACTTAGCATCTGTCAGTTTAAGTAATACTACTGATGCTTATTGTGCGCTTGAAAGTAAATAAATCCTCGTAAGCATATGTCTCAATTGCATATAGAAGTTGCGTTTTATGAAATGACTACTTATTTCATGAAATTTCTAACTTTCGAATTAGTCATTTCAGGAAATATATAACTTTAAAATATCATCAGTGATTTCCTGAAATGTCCTTTTCAATCAGTCATTTACTGAAATATCGAACTTTCCATTATTCTTTTTATTAAATTTCCGAATTTTAAATCAATCATTTAATAAATTGTTGAACTTCTAAATTAGGCATTTTGTGAAATATGTTAAGATCGGTATTTCTTGAAGTCTCCAATTTCCCAATAAATCAGTTCAAAAGACTCTTGAAAGAGTTATATAATTTTTTTCAAGAAAAGTCTATTTTTTTCAAATAGTTATTTTGTAAGATGTCACTCCGATAAGTATTTGATTACCTTATATGTTTGTAAAGTATTGTATGTGTGTAATAACAAGAGACCATATGCATATAATATCTTATACCGTTAATTTAAATATAAAGCAATTAACATAAAAGAACATTTTTCATAAGAATATTATGCGAATTTATTTCAACACTAAAAATTATATAATAAAAAGGGAGATAAAACGTCGAATTCATTAAAAATAGTTCACAATGAAAGTATTAACCTAAAATTAAAATTAAATTTACATTTATGTGTTACTTTCTTTCAAAAAAACTAAAAATTAGGTTTTTAATTTTAACGGAATCGAATAGATTAACCTAATATAAGTACAAATAAAATCGAAAGGTAGGTTTCACATAACCTAGTTTCCCTGAGAAACGTATAACGGCGAACTCTACATTACGTGTAATACACAATTATAAAATCGCAAAAAAAATGGCCGCAGCAATTTAATTGTGTGAAAACTATTACATTTATTTAATGAAACTCAGCAAATTTCCCAAGTGATGTTGAATTTTATTAAGACAATGCAAATGAATAAATGTCCTTCAAACTTGACTTTTCATTTAAACAATTGTAACTTAATAATAACATACAAACCAAGTCAATTTTAAAATATTGTTTGATGACTTTATAACATATTGTTAAAAAATAAAGGCAAGAAATATTTTCTATTATATATTTTAATGAAATTGAAAGTGTTCAAAAACAATAGATTTTGAAATCCTTTTCGATTGGATCACGAAAGTTTAAATAAAAACCATAAATTGCTTTTATCAAATACTCATCCTAGATACTTTTTTTGTATTTTGCCCTAAATATACTGAATTCCTTTTACCTTAATTTTAAATAAATGTATTTCCTTGATCATTTTTATTTCTTTATTACAAGTAGCCTAATTTCAATACAATGAACTTATTCAATCTTTTCAAAACGAAGGGTATTTTTTGAGCAATGCATTGTTAATCTATTCGATTCCGTTAAAATTAAAAACTTAATTTTTAGTTTTTTGAAAGAAAGTAACACATAAATGTAAAGGTAATTTCAATTTTAGATTAATACTTTCATCATGAACTATTTTTAATGAATTCGCGTTTTATCTCCCTTTCTAAAATATCATTTTTAGTGTTGAGATAAATTCGCATAATATTCTTATGAAAAATGTCCTTTTATGTTAATTGCTTTATATTTAAATTAACGGTTTAATATACTATATGCATATGGTCTCTTGTAACTACACACATACAATACTTTACAAGCCTATTAGGTAATCAAATACTTATTGGAATGTCTAAACATCTTACAAGATAACTATTTGAAAAAATAGACATTTCTTTAAAAATTTATGTAACTCTTTCAAGATTATTAAATATTGACTTATTGGGAAATTGGAGACTTCAAGAAATACCGATCTTAACATATTTCAAGAAATATACTTAGCCTCCATTTTTTATTTGGTCTATGCCTAAACCATAAATATATTATTGCCCTTGGAATATATACAAATTAAGCTCAATTAAAAAACTAAATGTGTATTATATAGTTAATATATTATTAGAATTTAAATCCTCACGTCAGACAATTTAAATATTTTTTTTAAAAGTAACTATAGTATTAGTTACTGAATTTTATTATAGTTCATAAAATTAATACCTTAAAGTAATTTTATAAATTTTATTTATGTTTGGCAAAATCCATTTTGTCATAAATAAGGACAATAAAAAATACAATTAAACAAATACAAATTCTAAAGTAAAATTATTTTTTTAATTATTTCATTAATATGTTTCTTCTTAAACTTATTTGGTTTTATATAAAACATTGTAAAATCAAGGATGTAAATAATCCAATAATAAAAGTATGATTTTCAGGTAAATTTGCAGGATAATTATTTATTTATTCTGTGTTAGCGTAAAAGAATAAAAAATAATACGATTCAGTGAAGATCATTTAATTTCTCAAACCAAATCCAGCTTGTAGTTTTAAAAATAAACATTAAGCAATCCAATTATGCAAGACCGATTAAACTTTTTAATCTAAACAATTTAAACAACTTTTTATTTTAGCTAATTGAATTCACGAAATATTTACAGCAATTGTCAATATTGTTTAATTAAATATCTACAATATGAATTGATTTGATTTCTTATTCTTCATGAGGTAAACTTTCTTATAAATGGACCATAGTTTTTAAATAACCATATGAATCATTCAATAGTTTTATTCAAACATTCGCTAGCTTTATTGTCTGTCAGAATTTTAAAAGCATATGTACTTTTGCAGAAAATATCCACGAAGGAAAAAAATTTTAAGACACAAAGTAAGTTTAAAAATTTTTAATAGGATTTTTGACAACATTTAATTTTTTTTATTTTATAGTTTTATAAATAAAAATTTCACTAGTTTTTATTAGCCTTTCGCATTTTAAAATACAATGAACTTTTGGGAAAATTTTGCATCGGGCAAAATTAAAAGAATATAAATACAATTTTGAATACATGCACTTGCTGCTAATTTATAAATATATATTTTTAGTTTGGAAGTTTTCATGGATATTTAGCGGTTTGAAACCTTACATAATTTTGTGGAGTATCTGCAATGAGTAAATTTTTCAAACAGGAAAAATAATGATGCTGTCATTTTAAATGCAATTTTGTATATATGCACTTGCTACATTATTAAAATTTTATAAGTTTTGTAGTTTTCATTGATCTATAATAGTTTGATATTTATAAAAAATTTGACAAATCTGCACAAAAAAAAGTTTTCAACACAAAAAATGACTGTCTAATAATTCCGAAACGACTCACTTTCTAAATTATAAATATTTTTTTTCATAGATATTTATTACTTCAAAACCTTTTATACTTTGGGGAAAATCAACAAAATTTCAAATGCACAAGATAAAAGTCAAATAATTTTAAATAAGATTTTGATTAAATGCACTTTCTAAATTGTAAATATTTCTTTTTCATTAATTTTTAGTAATTCAAAACCTTATACACTTTTGTAGAAAAACTGCATAGAGCAAAATTTGCAAACACTCAAAAAAACTAGTCTAATAAATTTAAATGCCCTTATTCTAATATTTTTTATAAATCTTTAGTAATTCAAAACCATATATATTAATGTGGAAAAAATGCACGGAGAAAAATTGCAAATACACAAAATAATGATCTAATACTTATACCCACAATTTTGAATAGATGCACATGCTAAATTATAAATCTTCTGTTCAAAAATCTATAGTATCCATGTAAGTAACTTTTAGTAGCCTTAGTACTCAAAATACTGAGTTAATTAATTTTAAATATAATTTTGAATAAATGCAATTCCTAAATTATAGATATTTTTTTCATTTACCTTCAGTAATCCAAAATGTAACATATTTTTGTAGATAAAAAAATAAAACTACACAAAATAACGATCCAATAATTTTCAACGCGATTTCAAACAGAAACTAAACTGCATAAATTTCAGTTTCACTCATATGCCAAATCTTCAACAGTTGGTATCCCAACCGACTCCAAACCACAACTCACAAAAGTCCAATAAATAACCAATTTCCAATAATCTGAATTATTAAATTCCTGTACTTACTCTCTCCTTCGCTCTGCCTGCATGCTTTTGCACACTCTTGCTGATGGAACCGGCTTTGTTATCACTTGCCATTTTAATCTTACGCCAGGTTCCGTAAGGCTGAGCATACGGGACAGGGGCCAGGATGGGTGAGTGCTCAGAGCGTGAGTGACTTCAACCAACAACTTCACCTTTCTCTCACTGTCTCACTCGCTGGAAGGATTGCCAGCAACAGGTAAAGGTGTCGCCAAGACGAGACCCGGGATCTCGCCAAGTCGTTTTTTTTTTTTTCTGAAGGGGTTTGAGTGAGGGAATAAAGCAGGGAATGGGGTAGTTAACGGATGATAAGGATCACTGCCCTATAACGGAAGTTTTAAAGTTTGATTTAGTTGTTTAGGGTTGTTTTATTTGACATGGATTGCCCGTTTGGAAATATAGAATTTTGATTAAATTTATGTCAGCTTAAATTGGGATTAAATGGAATGATTCTGTTAACCGGGGAGTACAATAATGATAATTTAACAAAGTTTATTCCCTTTTTACTGCAAAACCAACTAATATTTTCAATATACTAAATCTTGTATGATGGCTCTAAGAAGTCCCAAACCAGAAAATGCCATATAATAGTACTTAAAACAAAACCATCCTTAACTGGATCGCATTACATCTGATTCTTAAACTGCTGAGTCTGCTTTTCAGCCGCCCTCGAATCCTAGCATATATCAAGAAAGGGAGCTTTTGGTTTGGGACTCCACATTGGTTTGGTTTTGGTTTTGTTAATTAACGTCGCACAAGAGCTGCACAGTAAGTTATTGGCGACGGTTCGGGGTCAATCTCGAAGGAAAGACCCGGAAACACATACACATTCACACACACATTTATACACACATTCATACATGCACCTCGTTATTTTAGAACCATGGCCAGATGACGAGGAAACACCCGAACTGGCACCCAACGTCTTCAATAGACGTCGGGACTTTGGACCCTGATCAGATTTATCGTGCACCAGTCCCGGACTCCACATTGGAGTAGGTTATAACACGTACATCCCTTTAAATTTCTTGTCACATAAATTCTTTGATCAAAGTCCTTACTAAACATTTTTAGCCTACACCATAGCAAATAAAAAAAAATTGGAATACAGTTCTAATGAGTTATTGCATTTATTACGTAGTTTTAATACGTCCTAAGACCCAAACCTCTTATAGGGTCATAGGGGTCAATTTGGTAGTTTAATATTTTTAAAAAATATTTTTTCAGGTCTCTAGGTATTTTGCGTGCACATTGCTTTTTCAGGAATAAAAAAAATGTGAAGAGTTAACGGATATTTGTTATTCTACGAATTGCTATTTTAAAATTAAATGTTTTACTATATTTAAAAAATATGTTTAAAGTCACTTTAAATTTTCCAAATTTAAATATAAAATAAGCCAAAACTAGTTTTAAAAACGTAGAAAAACTTCACTTTAGTGTACTATGGAAAAAAATTACGAAACATTGTTAATAATCGCTGAGAAAACGCAGAAAAGACACAGTTGAACAAATAGGTGTGAGGGGGGAATATCCGAGCTAAAATGTTGGCAGATGTGCTTTGCTACCTACCACTTAGCCATGGGATCTCAAGTTGATTGAATTAGGTAAGTTATAATAACATTAACACCAGCTTAATAGCCATTTTGTTTAAAGTATAATCGAAAAGTTATTTTTATCTCTCTTGACATTTTTGTATTTATTTTTATTTTTATACGATATTTTTATCTCTATACAGCTATTTTTATCTACTGAGAGTACTAAAGAGTATATATTTAATGTGAATTTGATTTAATTTCATTTAATTCTCTGAAACGTTATTGGGCATTATGATTTGGCTAGTAGATTCAAAATGGCGACTCGTTGAATCTACGAGCGTAAAAGTCATTGTTCCTATGTCCAGTTGTCCAGTATTATTACAGTTTTAAAAATACTTTTGCTAGAATGATCTTATTCAACACTTTTTTTTTTATTTTTCTGTCCAATCTCTTATAGAGACGAATATTTTTAGGAAATCAGGGGAAAGGTTTAAAGTTGGTTAAGAAAATAATATACAGGGTGGCCACAAATTGTTTGGGATGATCCTATTCAGCTGTATCAGGGTATCACATTCATCTGTATTGGATTAATAAAACATTATTTTTGCCCAACTACTTCGCTTATATTTGAAAGAAGTCGCTGTTATACAGCCAAACAAGATCAGATTTATTCTTTATTTCAAATTTATTCTTCATAAATGTAATTTTTATTGTTATTTGGAGTCTAATAAATAAACAAATTAGTTTAAAATGTTAATGATGCATTTGAATATTCAAGGGCAAATTATGCATTACAGTCTGGAGAAATTACCCTATGACATTCAACGTAAATATCTAAAACAACGACATTCAATGAAAACAAATTATAATATATATATTTTTGAAAAATCGTATATTGAATTTAACGTTTAAGGTATATTTTATGTCTGTTATATTATGAGGTCCATTTTTTGCAATATAGTCACAAATATGCGTTTTAAGATAAATCTGCATTTTGTCATTTCATCAGTCCTTGCAAAATTAACCTTGTGACCATAACAACAGCATTTTTGCGCGTTCTTGTATCTCCAGTTTTTCTACCAAACCTCATAAATTTTTAATAATAGAAATACTCAATTTAAAAAAAAAAAAATTCAAATCTAAAACATCGGAGTGTTCTATCTGTATTAAAAAAATACTTTTTTTTTTTCAAAAAAAGTTACTTGTCGGAAATATATATTAAAGTATTATGCATGAAAACCATTTTAAAATTTTTCATAGAAAAATAAATCTCCGCATTGGTAGAAGAAGGTCCAATCTATATTTTGGAGAATCTGAATTTTGATCACAATGTATTTGAAAAAAAAATTTATATGAAGCTTGCTTAGTTAGCCTTCTCTTGTATTGTGGCAAGGGCGGCTGAAAGTCCGAATAACGCAAGCGGCCGCTTGGGATGCTGGACTAAGGTGTGAACAAAATTTGAATGTAAAACTAGATTATTCTCGATTACCAAAGGGATTTTGTTTTGTTTTCAATATATATTTTAAAAATAATTCCTGTTTTAAAATAGTCCTGTAATGTAGTAGAACAGAATGAGCTGATTACACCGGAAAGCAGTGACGGCTCATGCACTACAGCAAGTACAGCCGGGCTGCACCTAAATTTGTTAGTGTATTTTAAAACTAAAATCAGATATTTTACTAATTTTCTTAAATGAAGATTAGAATTGAAAATGAAATTTCTACGGTAGTACACAAAATCTCGCGATAAATAGCAAGCCTGTTACCGTAATGCACAATTCAGGAGGGGAAAAAAGTCCATTCAATCAAAACTGTAGCCAAAAAGGGAAATTCGAAATCGGCTGCATCGTTGCCATAGCAACCTCTACGTAGTATGGAGATTCCCCTCCATGCCAGTGTACTGCATTTGTGAGAAGGTACAGCCGAAATGAATGTTCTTGTTTTAGCTGCACTTGAGATTCGATAAGCTGATTGGCTCTTGCGTGAAACGCGGGGATGAGTGGGTGAAACGAGAACTTACGAGAATATCTCCAAACGGAAATGGTTTTCGTGAAACATTTACTGTTTTTCTGTTGTTTCAGGACCATTATGGTCCTGTTGTTGTTTCGTTATTTAAGTTAGTATTAAAATTGATCGATTCGCATGTTTAAAAGAAAGGAGGATTGCTTTAATTTTCAAAAAACAAGTAAGTGTTTTTTATTTTTTTCGCATGTTATCATTGAATAATTTATAAAATTTATTTATAAAAATTGAAAGGAAACTTTGATTTGAGCAGTAAATAATAAAGAATTTCCGTTGATGTATGTTTTGTGGAAAATAAGGGGAGGGGGGGGGGGATCCCACTGCCGGAAAGAAATCGGAGTAAATTAGTTTCGTTAAAAATGTGAAGATTCTTGTTTCGTCAAAAGTCCAGTAATTCAAGAACGAAACGATTGTAAAATTAATGAAAGTGGACTTGTGATAATTGCATAATGTTCACAAATTATAAAATTATTTCTGAGAGTGCAGAAAAATGTCTACATTAGACAATAATCTTCAAATTTTGTATTTTAAAAATTTGGCTACAATATTTTAACTAGCTAGGTTAAGGCATTAAACCCATATTGCGTTCAAAATGGTATTTTGTACAAAAGAGAGGGATGCCAAAACTATGCTTGTGTTAAAACATCACTGAATTGTCCCTGCCTTGTGGATCTTTTTTACAGTAAAAAAAAATACTTTGAGTTTACAAAATTAATTGTTTTAAATTTATTGGAGTGAACAAAGTTTGAAATAGAGGTCATATAATTTTTTTCCCCTGTGACCAAGACATTACATTTTTAAATAATAAGTGCCAGAAAGCTCATCACATTTAATTTCCTAACATTCTTTAATCAGCCTTCTTGTGTATCAAAGCTAAAACTAGGTATTTTTTTATTTCTATTTGGGAAAAATTAGATTTTGTAGTTGAGAAACCGTTGTGGTTATTGAGAAGTCTTTTCTATAAGCTCCTAATTTTTTTAAGTAAGATAACATAAAATATAAGATTACCTGCTGTAATATTTATCCTAATATATATACAAATTATATTTATAAAATAAATACATTTCTTACCCACATAAAGAATTTTTTTAAACCTATTTAAATCCTATGATGCTCATGTTAATGAATCTCACTATAATGGTTGTTCTACGCCTATTTAATTATCACGCAGGAGAAAGAAATTAAGATGATTCGCTACCTCAAAATCGATGAAATTGTGAAAAAAAATAGGTGTAAAGTCATGCTTAAAACCTCTAGCATGTTTTCTCAAAGTTTTAAAACGATTGCGTAAATATTAACTACATTATACACGTATTTTTTTACTCCTTATCAAATGTGCCAGATAGAAACAGTAATAAACTGAATATAAAAGTAAGGTACATCTAAGCAAAATAATTTCACTCTATCAGAAGATTGCTTCTACAGAACATTTAGAAATATGTGTTCCTTGCCAAACGCTAACAAAATCATACACATTATCATGTGGTTCAGGTATCCCAAAGAGACATTTGTAAGCAAATAGCGTGTGACGTGTTTTTTGTCAAATATTATAGTATATGAATAAGACAAAGAATTATACATACTACGAAAAAGTCTTAAAAATCTCTATTGTGAGACGGGAAATTAATTTACCGAGACTGCGTGGTGATTGATTTGCGCAAAAAACAATAGAGAAAAAGGTTGCGCAATGCACAATCTCTTACTTTGCCGCCTTACCAGGGATTTAGCACTGAAACTTGTAAAAAATGCAATTGCAAAAAGAGGAAAGTTTTTTAAGAAAAAATAACCCGATACTTATGCTGAAGGATGCTTTTAATTTTACAGTGGGTGTAATGTATAAAAACACTAAATTTTTTCAGTTTTCCCTGCAATACACTCACCATTCTAGCAAACTATATAAATATCTGCAGTCAATTTTGGTTTAATACTTTTGAATAGTTGGAGGTTTTCAAAAATTATTTACAAGAATGAAAAGCTGTTTGGTACTGAGTCATTTTATTGTGTGTTTTGAAATTTTACATGCATTGAATACTGAAAAGGACATTGTTATTTAAGGTTGCAGAAAATAAAATAATAAATATTTTTCATTCAATTTACATAATTTGAATGATATATGTACGTTATTTAGGCGAAATATATGTGTGTCAATTGAGACGTTTATATAATAAATTATTTTTTATACTGAAATCTTTCAATCTATTTATCTCCAGCTAGCAAATATTTATAGCCAATATCTAAATGGCTTGTATTTTTGTCATTTTACAGAAAGGGGCCTTATTATCAATTTAAACATTGCTGTAAAATAAAAACCATACATTGATATAAAGTGAACCACTGAAATTGAAACTTGAGAGAAAAATATATCGTCGGCTAAAACCACGTATATTTTAAACTAAAGATTTACCATCCGTCCAAGGTCAATTTCTTTTTCTCTATAGTACAGCACCAAGGTCATTCGCAATTAAAAGTTTATCGCTTTTATTTTGTCGGTTGGTAAATCTTTGGTTTAAATATACGAGGTTTTACTTTAAAGCCAACAATATGAGGAGCTCCAAAGGAGAAACAAACATGCCAATCAGATCGAAAACGAAAACAACAAAAACGTTTGGTAGATGAATGTATTTGTAAGAACTTCCGGATTTTTACATTTTTTAATGAAAGGGATTTTTTGATTTTAAGATTTTTTGTTGATTGTATTATTGATTGTATTTTGTTGATTAAAGTATTAAGATTTTTGTTATTGCAAAAACGGAGAAAAGATATTATTTTTTTTATAAATTTTTTTATCATTCTTGTTTAAAATATAAATGATATAATTAGGCAAACATAATGTTTTATTTTGTCATTGTGATACAGCCAAACAATGCCCATCCATCTTCAATGTGTGACCCTCCTGTTTTGCCATTATTGTGTGTGTGTGTGTTTATGTAGCTGGGAATCCACAAAACGAATGTTCGAGTGCTCGAAATTATCCTTAAGGCAATCTAGAATATTACACTAAAATAAGAAACAAAACAAACGAAGGGTGATTTTGTTCGACCCGGATTCTGTTGTAATGAAAGGCCAGAAACGAAACAGGTTGTAGTCCTCGGTTCCCACAGAGGCAAGCACACGAGTCAAGTGTGTGCCTCATCTTCCGCAACAAGCTTGAAGGATGTCAACAAGCAGCGCGGGGATGGATGGAAATAGCAACTCCTCTGCAGCGGAAGATGTCATGAAACAGCAAATGCCGCCAAGCTAAAGATAGGCGGGGACGCGCCTCTCGCGAATGTGGGGATGGGGGGGAATAAAATAACAACAAAGAGACTTTAACCCCTTCCCAGCAAAAAAAGTCAGCATTAAACCTTCATCAAAATTGTCAAATTGAAGATTTTTTGAAGGTTTTATAAAGGATATTGGAACAAAAAACTGCAGTTTTTTTTAAGTTTTAAATTTCCTGCATAAAACCTTTAAAATATCTGCATTTTCCCTTCATGATTAAAAATGGAAGGTTTTTTGCAGGTTTTTATGAAGGTTTTTTATTGAAACAAAAAACTGCAGTTTTTTTTAGAAGTTTTTAATTTTTCTGCATAAAACCTTTAAAATATCTGCATTTTCCCTTCATGATTAAAAATTGAAGGTTTTTTGCAGGTTTTTATGAAGGTTTTTATTGAAACAAAAAACTGCAGTTTTTTTAGAAGTTTTTAATTTTCCTGCATAAAACCTTTAAAATAACTGCATTTTCCCTTCATGATTTAAAATTGAAGGCTTTTTGCAGGTTTTTATGAAGTTTTTTTTTACAGTTTTTATGAAGGATATTGAAACAAAAACCTTTAATTTTATAGATCTTCAAAAAAAACTGCAGTTTTCCTGCATGAAAACTTCAATTTCAAAATTTTGATGAAGGTTTTATGCTGACTTTTTTTGCTGGGTTCTTTTCGTCAAATGGGTAGCACGTACAGGGTACGGATAAAGAAAAATACTGACTTGGTTCTTGGCTAGACGTAAAGTTTGATGGGGTGTCAGGGACTGCTCTAAGGAGGGTCGTCATCAGGAGTGTGCGCCGCGTGCCACCGCACAGAGCCAAGTGCTGTTGGAGGCCGGAGCCTGATTACCGAATAGGCCCGTGGAGAGTGGGGAAAAAATGTGAAGTGAATGTAATGAAAAGTGTAAATGAAAAAATTTAAAGTGTGACCAAGCTTAGACTTTACATTTTTGAGGGCCCCCCAAATATCGCATTTTAAATAATTAGTTAACACCCCTAACATAGTTCGTTACTAAATTTACCGTAAAAACTTCCATTAAAAACTTTAGCTAAAAACTTGCTATTTGCATTAAATGTGTTTAATTATTGGAAAAAAAATCAAAACATACAGAATATTAGGAATACTCGTTGCTTATTAATTTATTTTTAAGACAAGAATTTTAGTGCATATAAAATCTTGATTTGATGTTACAGGGTCTATTTGATAGGAATGGGGTCCCCATTTAAAGGCGGGCTTCCCTTGCTTCAATGTCTTAATCGGGCGCTGGTTGGAGGGACTGAATAAAAAATAAAAGTATTTTATAGAAAATGAATCCCCTTTTAAAAAAAAAACTCTATTAGGATATTTTTAATTTATGTTTACTCATTTACCTAGAATATACATGTTTACTGATCAATTGTGCTGTGTAGCTTTTCCCCGAAGATTTTTCATAAAATAATGCACTCCACTATATAATTATAAAATTGAGGATTTTTTTAATGTTAAAAAGTATTCTAATAATGAGTGATCACAAATTGTTGGGCGGTGGTCATTGTTTGGCTGCATCACCTTTATCAAAATTGGCGTAATAAAGCATATTTTCTGCTCAACTACTTCGCTTATATTTTAAACAAGTCGCTTAGCTTTAATAGTAACAAAGTAGTTAAAGTATAGTAAAAAAAAATATTATTAATGTGCAATTAAACAACCAAACAGTTTGTGACAACTCTTTTTATTTTTAATTTTTACTTGTTTCGAATAATCTTTATATAAAAATTAGATTTTTCCACCCAATTTGTTAGGAAGCATAAAATCTTTTTCTACTGGAGAGACAACGTAATGCCTACTCTGGTCCTTATTTAATTACTTTTGTTATTACATTATTTATTTCATTATTGCTACTGGTTCATTATGATATTCTAGATTATATGCAAGTGTGTACACATATTTGACATTTTCTTTTCTTTCAAAACTATTGTTGGCATCAGAACAGTTATTCTACAAATTTTGAAGCTAGGCACTGTGAAATCTATATATTATTCATTTAGCAGGGGGGGGGGGGGGGATCAATATGCCTAGAAATAAGGTTAAACTGTGTGAAACGGAATGTTAAACTCGTACTCACTTATTTCACACACAAAAAAAAACTTTGCACCAACCCTGCATATTTTGCTCAGACAACTATGGAGTGTCAAGCGAAACGAAAGAAGTCGTTAATTCTAAAAATTTAGAATATATATTGGACCAAACAGCAGATTCAGTTAATGTCCCTGGATTTTGTTTACAAATTTATGGAATGAAATTTATGACTTAGTGGATTTCGTTTATAAAATTCATTCAGGAAAAAATTATCTTTCCAAAATTAACAATCGGTGCAAAACAAACAAGCAACCCAAATCCTAATAAACATGTCACAGTGATTCAATCAAGATAGTGGGTAATGCCATATAACTAACCAGATGTAGATTATCACTTGGATATAAGCTCTTCTCAAAATTGGAAAGTTTTCAAATAAAAAAAATTATGTACGTTACAAGATGAATTCCAATTGTTATGGAGGATGTTTTGTTTTATGGTTTTGTATGTTCAGGTATTTTAAATTATACCAAAACAAAATATTGATTCTAGAAAAATTAGTGGCATTTAATACAATTAATCTATTTAAAAAAAAAAAGGACAATTATGTTTAAATCATTACAAGTTTACAATAAGTTAAAAGAGGAAATAAAAATGTGATGAAAATGAATCTATATATCTGTCTCTAGCCATAGTAGAGTTAGAGATCAAATTAAAATATAGACAAATGATTTCGAAACCAAAACCAAGTAGTATTATAGTATTTCGACTACTTTATTTAAATCATTTGAAATTACAATACTTCTCTGCTTCGTGGTGCCATCTATCGATACTTATATTTACGTAAACTTGAGATTTTTCACAATGCAAAAATTTTTAAAACATTATCAAATCCTGAATAAAATATTTATTGGAATAATCAAATAATGCGTATTTTTTATATAAATTTTTTTTTTTAAATATTAGAGAAACTTCAAATAAACCAATTTAGCAACTCGGTTAACAATGAACTTTTTATAAGAAAAACCAAATTTTAAAGAACATTTGCGATATTTAACAACTCTTGTTTGTGGCACCATCTAGTGGCAAAATGAAATAATATAAAATATATTAAACAAATTGTTAACATAATTTTGCTCTCACAATTTAAAAGGTCTTAACTTACCAGTGGAAGATCTAGGGTCATCCAAAGGAGGAGTGGGGAGGGGGGGGGTAATTATTCTTTTTTCGGTGGGGGGAGTGTATATATATAAAAAGTCCAATTTTCGACGATTGCCTTTAATCGGTATGTGTAAATTCCGCCTAAAAAATCTTATTTTGATACCTTGGCGAGATAAATGCCTCCAATGCAAAGAAGCAACTTTGTTGTGTTTTATTTTGGTGCAATGTACTTTTTTTGTAAAAGAATAAATTTTGTCTCGACGCCTTCTAATAATGAAAATGGGAATTTTTCGGCCCACCACGCTGCTCATAAACCACTGGTTTCACCCTTGGAGCAGTTGTTTGGGGTATTCCCCCGAGCCAGAGCCGGATATAGGAATTTTCGGAATTTTTTTGAAATGCAAGAATTGAAAATTTGCAAACTAAATAATTTTTCAGTTTTAATAAAATCGGGCTGCATTTTTTTTTTTTTTTGTAAATTTCCAATACTTTGTTGAACAATTCAACAATTTCAAGGAATTTCAATGTGCAGTGGAAGGAATTTATGAAAATTACAATAAAATATTGCACTCGTCCCCGTATTATTCTCAAATCCCCATGAACAGAATAACGGTGTAGAATAAAAACAACTGATTTCCAAAAATAGTAACATAATGCCATTTTAAATTATCACAAATTAAACATATTTTAAAAGAATATAAAAGTGTTATGTTATATTTGCATTGTACAAATCCATTAAGAAAAATAAAACATTTCTGCATCATAAAAATGTTGTAGAATATTATTTTCATTAGGATTTAGTTTGATTTATTAGTTATTTAGAAACTTGTTTCGTACATACAATTTTTTTTTCCTAAGTGATTTATTTTCAAACAAGTCGACATTGTTAACAATTTTGACATTGTTAAACTTATCCTTTGATCTCGTTTTAATAAAAGTATTTACTTCGTTTAATGGAGTACATTTCAGCAAAAAAATAATTTTCTTGGCCATTTAATTAAAGTCCAACACAACAGTAGACTTGTTTGAGTTTACAAAAAAACTTTTGAAAGTTTGATATTTGAAAACTTTTATATATAAAATAGAAAAGTCGAATCATTCACCAACATTTTTGGGTTTTGTATAGAAGAAAAATATTCCGATGCAAAAAATTAGAAAAAAATCTACTGTATTTAGCTTTTTTTCAATGATTTATGAAGTGGGAAAAATGAGTAATCAAATTATTAATGCTAAAAGGAATATGAAATTCGAAAAAATTTACCAATCTTCGAAAAAAGTGCAATATTCTACAAAAATATCATTTGCGTAGCTTATAAATGACAATAATTAACTACAATATATATTTAACACTATTTATATATTAACATAATTAAGCATGCTTTTTTAAAGAAACTTTCAATAAGAACACATCTTGACAACAAAATAAAAGCCATTTCTGAAACCGTTAGAACATAAACAAAAATTTTAAATTGAATAATATATCATCTGTGGAACAAACTAAAAAATAAATTATAGGCAGCATAGATTCCTGAAACAAAATAAATCCTAAATTATACCAGCAAGTGTTCTTTTTCGAAGATAATAAATAATAAAAAAGTCGATTTTAAAAATGGCGGATTACAACTTGCTTTTAGAATTTTTTTATACTGTGTTTTTAAGATTTAATGGCAGGTTATTCATTCTAATTTATTCAAGTTATTAATTTGACTAAAAATGTTGTTTCAATAATGCCTTTTTACACGAAAAATTCATCGATTCCCAATGGTTACATATTTTACCGAATCTATATATCAAAATAGGTAACATTAGAAAAATAATTATTAAAAATACTTTTTTTAAAAAACTTAGAGTTAAATTAAAGTATACGATGAAGTTTTCGAATAAATAATTAAAAAATTTTATAACACAATTATAATTTGACAAAGATAATTCACTTTAAATTGGTATGTAAAGTCGAAAAACCGCCTTTTTCCCTCACCTTATCCTAAGAAATATGGAGTAATAAAAGTAGTTTTTTAGTCAATATTTCGATTCGAGTTTTGGGGCACTTATACATTTAATCTTTAATTTTAATTAGATTTCTTGTGACAGTGGATTGAAATTTGATGCATATCAACTTCTATTTCTATGACTTTTTACATACATTTTGAAAAAAATATCTAATATTTTCAATAGGAGTCATGTACACACAATTTACTCCAATTTATTTTGAAATCTTTAAATTGGATAAAAAAAATTCTCACGTTTGAACGAAAGAATAGTTCAGAATGATCGCAAATAATTTATTATGACCTTAACGTTCGTGGGAAAGTCGATTTTTACTTTGCCCCAAGGGAAAATAAGTTTTGAGAAAAACTTGCGATCTGTAGTTTTCTTAAGTTCATGGTGTGTGTAGAGGTTGGAAACCAGTTCAGCCGGATAGGAAACCGGTAGGAAATTACTAGTTAGATGAAACGCTCTAGGGAGTTTGTTGGATATCTCCTCTAAGAGTTTCTCTCGAAATTTGATCAGAATCTAATAACATAAAAATTTTAAATAATAAAGTATGAAGAATATGCATCAATAAAAACAAATTATATGTATCATAACTAGTTTATTTTACAAACATATTGCCTAACATTTTCTATTTATATGAATTTAATTATATTCCTTTATTTTTATTTAAGTTAAATCTTATTATCTATTATTTTTAGATACAATAATTCAATTTTTTTTTTAAATAAAATTAGTACTTAACACTTTTAGGACACCTAAAAATCTCTTAGTATACAATAAAAAGCTTCTCAATTATAGTGTAGAATTCAGTTTCACTCTTGTCCATAAATTTTAGAAGTTAAGATATTGGCATCAGTATATTCTACATTTACATCCGACATTGAAATTGAAGGAATTGAAAATACATTTCCCAAAATGATAAAAAAATATTAGACAGTTTTCCCATAAAAATTATATCAGAAAACCCTTTACAAGTGTCCCTTTATACGATGACTTATCCTTCCTAGGGACACTACCTTCAGCATGAAAAGTATCTTAAGTATAAACATAAAAAAAAGTATCAGAAATAAAAGTATCATAAATAAAAGTATCAACAGTATCTTAAGAGTAAAAATCAGGGGAATCAGTCTTCTTTTCCGAAAATATACGCTGAAAGGTTTATCAGGTCATCATTGCTAAAAAAAGTGGTGAATTTTTTTTCTTATTTATGGTATGACAAACTTTGTTATGTATTAATTAATGAAAGAAGAAAAAAATACATTTTTTCTTTGTACATCACTTTTCTCTTTAATAACAATTTTTGAGTCATTTTGGCAAAATTATTAAGGAAAACATTAACACAAATTGAATATTTGTGAACAATTATAAAAAAATTACAAATTGTATTTAGTATCACAATTTGGCAAAAGTATTAAGAAAAACATTAAAGCAAATTGAATATTTGTGATGAAGTATTAAAAATTACAAATTGTATTTAGTATCACAATTTGGCAAAAGTATTAAGAAAAACACTAAAGCAAATTGAATATTTGTGAACAAGTATAAAAAATTACTAATTGTATTTAGTATCACAATTTGGCAAAAGTATTAAGAAAAACATTAAAGCAAATTGAATATTTGTGAACAAGTATCAAAAATTACTAATTGTATTTAGTATCACAATTTGGCAAAAGTATTAAGAAAAACATTAAAGCAAATTGAATATTTGTGATCAAGTATTAAAAATTACAAATTGTATTTAGTATCAGAATTTGGCAAAAGTATTAAGAAAAACATTAAAACAAATTGAACACTCGTGATCAAGTATTAAAAATTACTAATTGTATTTAGTATCACAATTTGGCAAAAGTATTAAGAAAAACATTAAAACAAATTGAACACTTGTAATCATGTATAAAAAAAATTACAAATTGTATTTAGTATCACAATAGTTGACACTTGAGATCAACAACAAATAATATATCAGTTATCAATAAAACATTTTAATTTCCATAAAATTAAACCAAGAAAAAACCATCTTAAACAATCCACAGTTTAAATTAGGATCAAGATAAAAAAAAATAAGACTTGTTATTGAGTGTAATAAAACTGTACTATGAAAGCATTAAATCAAATTTTGCGAAAACATGAGATAACAAAAATAAAGAAAGTAAAGAGAAACACTTTAAGAGTAGCCTTGCACTAGCAACTATTGTTGAATATTTAATTGCAACCAACTAAGGGTTGCCAGGTCTCAGATTGGGATATTTTATCCAATTAAAAAGTTGCTCAGAGGGGATACAATTTTTTATTTGAGTATAACTAAACAATTTATTTGCATGTACGATAGTTGCCAGTGCGCCGCTAACCTAAACTATATTAAAGAGTATGAATGACACAGTGAAATGCATTAGCATTTTCAATAACCCATTTCCAAAGCGATATTATTGTAATAAGACATTATGATGCTACTATTGACCCACATGTTTAAGCATCTCTCTACAGCCGGCTTAAGCACACTGACTTTAGCATCAGGATATTACATGTCCTATAACTATAACATATGGTTGGTCAAAACAAAATCACCCTTCAAATTGATTAAAAAAAGAACATTGCATCAGAATTAAATATGAATTTGTTTATCATTCAAATTTCATTATAATATATTACAATGAAATTTGATGGAATTGAAAATGAAATTTGATTAAATGAAATTAATTAAAAGAAATTTAATAAATTAAAATTATAAAATTTGATTAAATGAAATTAATTAAATAAAATATGATTAAATGAAATTAATTAAATAAAATATGATTAAATGAAATTAATTAAATAAAATATGATTAAATGAAATTAATTAAATAAAATATGATTAAATGAAATTAATTAAATAAAATATGATTAAATGAAATTAATTAAATAAAATATGATTAAATGAAATTAATTAAATAAAATATGATTAAATGAAATTAATTAAATAAAATATGATTAAATGAAATTAATAAAACATGATTATATGAAATTAATAAAATTTGATCCAGGAAATATGATTAAATGAAATTAATAAAATTTGATCAAGGAAATATGATTAAATGAAATTAATAAAATTTGATCAAGGAAATATGATTAAATGAAATATGAATAAATGAAATTTGATGCCCTCCACCACTTCATTCGATCAATGATTACTACAAAAACAATTAATGAAATTTAATTAAATAAAATTTAATTAACTGAAATTTTAAAATGAAATTTTATTAAATGAAATATGAATAAATGAAACTTGATGATTGGTACCCTCCACCACTTCACTACATCAATGATTACTACAAAAATGTAAACATTTACAAGGGTTACACTTTTTACCTTTAAATCATCAATTATTACCTTTTTTTATATATGAAATCTATCAAAGATTATTACAAAAATGTTTACATTAGACTTTACAAAAAATTTAAAACATTTATGAAGTATTCTTAGTTGTATAAATGCACCATATTAAGAAAGGTAATTATCGAAAAATTAACAAATATAACTGTCATTCTATAAAAAAAATTTCAAAAAATTAGTGATCATGAAAATTTCAATTAATATTTCTAATATTTGTGAAATCCTGATAAAAGACCGAAAATAATTTATTTATAAAATCTTTTGATATTTTTAGATAAATTGAACAATAAAATTGATTACAGAGTAAAATTAATTTGAAAATATGTATTGATATTTTAAGAAAAATTTAACAATTTATACAATAAAATTGATTATAATTAGAAAAATTGATTGGAATGGAAAAATATTTATAAAATAGTAATGAATAAACTAGTAAATTGGTAACAAAAAATAAATCCTTTCTTTCTGAAAAAAGTGTTCATTTCTTCTTGTTTATAATTACAAAAAGAAATTAAATTGCTTTGAAAAATAAAGTAATCATAAAATATCAATAAAAAACTTTGTAAAACTTTAAAAGTTAATTTTTATAATAATACTTCAATAAGCTGACCAAAAAAATACTTTTTAGATGCTTATACTTTTAATACTTATTGATGAGCCAAATGAGTGTATGACAAGTGAGGGTATGAGTTACTTTAACAACTTACATAAGTCATTCCAAAAAAGATAGGTAGTGTATTATTAAAAAAAAAAATGTCAAGAATTATACATCATTAAAGAAAGAAAAAGCAAACAGTATAAAGAAGAAAATAAATCACATTTTAAAATGCTGCTAACATCAAACTTTGATTTTGCCAAATGAAAACATACCGTGCATCAGCAAAATTTCAAGTTAAAAATTCTCCATGTGCAGCTACAATGGACATACTTATTTGTGGGAATATTGTTAGAGAATTTTCCTCAAAGACTACTAAAATATAGCAAACCTTGAGGATATTTTCTTATAACATGTTAAAATAAAAATTAACTGTAATTAATGCAAAATATGAACATATAGAAACAATGCACAAACAGTTCATAAATCTCAGGGCTTAAATATGTAAAACAATGTATTATTCTAGTTGTTGACATTTAGTTTCTAAACTAAAACAAAAAGTACATTAAACAAATTAATACAAAAACTTACATGCTTTGTTAGCTGCATAGGTGGGGTGATTAAAAGGCTTAAGGTATGTTGTTAGTGTCCATTTACTTTTATTGAATAACAAACGATAGCTTGTTTATCACTAAACACATTTTCGATATACATTAACGAGCAAATATCTCAACTTTACCGTAATTAAACAATAGCATTTCCAACCTGAAGTCTGTAATACGCATTTACAAACACTTTGAGCTAACAGAAGAAGCTTTTTATTCTCATCACATACCTAACTTCCTAAAGGAAGAGTTCTTAAATAGATTTTATCACACTTTACTTACATTCATGAAAATGCAATCATATGTAAAATTTAGTTCATCAATTTTCGTTTACTTTGTTTACTTGAACATCATGTTTGTAAGTAACATTTAGTTTTCATTGCAGCTATGTGCAAGTTCCCAATTTTCATTTATTCTGCTACTTTGGTATATGAAAGCAACATTCAATATTTATTAAAGCTATGTACAATTCCATTCCCAATTGTCATTTGCTTTGCTTATTTGGACATCCTATTCAAAAGCAATTTATTACGGCAATGTGCAATACAGTTTCCCGATTTCCATTAACTTGGACACCATGTTTGAAAGCAACTTTCAAAGTTCCGTTTGGACTTTCCAAGCACTATCAACACAAAAATTACAAAATAGAAATAATTTTGTTTTTTAAGTTGGTTGAATTAGCAATGTACTGAAGCTGACACAATGGACTGTTGGCTTATAAAATTTAGATGTATGCAGACACGTCCTTTAAGCCTAATGGTGAATCTTCAGTTGACCGATCCAGAACTTGACACCCACCAATCCTGAGATGTCACAAACAAACTACCATAGCCCTAAAAGAGTTTTCCTAGATCATAATAAAAGAAAAAAGGGTTTTAAACAAAAATTGGGGGCTTTGCATAAATGAAACTCGTTAAGTGCCATATTCTATTTACAAAATTAATAAGAGCAATGCAACTTTTTTAATGCAACCTTGGACGCTTACTAGACTCTCCAGTCAATTCAGCACTTCTCGTATCTTCACTACTCTTTTCTGCACTGGTATCACAAAATGCCAAAATTAAGTTCAACACACAGTTATCTGAGAGAAATTCAGCAATACTGCATGCTGATTTGAAGCTCAAAATAACTATTTTCTTAACAGAATACATTTGGTAGATAGAATACCTTACTGCAAAGATCTTCACGTCCTGTAGGTTTTTTACCATCAAGGTCCTACCAATCTTAATTGTTATTAAGTTGTAGTATAACGGATATGCATTATCCGCAATCGCTTTCATCAACTGAAAAAAACTAAATTTTTTTCTTTGCGACTGACATTCTTCATCTACTTCGGGAACAGTGGGGATATTACTGAGGAATTCGTATAATGTGAGATCTTCACCAATATTCTCCAACTTCATTTTTTGTAGTTCACCCTTACATTCATCTCTAAAGCTCAATAATTCCTCGGAATACTCGCAATGCTGAAGAATATCATCAATGTCAAAGTGAGAAGTTTGAAGGAAAAAATATCTTAACAGCATTTTAAAAGAGGTAGATTTTCTTTCTGATCTGCCACATTCTTTAGAAATTTTTCTCAATAAAGATTGGGTGATTGGTTCAATTATCGATTTATTAATTCTATAAGTGATGGTTTCAAATAAAGTACTACATTGATGAGTAATAACCATAGCACCAGCGGCCAATAACTCATTGAGAGTGGCAGCATCGTTCCAATAGTCTAAAGCTATATTCAGAGGAGTATTACCAAATAAATTTTCTTTGTTAATTTCAATTTTATTCTTTAATAAATTTTTTATCACACCAACCTTGCATTCAGTATTCCTCGCAGCTATGTGCAATGCAGTTTTCCAATATACATTTATCCTGTTTACTTGGACACCCTGATTTATTAAGAGTTTCACAGTTTTTGGTTTACAGTGAGCATTGGACGTAGCAACATGAAGGAGAGTATTTGAAATTTTATCAACAACAGTGTCACGATTTACTCTTTGAAGGCTGCCAAGCAGCAATCTTATCGCTCCGGTCTCATAATCACAGTTTTGAAGAGCAAACTCGAGCGGTGTCTGGTCCTCATAGTTGAGTATATCCATGGGTACACCTGCCAGGAGTATCAGATTGATTAGTTCCGCTTTTAGCCTTTTACGGCGGCCTATACCAGCTCCTCCGACAGCACAGAATAGTAATGAATCATGAAGGGAGCAGTTATCTAAAGACGCACCTGCTGCCAACAGTAGTTCAATTATACCAGAGTCATGATGGTTCTTCATTGCAAAGCACACAAGGCTCCTTCCCGATGCATCTACTCTATTGATATCGACCCCCCTTTCAATGAGCAGCTGAATAATGTCTTGTTTTGGCCCTGATTTCGGGAAACTGAGAGCGCAGTGAAGTATAGATAAATGCTCTTTGCATGCATGCAACAAACAGCCAGCGTTCAAAAGAAGTTTGATGACGTCTTTTGATGCACCGTGACGTAACGCAAAGCATAGAGTAGACGGGTTGGGTTTCAGGTGTGGATTAACAGTGTAATTCATTTCTATCAATACAGAATCATGTTCAGTAGTACAAGAGGGAGGGTATGCACTATTAACTAATCGATTGGCGTTCGCACCAAATTCCAGTAAGAGCTGCACAACCTCTGCCGAACAGTTTTTCCTACGCAACACGCAAAGCAGAGGTGTTTCTTCATTGTCATTCCCTATGTTAATAGCAGATCGGTTACTTAATAAGAAATTTTCGATTTCCTCCAAATTACATTTATCTTTATCCACAAGATCATGAAGGGTATTCCGATTGCGAATATACCGTTCTGTCATGAAGTTTAAGTTTGGTCCTATTAGAAACTCCATAACTTTTGTCCTCTTGTTGGAACACTGTCAAGGTAAAAAACACAAAGATTGTCGAAAGTAGCACGCGCTAATGCTTAGATGAGAACATAGAACATGTTCGACAAAAAAATCTACGCGAGAGTTGATTTTCTTGCTTCCAGACGGCTGCATCTAACAGAATCGAATAGTCTAGATTTTCGGTGAAGTGAGAAGAGTGAGAACCGGTTTGGTTTGTTTGGAACTTTTCCGCCTGCCTATTTTTGTTCTCATTTAAGAAATCTAACATAGCTAAATAACGACTCGTAATTTTTAAAACTGTCATATTATGTGGTTCGCACCTGAGCATGGACCCAACGTAACTTCCATAGTTATTGGTCCAAGATCTGATTTAAGATTTACAGTGCACCAGATACACGCAGGATCAAATTTTATATATTTTTAGATAACTTTTAAGACCTGTGGTGGGCGAATGGTTACTGACTCTGTTCGGACAAGCATCCGATAGGTGCGGGTTTGATCCCCAGCATTAGTGCAGATATTTGATTATTGGAGGGTTTTAAAATTCTTTCCTTGCGGTGCACGCTAAATCTGATCATGGTCCAGTGACAACGCACTAGAGCTATAGCGAGTGGGGTTCAATAGATATAGGTATGGCATGGAAAAAATGGTATATCGGTTTTTGGCAGGGAAGAAATGACATTTGTTGATTTTTAAAACACAATTTGGATTAAAGTAGGGGCCATATATCGCAGGTGCCCATAGATGTCAAATGCCATACCCGTAGGCGATAAAAGGGGAGTGGTAAAGGTCCCCCCCCCCCCCAACACCCTTACAAATTTTACAAATACACCCTTTCCGTCGAGAAAGGCTCCGAACCGTCGCCAATAGCCCACTGTGCAGCTCTAGTGCGACGTTTAGTAACCAAACCAAACCAAACCTAGATGGACTTGACAAAGAAAAGTAAAAAAGTAGTGATCTTGTGATCGGAGGGTGGCCAGCTTCGCTACAAAAATGCTAGAAAAGTCGTCCAGAACATCCGCAAAAATTAACGGCGTGTATACATGACTGGTGCACGATAAATCTGATCGGGGTCCGAAGTCCCGACGTCTATTCAAGGCGTTGGATGCCAGTTCAGGTGTTTCCTCGTCATCTGATCATGGTTTTAAGCTAACGATCAGGTGCGTGTATGAATGTGTGTGTGAATGTGTATGTGTTCCTGAGTCTTTCCTTCGAGATAGACCCTAAACCGTCGCCAATAGCCCATTTTGCAGCTCTTAACCAAAACCCAAACCATACCGAGAAGAAGAAGACCGCTGAGAAATGAAAACAGTGCAGTTGACCAAATATTAAGCTCGTCGCGCACATAAGATAATTGCACTGCAATTTCGTTCGGCGATAATCAATACTGACTAAAAAATGACACAGTAACTGCCCGACGATTATTTTAATTGTATTTGACTCAGGGCTGCCATGTTTCAAATTTCGAAATCGCCAAAATAAAGATGAAAAATCGGAAAACTCGTATAATCACAATCCATATAAAATCGCCATGCTATCGATAATTTGTCAAAGTTGTTATCACGGTATCGAGCGAAAGATATTTTGTCCGATAGTTGCATGTTTGATTAGGGCCCGATTAAGAAATTATAGCAAGGAAGTCTGCCTCTAAAAGGGGACCCCATTGCTCTCAAATAGACCCCGGAACTTCAAATCGAAGTTTTACATCCAGTGGCGGCGATTCGGGGGGGGGGGGGGGGGTAAGGGGGGGCGGCTGCCCCCGCACTTTTTTCAGATGTTGCCCCCGCAACTTTTTTATATTGGACTTTTTAAAACTAAATTACAAGTCAATTGTTTTACTGCATTGCCTAACAAAGGAAAAAATTTGAACCCCAACTTCCTCACACTACCATAGGAACGTAAATAAGGGGGGGGGGGGGAGGTTTCAGGAGGATCAAACCCCTCTCATTGACAGATTTAATGTGCACTAGTCCCCTCCAAACGTCAAACGTTTGGGAGAACAGGCTTTGCAACCTCTCGGTAAGGAACTTGGCGCTTTAAAGAGCGCCAAATTGAGAGTTCGAATATTAAATCAAATAGTATATTTTAATAAATTTTGCTTCTAAAGTACCAGTAATTGTTAAATTAAATAAAAAAAACATACATTTGCAAAGTCTAATCAAAGCGATTAACTTTTTTAACCAACCTTATAATTTCTATAGTTTTTCTGAAAGAAATAGTTTATAATAATTTTACTTATGATTACTTATTAAATAGTTTGGTTATGAAATAGTTTATTTTAGTCAGAAAATCTCCGATTTTAAAATTTTTAAAACGCAATCCACAAAAGTATATTTGTTTACTTTACTTATCAGCGAATGTTCACAAAGATGATGGCAGAAAAGATTTAATAGCTTTTTTTTTAAATTCTCAATGCTTTGATTTCGAAAACATCAAGAAAATAGTTTATTGTAACTACGTATTAAATCTACAAAATACCCAGAATCTAGCAGAATGACTCATTCACAAGTTTTCTCAGTTTTACATATAAGCAGTAGGGAAAAAAGGCGAAACGGCGCCGAATATGACTTATGACTCTCGTTTGTACAGTCATTTTGGAGTTTAAAGAGCAAACTGTATATGACTTATGACTACTCCGATAGATATTTATTTGTTTTTAAATCAGCCATTGATTTTTTTTTTTTCAATCAGGGCCATAGCTCAGTCTTTTTACACATCGTAGCCTTCGCTTAAGGGTCTATTGTTAAATTGTCTTCGACTATAGCTAAAATAGCCAAGTGATATAAAAGTGTTTTGATATAGTATTTCTGAAAGTTATCGTGCTTTGTTTTGCCTTTTTAAGTCAGAATAACGAAAAAAGAAAGCTTTTAACTTGTCTCAAATCAGCTTTATGGTATGAAAACTTCTTTTCTTAAATTTATGTTATTAAGTTTTTTTACTGTGTATTTTAAGTTGGTATACTTCAAATAACACAAAATAGTGAGTAAATACAAGTGTGCAATACCATAGCTTTTTTATAGCAATATAATAGCACATTTTTTTTTAAGTCCACCTTCGCCCCCCCCTCCCCCTTCGGGGGACTTCTTGTTTCCCCTTTATCTTGCCCCCCCCCCCCCACTTTCAGCACTCAATCGCCGCCACTGTTTACATCTACTAAAATCCTTGCCCCTGAATGGCATTTAAATGCATCACATTATAAATATATTAACAAGTAAGGAGTGTTATTAATATTCTGTATGTTTTGATTTTTTTTTCTCCACAATTCGAACAAATTTAATATGAGTAAAGTTTACTCTACTATAATTGATAATGCAATGTTTAAAAGATGAATTTAGTAATAAACTATATTAGTAATGTCAAATATTTATATAAAATGTGTGGTTTGGGGGCTCTTCGAAAATGTCAAGTGTAAGCTTGGGCTTCATGAGCCTATTCGGTAATCAAGACCTGTGTTCGTCGATAATTGCTGAGGGGATACAATTTCAATTGCATTGCGACTAAATTATTCAATTGCATTTCCAATAGTTGCCAGTGTGCGACTAGCCTTAAAGCCAGAGAAAAGTTGTCTGGTAAACCGAAAGGGGGGGGGGGGGGGGGGGGCGGGGGAATTTAAACCTTACTTTTCATTTTTGTGACGTCACGTGAGACTCCCACTATAACTGTAACAAATTTATTTCATATTTATTCTCAATTGTGTCATAGGAATATCATTATAAGGAATAAATAATTCATTATATAAATAAGTGAAACTTTAAAAAATTTTATTTCTCAAATGTATAAATACTCAACATTCGTTATAAATATTTACTCATAAATATCTCACATCAGAATATAATTTTAGAAACCTTTATATTTATCAAATTACCCTTAAATCAAAAATTAATTAAAAATTTAAATTGTAATTACAATTATAAAAATAAAAAACTATATGAGGGGCGAACGTAATGTGGGTCTTGGCGCTTATTATCATTTATTAAATATTTTTTTAGTCCAACATTAGAATGGGTTACATGTAACTTTTAAACTTAAATTGAATATCCAATTTCCGCCCACATTAGAGCCTAAATCTAAATAAAATGTACGACTAACTCATTTGCCCAGAAAATTTACGACTGCCTAATTAAGATTGCAAATATGTAAAAGTCGGCAAACATAAATGTCAGACACAAAATACTGATGTTTTCTTGATTTGTACATTTTTCTGATATGCACAATAAAAGATGGAATGAGTTTGTTTTTAATCTAAAGAGAACTTAATGGATGAAAAAGGTTGCCTTTTATTTAATTTATCTTTGTTAAATAATTTAGGATTTCTAATAAAATAACGAATACTAAGATTTCTCGTATAAATTTTCTCTCTCCCTCATATTTATTTTTCATTTTACTAATACTGATTTATGAAAATTTACAAGTTGAATTCCTTATCAAATTGAATAGATTTAACCACTCCCCATTACGAATGTACGATTTCCCAATTAAGTCACGACTGTCCGATATGTACAGCCGAGGGGAAAAAAACGAACCACCCCTGGTTTCTCGGTTACTATTTTTTTTGGGGTAAACTTAATACACCATTTTGTAGGGAATAAAGTCTACTACACATTGATATACAACAAATTTGTATAGGGGACTATCTTCATACTCGAATCCGCATCAACTTTAAAATTTTCAATAGCAATACCTACTTTTGATAGCGCAGAAATGTTCCCCGCCCTCAAAATAATCTGAATATAAATTGTCGTTAATTTCCTACATTTATATGCAGAAATATTAGACAATATATAACGAGCTTATTTGAGGGGTTACCTCCCCATTTAACAAAGTATTAGTTGGACAACGAAATAAAGAACAATGGTAGAAAATGTTTCGGCAAATTTTATTATTTGTAGTCTAAGGATGTTCTGAAATTATATAGGCAAATGACAAACTTAATATTGTAAGAAAAATTAAAAATAATATAACATATCTTGAAAAAATTATTTATTCCAGGTTTAAAATACATATAGCAATAATTTACTATAATTTTAAAATCAGATGGAACAATTTTTAAAAAAAATATTTAAATTAGGGTTCTAATAATACGTACTTTCTCAATTCTAAATTTAAATGAAATATTGTAAATGGTATATTTACACACTCAGTTTGAATTGAGGTTATATAATTACTTATTTTTTCCCCATAAGATCGTGCTTGTCTTAGGTTATACAGGGTGTCCCAAAAGTATTTTAATACTTTTAAAACTCATTTAAAAGACAAATATAGCACACACTTTTTTTTTGTACTTAATAAAGAAAGAATCAAGATTTTTAACAATGTTTACAGCACTTCAATGTACGCAACATTTTTTCACCTTTAAAAAATCAGTTTTTAAATAAAGCCACATATGGTGTTGTGGTTCAAAAACCTTACAATAGCCAATATTCAAGTAATAGCAAAGCAAAGCAGATTAGGGGTGACGAGCGAAAGCAAGTGCCACCCTACTTTTTGAAAACTTAAAACTAGTTCATTGTTTTATCGGCTGGTTCATTGTTTGTTTGGTTGAATTAACGTCGCACTATATCTGCATGGTGGGCTATTGACGACGGTTCGGGGTCTATATCGTAGTAAAGACCCGGGAACGATGTTTCGTATTTTTGAAACATGGTCAAATGACGAGGACAACACGTGAGTTGGCGGCACCCGACGCAACCCCAATAGGTGACAGGTTTGTGGCTCCCCCCCCCCCCCAATAATCTGGAAACCCTAAAAGTTTGGAATTTCAAGTTTTGAAAATCCCCAAGTTGGGAAAATTTATGCCTGAAGAAAATTAATATTATTAGCAAATGAAAGCTATGGAAGATTAGAAATTTCCCAACTATTAAGATTACATTTAAATTAGACAATGCTTGTGCGATATATATATATATATATATAAACCGATGAAAAATGCCGATAAGTTTTCTTGTTTCAACCCCCTAAAAAACATTTTGTGTGACGGCACTGGCCGGGTATAACTTTAAATTATATATATATATACAGTGCATGATTTCTAGAAATAGTGGTACCGGAACTGTAACCTTCCGTAGGTTGTGGGAGTGCAATGCATCAGCCATCAATCCAAAGTCTGGAATCGTAATTTTTTTTCCTATCGAGAGGAACCGGAGCGTCGTTCCATCTCAAATTGAGCCCTGTATATATATATATACACGTATAATTATTATATATATTTATAAAGATTTACTTCTTTACATCTAGTCATTTGAAAAATATCTCTATAAATGGCAGTAATGCTTAACTTTTGAACACGGGTAGGATTTTTTTTAATTATTTTATTGTATAACATGAAATAGGTGTTACTGGTAGTAGGACTTATGAATTTCTGTGGTATTTTCTACATTTCAATTTATATAAAAATACGTTTTTAAATCTTGTCAATCTTCAAACTTGGTCTAAAAGAGGAAATCCAAATCGTGATATATGAATACATATGGACACATGTTTATTGTAATGGTGGTAGTTTCTGGTTAAGAAATATGAAAACTTTTCCACAGTAAATAAATTTGTTTTATATTAGAATACTTTTGATTCATGTTGAATATATAATTTTTCAGAAATTCCCCTGAGAAAATGACTATTTAACGCATTAAATAATCTTAGTTACAAGTGTTCTATGATAAAATATGAAGAATTATGCAGTTAAACTAATGTTATAATAAATATTAGTAATATAACTTTTAATATAGTGTTCAATACAAAATGTTAATCAAATTATAAAAGGAACTTCTCAGTGGCATTAGAAAATTAATTTGCTAGTACAAAAAAGTACTTTTCATCAATGCATTACAAATTAATTTAAAAGTTATTAATTAATACTAACACAGTGTTAAATTTTTTACCCTAGCCCCCCCCCCCCCCACTATTTATGTCATACAGTAAAGTATCAATGTTCATGGCAAATTCTGATTTGTTTATATATAAATATATATGTATGTATACTAGTGACTGTTGTCCTCCCAGTTTGAGAAGGACTGGTGATTTATGGATTATGTGGACACAATTTAAATTTGAACCTTAATTAATTTATAGTAACTACTAAAGGTGAAAATAACAACCGGACAGAAGGGGAATTGAATTTTTATTCAGATATGACAGCCAAAACAGGAACACTCTTGACAAAAATACACCTCAATCGCATTGCAGCTGCAGTGACAACAGCAAAGTTTCCATTAAATTAAAGACTAGGCTAGGAAACTTTGAAAAATGAAGAGCGAATGTCTATTCACATATATTTTGATTTCTGATCTTTCCAATACATACAATGGGGGAAAGATCTTTGCATCAAACTAATTCACAATTAGGTTTTTTAAAAAAAGCTTTCATAGACATTATAATTTAATAAATTATGTAACTTTATAGGTGAAAATGTAAAATTATGCCATTTGTTTTAATTTATTTCCAATGAATTTTTTTTTAAATAATTCTGTTACCAATATATTTTATAAATGATTTCTCTTCATTTTTCTGCTGAGCCAAAGCTACATTTAACAATGATTAACTCTTTAAATATGGTAAATAAAGTATTAACTGATTACATTAATAAAGAGAGTACTTAATTAAATCATTTAAAACCATACCAAATAATCTTGTATTGAGTATTTAAAGATTATCTTTACAAGAGAGAAACAATTAATTTTTTCTTTAAACCAAATATATTGCCTGGTATACCTCAGGATTTACTTGGAATATTTAAAATTTATCAGTATCTGGATGTTGGCTTTCATATAACAGTACTGGATATAATAAATACAATGTTAATAAAATAGACTGAATTTATGTCCACAAAAATGTAAGTCACATATATGTACAAAAGCAGCAAAACTACTGAAAAAGATGGCTTATAAATCAATCAAAAACGCTTCACTTAAGTATCTAAATGTGTTTATAACTTTATAACATTATTATTTTCTAGTTTAAAAACAAACTAGAAAGTTGTAACAATAATTTTTAACTTTCAAATCACAAAATTAAAAAGTAAAATAATAATAAAAAAAAATAAAGAAAAAATATCCCAAACATCACAATGATTTATTTCAAGTTTCACTAGTCTTAATAAGACAATAAACAATAAATACAAAGTAAAATGTAACAGTACAATTTTTCCATATTATGTAAATTGTCTGAGACAGTGCTGAGGACAGCAGGTATTGCACAAAATAAATTGGAAATTTTATCCGATTCTTTACATATGTGTAACTGGAGAAAATACGAATATATTTCTTTTAGAAAAACACTTATATTCTGATATAATGAATTTAACACATTTACAAATTGGTCTGAGAATTATTGCACATGGGAATGAGGTTTAAGTGCTGTACTTATAAAGAAATTAAATGACAAACTTGCAATCAATTTAATCTAACAGATTGAACTTTAAGTAATATCATACTGTCCTAAACTTAACGAGAGTAAACATTAAAATATCTACTTAGAAAATCAGCAAGTTGTACAGTGAATGACAGTAATTTTAAGGAAGTTATTTATAAATTTCTATTCAGAAGAAAATTTACACTGGATAAAATGTCTTTTAAAAGCCCATGCAAAACATTTTGTAAAGAAATCATTCATTATAAACATTCAGTTATGCTCATCAAACTAATTTTTAGGTTAAATATTTATATTCCACAGATTATTTACAAACCTAAAAAATTCTGATTGGAACAAGAACAAAGCCACATCTAAGGCATTTAAAGCAACAAAAGTATGGGTTTATATAAGCAATATCTGGAAGAAATGCACACCAATATAGCCTTGAACATTAATCGATATACAATAAAATCAACACTATCACACTACTCACTTCTATTCGCCTAAGATTTATTGTAGTGCGAGCAGTGCTAGTGTTATCAATATTGCATTTATAGTGATTATATTCTTAAAGTATAATGCTGTAGAAAACATGTCAATGAAAAATAAATCCTATTGAGTTAATGTGTTGCGTTATTAGTGCTTATAGCCTCATTGATGATCAATGCACATACTTCTTAGACTCCATTTCAACTAGTCAATGAAAAGTTTTATGTGAGCTGATGTTCAAGGCTATTAGCACTATATAATTTATTATTTAGTCCGGCCTCTGGAAAATAGTTTTTGAAACAAAACATAAGATTTTTTTTTAACAATCTGTACCAAGAAACTTGAAGTGCATTTTAGATACTAATAAGCACCTAGATTTTGCACTTCAAGCATTTTGGTGGATTTAGGATAAGTGCATTTTGTTTATATCAAAAGGTTTGATTTCTGGTTTAAATTCTTCAATTGAAGACTAGTTATCAGCTCACGAGCTTAGAGAATGCTGAATGAGAAAGTCGTATGCGATTGAGACTTTGGTAGCTATCTGTGCATAACATTTAAGGATGTAAACACTATCACATTTTATCACATCACACAACTCTTAATTTAGAAAACTAAGATGGAACATCACTTTTGCAAGTACAATTTTGGCATCATATCACTAAATGCACTGATTGTTGTTTTCTGTCAACTATATACGCTGGTTTCATTGTTCCCATTCCATTTCCTCTTGTACATTACAAGTCCAGCTCATATTTCAGTATCTGTATCCAGAGTTATCATATGTATAAGAAAGGCTTACAAGCATGACAAATAAATGACTGTAATCACAGATATCTGAATCAAGTATGGTATGATGAGACTGCAGATCTCTGTAGAACACCAATATTCGATTTCCCCTATATATAGCTATATATTTATATCATCTTTTTTGAATAAAGATGAAAAAGAAAACAGAAAATTTTGCATTCTGTTTCTGTTACACTCACAATTGGCGTAGATATTTACTTCAGGGAAAAAGTTTTCCTCTTTTATGAGCAGGAGATTATTTCAAGTGATTTACAAAGATTAAGCTCATTCTGCACACACTTCATTTTATACACTCCCTAAAATCATGTCTTTCAAGTTTCATGCCACCGGCCTGAAGCTTTTGGTTTTGAAAACCACTGAATAAGAGGAGAGTTTGTTGGGAATTAATGTATCCGTCTCCTGCTGAGCACATTACCTTAGGAGGCTCTCTTTAAGTGAAAGATCCATCAGAAATTTAGTGTCCGTGTTTTATCAGAATAAAATCAATCAGACAAAGTACTGCACTGGTCACTCAGGACTAGGCAAGGTGGACGTCTAGGACTTCCATAAAGCAGCATGAACACACAAAACTCACAGCACATTGCAAGATCACTGACCAGGTCAGCATAGAATTGCTAAAACGTGTATATATACGGATCGAAGAACAAATAATCACAGACATCATTTAGTCCAGTTTTGAAGTCCTCTTTTTCATTTATGCATGTTGGTCCAAATCCACGAATGGAAGGACTTTAACAACCAGTTATTGCACACAAATATTTTATACTGCACCAATGGAATGGATTACACTTCAAGCCCTAATATGAGCCTCTAAGTAATAATATTCTTATTTGAAATGTCTTTATGTTATAACTATAAACTACTTTTGAAGTAGAAATAGCATAGTGTCATAACTGCTCATTGGCAGGCGGCACACAAAATGGTAATTCTAATGTACAAAAGCAGTAAAAATAACAAGTCTAAAATTATAAAACATAAATAAAAGTGTGGATCCTGTAACAAAGTATACTAAAAGAAAATAAAAATCTTTGTTAAAAACTTATCTACAAGAGAAATAGGAGAAGTTTGGTTATAGCATTTAATACTGAAGGCTTCAATCTATTTTATAAGCATTATTTGGAGAGGAGGGCTCTTGTTTGATTCCTTTTTGAGAAAAGGCAAGAAGGGCATTAAGACTGTTGGAAGCTCCTTTTCCCATAGGCTCAGGAGAAGAAGTTATGTCAACAACAGGAGAATTACTGCCTCCAGAACCATGCTGATGATGATGTTGATGGTGGTGATGATGGTTGAGACCATTAGTCCCATTCGTCATTGGCATAGCAAAACCATCCACCGAATGAGACGAGGCACTGATTGGGATGCTATTACTATTGTTGTTAGTATGGGGCTCAGAGGAGCATGCTGGACCATTCATAGTAGATGACATTGTACGTCCATTTTGAGCAGATGGTGGTGTTGCAGGAGCATTTCCTCCATTGTTACTGTTAGAGTTGTTATTTGTGGTGGAAGGAGAAGGAGTAGATGCTGGAGGAGGGTGGCTCATAGGAGTAGGAGCTCTTGAGCCACCTCCAGTGGCAGAAGCTGTCGAGATGGAATAGTCCCGATCAAGCCTTGGTGGTCTACCTCTAGGACGATTTCCAGTTTCGGTTTTGGAACTGTTAGAAACATTTGAAGTTGGACCATTTGAAGTTGTGCTGCTGCCACTGCTGTTGTTTCTAGGGGGACTAACATTTGGTGGAGCCAGTGCAGAAATTTCGCAATCTTCTTTAATCTGGTTAGCCAGCTCTTTGACAACGCGAAGACCCTCATCAATCAAAGTTTCTTGAACTAATTGCTTAGTTATCTGCACACTGGTCTTCTTAACCATCTTCATGGTTCCAAAAACATCTGTAGTATGTACCGACTGATTTGAGTCTTGTGAAGGAGAATCATGAGCATCATGGCTTAAAGTAGGAGATGATGCATTGCTATAAGCAGAGAACTGTGAATCTGAAAATAAAAAGGAATGTGTTAAAAAGGTCTAAAAGGCTAAAGTCAATTATTTAAGTAGTAGAAAAGGCAAATTTGGAAGAGCTTTAAATATATAATTTCTTTGTGTAAATAACAACTTCAGCAATGCAGAAGAATATATAATTAATGCAAACAAAAATTACATTCAGCATTAACAATTTCTATACAAAACAAGCTCGTGTACATATGGAGGTGTAGTAAAGTAAATGTTTGAAATTGAAGATTTAGATTACTCAATTTTCTAATAAATGCTGTTAATGTATTGTAACTGCTATATTGTTAATTTAAATTCAATAATAAAAAGTTAGCAGAGTCTATCTTGAAATACATTAATCCCATACTTGTAAGTAGGATAAAACACCTAAAGTGTTGAATATTAAACTAATACATAAGGAGGAAAAACAATAAAAATATCCGATTATTAAAACTATTTCTTTTTAAAACAGATTTTTCTATATTTATAATGTTTGTTTAATTCGTTTATGACATTTGATAAAAAACTTAATACAAATGAGTGAAACTAAATATATCTAAAAGAAACCTTGATCACTTACTTTGAAGGAGATAATTAAACAATTAGAAGACATAAAAACCTACCAGTGTCATCATTGTCTATTTTGTCTGGATCAGAGCATGAAGACAACCTTCCACAGCCTTTTCCACCAAGATAATACCTGAAAATTAACATATAAAACAATTTTATAAAACTTTCATTATGAAGTAGATACATACTAAACAAATTATTTATTTAACTTTGAGATAACAAATTTAATCATTGGTGCATTTTCTTAAACAGAATTAAAGTTCTTTACATGGATTGTCACAAATTTAACATTTTGTGTTTTAAGAGCATTTGCAGGAAGTTAATTAAAATTTATTAATATGCAAATACAACAACATGCATATAACTTAATTACTTTAATGCGATCCATAAACTAAAAATAATAAATTTCAATTTTAATTAAAAAGCAATCATTCAAAATATATATTGTACAAAATTTTCAAAAATTAGATATTATTACATCAATGAATTCACCTTCAAATAATCTATCAAACTTAAAAAAATTATTTGTCCAACTCAAATTTTGTCTTATTAAAATTAACTTGTAAAGATTGGAATCTTGGCAAGTTTATTAAAAGTTGTTTACATTTTCCTATGAATCACTTTAATGCGACAAACCACGTTGTGAATGTGTGTTCTTCAATTATTGTAATGAAGTGTTTGACAAAAAAAATTATAAAAAAAACATATTTTGGAAATTTTGAAGAGTATAAATTTAATTCATTGTCATTATATATTTAAGTCATTGGTCTAAAAACAGTTAATAAAATATAAGGATAATAAGAATTTTTTTTTACATATTTGATTTTTGCTTTATTTAATTATGTCAAACATGATGCAAGGAAAATTATAAGTTTTATGCATTTATTATAAAAAAGTTACTTTTTTAAATTTTTTTTTAATCTTTTTTAACATAATGTTAGTTAGATAACTATATATTAATAAACTTTATTGCTCAAGACATAATTTAATTGTGAATTTCTAAATTCACATTAAGGAAAAAGCATTTAATATTGTAATTTAACATTAAAAAATAGTTTTATGTACATTTATGCTTTTTTTAATCAAATAATAAAACCTTCAAAATTTAGAAAATGAATAAAACACACAATATAATTTGATATTTTTGTGTGTTTATTGTCACATTGGGTTTCCAAATTTCAAAAGTTTAGTATTACAGTATTTTAAATTTTCTAACAAAAAGTCGGATTGTATACTATTTAAATATATGACATTGTAAAATGTTTGATTTGAAAACTTGGCATTTCGTAAGTTGATAGAAAACATCAATTGATGACACTGACAGATTCAAAACCTTTACAAATCCCAATTTTGTTTTTATATTTATTTATGAAAATTCAATTTTAAAAAGGGAAGCAAAATTGATATGAAATAAGTTTTTATAAATTCGCTCATTTTTGTTATACAGATTTTTGAAAAAATTAAACTTTGATAGTAAAAATGATTATATATATATACTTTAAAACAATATAAAAAACTAATTATTTAATATATTTTTATAATAGCTGAGTTTTTACAAACCTTTCCAATCTTCTCAGTTGTTTATTTATGTCACTCTGATCATTAATCAGTTGCATTTGTTGAGCTGATATCTGATCTAGCTGTGTCTGCAAATGTGTTATTGCTGCATAATTCTGAATTTCACGAGCTTGTTGAAGACGTGTTTTTACTTCTTCTTGCTGACTTCCTAAGAGTTTCAGTTGTTCTGAAATAGCTTCTAATCGCTCCTAAAAAGACACAATTTTCACAATCAATATAATTCTTTTTGAAAAAAATAATATGTTTTTAGACAATTTGATACAATCATAATCCAACATAATATTTTTAAACCATAAAAACGCACAGAACATGTTTACTGCACTTTAGGATCTGTAAACTCATAACCAATTACCAAAGGAAAATAAATTTGGATCTTAGCCATATAATTATTTTTAAAGGAGGTAACTCAATAGTTTGAACTTAAGTGTTAAATATCTAATTTAATTTGTTGCATTTTATTGTTATTGTATTGGGTTGGAGGGAAAGTTCTGTCGTATTTTAAAGAAAATATTTGAATTCATTTATAAAAATATGTGTTTAATATTAATCAATTATATATGCTCCGTTATTTGTTACAACCTGTTGCCATCTTTCAGGTAATCTGTGAATTCCTGTTTTTTCTCATCCTTGGAGTTAAAATAGTCAGCAACTGCCTTAGAAACACTTTCAAAAGACGTGAATTTTTTTTCCCGTTAGATAATTTTGCAGTAAGATTATTTTCTCTTAATATTCTCGTAAAGAATCCACTTTTCATCTCCAGTAACCAGCCTGTCCAAAAACGGCTCCACATTGTGTCTAATCAGATGTGATGAACAAATTCTTACCCGATCAGACAAATTCTTTTCCGTTAATTCATGTGGAACCCAAACACTTTGCTTTAACACAAACCCAAGAGATTTAATGTGATCTCCAACAGTTGTATGATGAATGCCAAACACTTCTGCAATTTCTCGACTTGTTAAATGTGGATTATTTTCCAACATGGATCGCAAAACATCATTATCGATTTGGATGGTCGTCCAGATCGATCACTTTCTCTGAGGCTCAGATCCTCGAAACAAAATTTGCTAAACCATCTTTGACAAGTACGAACATTTACAATATCTTTTCCAAATATCGCACATAAATTTTTACATGCAACCGATGCATTGCTTCCTTTTTGGAATTCATATAAAATGCAGTGTCGTAAATGCATTTTATCTACTGACATGTTTTTCACTTTAAATATCACAAGTAAATGATGAACGGTAAAAAAGGGCACCTTTTATATTATACAGCAGTCTAAAAAAACAAAAACAAATCCGATTGACTCAGAATACGACAGAACTTTCCCTCCAACCCAATAATTACTCTTTAGTTTTACAATGTAGTCACATACATACACAATGTAGTAAATCACAAACAGACTATTAACACCTATCAATTGTAGATTAGATTATTATTACAACATTGAATTCGCCTCCGAATTTTCTATTAAACTGCATAATTTTATATAACCAAAACACTTTCGGTCCCATTGAAATTGACTTGTGAATGCATTGGGGGAAAAGTTTTTTGTATTTCCCAACAAATCACCTTAATGTGACAAAACATATTTGAATGTTTGCTCTTCAGTTTAGCTGTACTTTTTTTAAAGAATGTGTTTGAATAAAAATCACAGGCTAAACACAATAACAAGCGGGACACGAGATATTGAACTGATTAATAAATATCTGGATAAAAATTTAGTGATTAATTTATACTACTATTAAATTTTTTTTATGGTGGAAGAAGATGATTTTGAAAATTTTGAACTAGCAATGAATATAGAATAAATATCTATAATCACTTTAAAATATATCTCATTTAGATAAAAGTAAGTTTTACAAAATTATGCTTGAGCGAAAGAAACAGATGGACTAACTATTAAAAACTCACACACACACACAAAAATTGTAGAAAATTGCTGATTTTATGCTTGATTACAGTAATGAAAAAATATATTTGCAAGTACTTTAGTAAAAATTACTTTTCTGTATTTATAGAAAATCTAACTTGAATATAAATAATGATCAACCTGAATAAACTAGTTAAGTGTAAAACATAATATATATTTTATTAAGAATGAACATTTTAAATCGATTCAGAAAATAACTTAACTACAGAAAATAAATTAAAACTATAACTACAATTTGCAAGTAAAAATAGATCATGTGATTTTTAACTGTTTATTAAAGTTTACCTTAATGTATGAAGGTATGAAATTCCCCCTTGAAGCAGTAACTTACAACATCTTGTATTGTATAAAGTGTAAAAGGTTTATGCAATTTATTTTGGTTTGAGAGAAATTTTCTTTGAAACATTTTTGTAGTTAAGCTTTTTAGTTATGTCACCTCAATACTAGTGTCAAATAAACAGAAATAAAACCTAGCATCAAAATTTTTATTTGAATTAAAACAATAATTAAACATGAGACGTTAATTTTTAAAAATAAAACGACAAATAGCTTCATTGTTTTAACAAAAGACAAATATAGTTCAAAAGTTTAAAAAAAATCATATACTAAAATACAAAATATAACTTAAAATACAATATATAATGCGAGTAAAGACATGTATAAAACCACATGAAACAAAATTATTAAACTATACCTTTGTTCCATAACCTGTCTAGGCATCACTTTTTGAATAAAATTAGACTAAATACTATAGCAATAAAATACTTCCTTATTCACCATCTTAGGATTTAGAACTTAATCTCCATTTCTTAGTGAATGGTTATTTAATCATACAATTATTTTTTACTCTTGATTAAAGTATAACAGAAGAAAGATGCTATCCATGTTTAATGCAAACTTAGAATTGCAATGAAATGCATGTACAATATGTAGTTAAAGATCTTTTATATAATTTATTTTTTGAAAAAATTCTCAGGTAAGCTAATTTTTAAAAATTGGGGTGATCTAAGAAAATTATGACAAACCCTTTCCAATCTTATTTGGTATAACGAGAAAAAGCAGCTTTCTTGCATAAGGTAGTAGTTGTCCTGAAGTCTTTAATTTACAATATGTTGGTTAAATGGTTGAAAAATATTATATAGTTCCTAACAAGGACATTTATTTGGTGGAAAGTTTGTATGTAGTGCAGTATATTGTTATGATGATAAAATAGAATATTGATTTTAACTTAATTGGTTGCTCTATTAATCCATAAAAATATTTTGGCACTAAAATTTCCATCAAAAAGTGCATTGTTAGTTTTATCTGGGGTCAGAACAAACAAGATATTTAAAGACTTATTTGTATAGTTGAGTTCATTTTTCTCAATTATAAGACAACATCAAGATAAGAATGTTATAAATTATGACCTTTAAAGTGAAACAAATGTAAACGGTCAAGAATCTAAAAACTCGAGTAGCAAGTAAGCATTAAAAGTAGATTTAAGTGTTAAGATTGGACAAAGTAAGGGAGGGCAATAAATTAACAGATTCAACTTGCACTTAGGTGTGAACTGCTGTGTATAAGGTTCATAAGAGGACAAGCATTTGTGAAAATCTTAGCAATTGTTATAAGGTCTCGCCTCACTAAAATTCTCAACATTTCAATAAATAACAAACAATTTTGCGGGGAGTTTAAATTTCGAATTATGATTATTACTAACATAATGGGAAAGTGATGAGTTGCTTTAGGACAAATAAACACTATCAACATTTAATGGTGGTGAATTGCTGTCAAACATTTGTACACACTAAAGTAATAGGGAAAAAATAAATATCTTAAAAATAGTTTACCTGTACAAATAGTAATTCTTTAACATTACCATTTTTTGTAAAATAAAATTTATAGATTTTGAATTTTTAGAGATTTTTTTTAGATTAGATCCAAATTGAGACCATTGTTTAATGTTGCATAGTTAAATGAAGAATTCTTATGCAAAATGTGCCAGATTCCTTGCTAGGCCTTTTAATAACTTTGAAATAAGCTACATCTTATTTCAAAATACAATTGTTTAAAACCATTAAACATGTGCAACTTAAAGCTGGTTATTTTAGTTATGTCAATCTAAGTAAGATCCATTTGAATGCAAAAGCCTTAAATAGTGATAGACACTTAATCTTCAATTTAAGCTTTGCAATAGTAATACTTATGGCAAAGCTTAAATTAAAGATTATTTAATGCATGATAATTCAGAAACAAAGCAAATATAATAATTTTTAATTTTAATATAAAAAAGATAAATAGCGAAAGATATTTAGTAGAAGTAAGAGGGAAAGAAAAATATATAGTACAAAGAAAAGGTTTACAGTGGAAAACATAGGACATATGATAAAACAGAAGATGAAAAGGAAAAGGGCAAAGCCTAAGACTAGATTATGGTAAAATTTTCTGAAATGGTTTCCTAGAAAGGTGGCTAGTTTTCGAATTTAATTTTTGTTTGTTTTTCTATATATAGTTGACCTTTTAAGTTTATCACAGGATAAATTTTTAATTAAGATTATATGAAAAGTTGTTTTCAAAGTAAACAAAAGTCGTATAATATTTGTTGCTAACATTAAAAAAATATATACAGACAACTCTCGTTATCTCGAATTCGAAGGGAAGTGTATAAAAATTCGAGATATCGAAAATTCGAGTTATCGAAAATCCTATAAAAAAGCTGTTTTGGTAAAAAATAAATACTATGAAATATATATATACTTGAAATGTTTCTGATGTTTTCATTTCCGGCCTCGATTCAATGAATGCACGCATAGATTTTATCGAAGATAGAGCCTCTTACAAAGTTATCTTTGGATGAGGTTAGCATTTTTAATTATCATTCTTCTTTTGAGAGCGATCTCTCATCAAATGCTGCTATAGAGAGTGCATTGCCTAAACAAAAATTAGAAGGGGTCGAGTGTCGTCTTCATATTTTAAGTGAGTTGCTTTCTGGACGGTTGGTAACGTTCCAAAAAAGTGACTTGCACTTTACCGAAAACGCCAGCTGGCTTGAGGGACGATAAATCATTAATCTTCCTCGTTGGACTGACTCTGTGTTAAACAGGAGGGGATACAGCTCAGGGAATCCAGTCTGGCGATATTCAAACAAAAGGGTGAGGCACAGGTAGGAATCCATTGTAAGTATACCCTTCCAATAACGCACAATAAGAAAGAGAACCGATAATGAAGAACATGGCAATTACATATATGCTAAAGGTTCTTCAAAGTCTGTAGTTTTGAGAGGAAAACAAAATTTTGAGTTGTGAGGAAACTTCGAGTTATCGAAAATAACGACGAAAAACTTCGAATTAAAGAGATAAAATTACATTAAATAAGTAATGAAGGTGAGGGAAATAGATATTTTTCGAGATATCGAAAAATTCGAGTTATCGAGAGTCTACTGTATTAAAAAAGTTATTCTAAATAAAAATAAGATAAATGCTATGATAAATCTGAAAATAAAACTAATATGGTTGTTGATCATTGCTACTTGCCACCAAAATAATTATGAAGTTGTTTTAAATTTAGACAATGTGTAGCAAAGTTTATTTGGTTTATGGATAGATTTACACTGAAAGACTATATTTTTATCAGAGAGTTTTAAATTTCTTTTATAACTTAACATTTTGTATTTTTAATTAAGTTATTTTCAGCTTAATATCACTAAAAAGTATTTACCTGCCGCTTCTTTCGCTCTTCATCAAGTTGGGACTTGTCACCAGCTTGGCCAGGACTGGCATCCAGACGTAGTCTTTTACAGGTTTCTTCATCAAAAGTCTTATTATATAATTGAGACCTAAAAATGTAGCAAAAATATTAATATCTTTTGAAAGTATACACATTACACATTCTTAAAATTAATGTTTATATATTTAGAATATATTTAAAAAATACCATACATAGTTTGTGGATATTTTATTCAATCTTTTTTTTTTTTTAAATATCCGGTTAATGCTATTTAAACAATAAACACTTTAACTATTATTTGATACTGTTTTATCATATTGTTTGAATATAATTTGTCAGTTGTGGGCAAAATCCTACAAATAAACTTGAATAAAACATAAAATAGTTTGAAGAATAGAGAGTACTAATTTACAACCCTCTTTTGCATTCACTTTTCTGTTAAAGTACTGCTATCTTTAACCAATGAAACTTTTAACAATAAAAAATATAAATATCAATCAAAAGCATTACAAGTAATTTATCTGAGACATGATTTTAATTTTTAAAAAAATGCCATTCCTAAAAGGATTATATTTGAATAAAAGTGTCACAGCTTGCAACAAACTATTGTATAGATTTCCTAATTTAAAATACTAGTTTCAAATCATAAATGTTTTCCATTTTAGCGGTATACAAATCCGATTACACAAAAATCAACGAAAACTGTTACTGGCTAAGTACAGAAACAAAATTATCTTCATAAAGAATGTAATTTCCCATTTATAAATTTGGTATTTTATCCAATTTATTTTTTTAAAGTTTATCCTAAAATTTTTTTTAAATCGAAATTATGTTTTTAGTAGTTAAATAATTTATCTTTTCTAACATAATATATGATTTTGCCTAAATAAACAAAGATAACAAACTGAGAAGAAAATTTTATTGCTTCAAAATGCTAATTAGGATATTTTAGGCTAAGGATATTTTACATGAGCATTTAAAATACCGCATTTTGATCAAAATACAGAAACATATAATACAAATACAAATACATATACAGAAACTGCACTTTTAAATAAATTTTTTAAATGCGAATCTTAGTTTTTTTGCCTAGATGAGCGTCTTTTCTGATATGCAAGCGCTGAAAACCCCTATATTTCACAACCCTTAAATCTAACATCCGATTAATGTATATAAGTTTATGTTATAAGTATATACGTTATAAATATATATGTTATAAGTATATAAGTCCTTGGAATTCAGAGTCTACACCAGCGGTTTCCAAAATGTGGTTAGGAGGTACGCGGGGTCACAAAGAAAAAAATGGTTAAAATACATTGAACGTCACCATGGAGACTTTCTTGAAAAAGCGACACGTTCTTGGAGAAAAATAATGAACATGAAAAACCAATATCGTAACAGACAAATTATTCACGGAGATTTAAAATTGAAAATATCAAGCTTGCAGGCAAACTTGGACGATATTTTGAACCAAAACGAAAGATTTCACTCATCTCACACAGTTCGAAAGTGCATGCATTAACTAACTTATGCGACTATTTCATGAGTTTAACCCTTTCAGGTCCAGTGGTGCTAATGGAACAATAATGAATTGAGTAATAGTGCTGTAAGTCAAAGACAGACACCACTTTTCCGCCAGTTCCGTTTAGTAACCAAGAAAAGAACTGTTGACACAACTGGCGGCAAAATGGTATAAGTTTAACTTTGACTATTAATTTCACCACCTCAATAGAAAAATAAATTTGCACCTCAAAGGGTTAAATGAGTATTAAATGTACAAGAAGAGCTAAAAGTAATTTAACTTCTGATAGTTTTGTTATCTTTTCTATGTATTTGTTGATTTGTTGGGTAAATGTGTGTTTATATTCTTAGTAATTTTAGATAGGGGTCCGTGGCTTAATGCTAAATTAAAAGACATAATAAATTTATTTCATATTTTTTTCTTTCCTTCATTTTCATGTTGAAGCAATATTGAAACAATATACATGCCAACAAAGTGGGAAGGGACTTCCATGAGCATATGAGTAACCCAATTCCAAAACGTCTTTTGTCCACCATATTTTTTGTTACAGGGTGTAAAATCAGATACTTTGCCGAATTCCAGGTGTAAATATAAGTTTGGAGGAATTGGCACTTAGGAATTTTTTTAACTGCTAAAACTTTCTGCTTAGGCATATTTTTAAAATAATTCAAATTGCTTAAGCACAGCAGCAACTGTTACGATATTTTCGTAATCGTTAAAGCTTCTCTTTTGCATAAAATTAGAAGCATGTTTCTATTTGTACTCTAAAAATATTAACGTCTTACTGACAAAATTACTGAAAAGTATAAGAGCAATTATTGACTCATAGACTCATATATGAAAAAAGGGGTCCCTGGTTCTATTTTAGTTTTAGCTAGGGGTCCGTGGCTTAATGCTAATGGGAACTGCTGGTCTACACAATCGTTCAAATTCCTTTTTAATATTTTAAATTTAGGTTTGTTGACAAATTAATCGAAAATTATTTATCAAATTCTCTTATACATATTATAAAACAGTAAGAAGCATGTCTCTGAGCACCGAATTTTTAAAAAAATAATTTCTTCATTCGTTTGATCTGTTTTTAGAAGCCAAACATATTTTAGAATATATGTTTGTCGTTAACCCTTTGAATTCTGATGTCGTTACAGGCGACAAAATAACGCCTTGTTCGTTTGGTTCCCTGTTCTTTAAAATGAGTAGCTCAATTTCAAAATGTCTCTTGTCTACTGTGGAGAACAAGCAGAGTTCAAAATTAGCGGTCGTTAGTTGTATTTTGCACATAAACATTTTAGTTTAACGACCGTTATATTACACCCGTCGTTATTTTTAACGCTTAACTTTTTTTTTTAATAAAAATTCAGTTTGACAAACCGTAATTTTACACCCAGTCGTCATTTTTTACGTCAAACGTTGATTTTCAATATCCATCAAATTAATCAGACTGTTCAGTAATTTTGTCAGTAAGATGCTGATATTTTAGAGTAAAAATTTTCGAACCCTGAGTACAAGCCTATCACATTTTTTTCGTATTACATGTTATTTCTATACCTGAAATTAAGCAAAGTATGTTTTTTTTACACATTAAACAACATACTTTGCTAAATTCCAGTTGTAGAAATAAAATGTATTACGACAAATATGTGATTTAAAAATTTGATGGACTTCAAAGAGACGTTTTGGAACTGGACGACTCACTTAAACGATAACAGCATGATCTTGTAATTACAAAAACATCGAACTTTTTTTCAAATTGTTCATTTGCCAGATCAGGCTACTATTTTTGTCCTCTATGAACATAAAAAATTATGGTAAAAAGAACAGAAAGAGAAACATCTGTTCCGTAGAAAGACCGCAAATGTCAAAAACGTTCTTGGTGTGCAATGGGTTAATGTTTGCTACTCAAACACGCAATAATCACTGAATAAATTGTGATAGCTTAGAAAACAAATATTTTTTTTTAAATTCAAGTCATGGGAAACAAAAAGATTATTACGAAATGCGCAATAGAGCGGCGAACAAAAATTAGAATAAAATAAAATTTATTTTAAACGACAGCCTCTCAAAACTTAATCTTTTTAAAATATAAGCTTTAATCAGTTTAAAAGTCCTATCTGATGTACAAACCTAAACTTCATTGTATATTTTAGAGAAAGTCATTTCAACAGCCACACTGTCATCAGATCGTGGTACAACTAGGCAACTTTATTTGTTTTCCTAAGTAGTTACCTAGTTATAGTACTCACCCCAACCCACGAGATTTTAATTTTCAATTCCATAATTTTTAAGTGGCCCCGAAATCCCAAAATGCGCCGAATAATGCAAGTCGAGTACTTGCAATAACTGTCGAAGACTTGCAGTAACTACAAAAACGCTCAAGTTTCAAGCGTTGAAATGCCTCGATTTCTTACGATCATGTTCTTCAATTCTTCTTACAATTGTATTTCAGTGGCGGCTCGCCCACTACAGCAAGTACAGCCGGGCTGCACCTAAATTCATTAGTGTATTTTAAAACTAAAATCAGATATTTTACTAATTTTCTTAAATGAAGATTAGAACTGAAAATGAAATTTCTACGCTAGTAAACAAAATCTCCGATAAATAGCACACATGTTACCGTAATGCACAATTCAGGAGGGGGGAAAACTCCATTCAATCAAACTGCAGCCAAAAAGCGAAATTCGAAATCGGCTGCATCGTTGCCATGGTAACCGCTACGTAGTATGGAGATTCCCCCCATGCTAATGCACTGCATTTGTGAGAAGGTACAGCCGAAATGAGTTTTCTTGTTTTAGCTGCACTTGAGGTTCGATATGCTGATTGGCTAATGGGTGAAACGAGAATTTACGAGATTATATCCAAACGGAAATGGTTTTCATGATACATTTACTGTGTGCTGTTGTTTCAGGACATGGTCATGCTGTTGTTTCGTTATGTAAATTAATATTAAAATTGACCGATTCGCATGTTTAAAAGAAAGCAGGATTGCTTTAATTTTCAAAAAATTAGTAAGTGTTTTCTATTTTTTTCGCATGTTATCATTTCTTAAAAATTGAAAGGAAACTTGATTTGAGTAGTGAATAATAAAGAATTTCCGTTCATGTAAGGTTTTTGGAAAATATGGAGGGGGGGGGGGGGGATTCACATGATTTCGGCTGCACTAACATTTTAGACCACGGGCCGCCACTGCAGTATTTTGGTAGCGAAGTTGGCAACCCTCCGATCGCAATATCGCTACTTTTTTACTATTCTTTAGTCTAGTCCTCGCACAGGTTCGAACCGCGAATCCTTTGATTCACAGCAGACTTCTTTATCCGCTGGGTTATCCGGCCCCCGGATCCATGCTCGAAGGCTGTGAGGCACAATCCACGGCGAATCGAATTGGAGGTGGGACGAAATTGGAAAAATAAGGACTGGGATAGCGTATTCTTGTTAGGGGTCGTCACTTACTACGCTACGCATCGCGATTTGATCCGATTTCGTTTTTTTAAATTAAAACCTGCCAAGGACCAGCACACATTCGACATGAATATAATAGGAAACGATCATCTTAACGCATAAATATATTTAATATTGCGCATCAGAAAGCTATTGTTTAATTTTTATAAATCTTTTCACTCGAGGTAAAATAATTTTTTTCTTCTTTCCCGAACGATACAATAACATTAAAGAAATTAAACCAACAACTAATCGAGCCTATGGTCGTCCTTTTCTAACTATAAGCGAAATCATCTGGTCGATTTGATCAATTGTTAGGTCTTGCGAGCCTCTCATTCGTAATATGTGACGGTCCCTAATAGTAAGTGATATCATTCCACATGATTCATACAGATTTTTAAAGTAAAAATTAAGCAGTTCTTAAGGACTTTTTAAGGACCTCTCGATAATTTTTAAGGATCTCTTATATATTTTGGCGTTGTTGGCGGAGAATTGTAATTTTTTGGTGCAGAATCGCATGCAAATGCGGTTTCGTAGAAAGTTGGCGCAGTATACCACTTCCGGCAAACTCTGGGCGCAGAAATGTTAAAGATGCTACATTCTTGTGAATTTCCCCGAATTTCTAGAGTGAGTATCGATTCTTCACAAAACAACAAACGAGCTGAGATTTTCTAACGATGAAGTAAGATAATAAAATACCATTGACTAAAAAATCAGACAAAAGAGATCAAAATTGCACTTTTTTTCTGTCACTAAATCCATCTATTCACGCCTTGCCGATTTACACTTGCATATAACGGTCAAAAGTGCGGACACGATCAAAGTAAATCCGGAATTCTACATTCCGATATTTTTAATATACCCGGAATTCCGGGTTCTGAAAATTTTAAAAACTTGGAATTTTGGGTTAGACAGAAAAAAATACCACCCATTTGAATTAGTAAAAAAAAAACATGTTTAACAAAAGTTAAGGACCTTAGTTGAAAATTAAGGACTTTAAGGGCACTTAATTAAGGACCTACCAAAATTAAGTAGTTCTTAAGGACTGTGCGAACCATGTTCCAGTAAGAACCTTTTTTAATTCGTCTCTCGATTCACCTTGCGTTTAGGACTGCGAGTGCCGCAGGGTTAAATTAGAAGCAATGAAAAGAAACGAAATATATCTTGGTGTCTATTGTTAAGTCAATTTACGTTTTCTTACGTAATTTTTCGAACAGTGTAGTATTGTAGTGATTGTATACCTGGAGTGTCCTTTCGAATATTGGTATCCACTATCTCGAACCACTTGTCTTGCCAATGGAAACAACTCGTCCCTACGAGTCAATAGAGCAGGAATGTGCTTGCAGATCTGAGCAGCCGCTTCATTCACAGAAACCTGGAACCATTCCTTTGGCATTATTGTACACTACTTTTGATAAGAATCCATTTCATTAGACATACACACATTTCACATCAAGCACTTGTCAATATAGGAATATCACCATCATTTGGATAGCTCACTAGAATGTGAACCATCGAAAATAAGAGTTCAAAGGAATTTTTGGAAATAGGGATTGGGATACCATTTCAATATAGGTATATTTAAATTAAGCAATTGTTAACCCACTGACGCTCAAACGATTTTTGCAATTGTAAAGCTGTCTTCACTGCTTGGAAGTTTATAATTTGTCCTGTGCAGCAGCTTTATTTTTTTACCAACATTTCGATTTATTATAAAGAGATGGCTTTTAAATTAAACATGACAAAATTCGATAAAAAAAAAATACTGAAAAATGGAGTATTTTTATGTTGGAAAAACGGCAAATCCACGGACGTAATATTCCGTCCCTGGACGTGATATTCCGTCCATGAGCGTCAGGAGGTTAAATATCGGAATGTTATACAATGCAAATAAATAATTTGATACGTAACAACAACCTAGAAATTGGAAAAGGTGTTATTCTAAAAATTAAATTTGAAATATATTAATTAACTATCAATATAAAACAAAACAACTGGATTTAACTTTTGTAATGACAGACATAAATATATTACTTTTTAAAATTAACGAATGCAGTATAAATGTTTCATTCACAAATACAAAAATCTTATAAGCGAGATATTTCCACAGAAAAAGTCATGTAAAGATCATGAGATTTGTTCACACCAATAAAAAGAAATTTTACTAATATATTTTGAACAATATTATATACATGTGTATACAACATTAATTGAAACTAGTAAATTTTAATACAAAAATCTTTTACACACAACACTAAGTATATAAGGTGCAAATATTATTTCATGTGCACAAGAAGAAATTAGACTTAAATAATTAGGACCTAGTTAATATAGGCACATTTCTATACACTGTACATTTAAGTGTTTTATAAACACGTGCGCAAATTAATTTCTGTACCAAATTACCCATTATGTACAGAAACAGATGAATTTACTAGTTCCTTATGGCTAGTACATATTTAATATATATGCCTTTTTGTTGATTAATGTTCACAATAAAAGAAATTATTTGTAAAGAGATGCATGATTACAAGAAGTGATGAAGGTCGCTTTATCTACTGAAATCGATCTTCTGTAGAAAACGGGGCTTAAAACACCTTAAACTTTGATTTTTTTATGTGAACACATCCAATAAGGCACTATTAAGTATGGATATGATGCCATTGTTGTTCACAAAACCAATTAGCCATATTTTTTAATAAATACTTCCAAATGAGGTTTAAACTCTCAATACCATTTTCAATGAATTAAAAAAGGATAAATGAATGAATATCAAGTTTTACTAACTGGCCCGCCCTAATGCATACAAAGGTTGATTTAGCGGCGAGGACCCTTTGCCGCCGCGATAGCAATCGCTGTCCAGCACCAGATTCAACTATTTAATTTATGTTCTGCTATTATTTTCTATAATTTAGTTCTGACTGAAAAATTTATGTTTTCTTTTTATCTTTATTTATTTTAATAGCTTACAGTAGTTTGTATGAAGTTTATATTAAAATGAAGGAATATAAAAATATATATTTTTTATATGTTAAAAGCGTTCACAAATTATTGTCAATGGAAATCTAGTTTGGAATTTCCAAGAAAATTCCGCCGCAAATTCAAGAATTTGGTTTTGGCATAAAAGCAACTTACAATATAAAATTAATTTCGAAAAATTCGATATAAACTAAATTTATCAAAAGTTATAATATTTTTTTGTAATAAAATTAATGCAAATTGAGTTTCTAGTAAAAGTTTGTCTCCAACTACAAATTGCACCGAAACTAATTATTGGTAATAATTTTAAAATATAATGTTATTTATTATTTTAAGGACAGTGTCAAATCAACACCCTCTAGGGGAGATGCTTGTTTAAAATATAAGCGAAGTAGTTGGGGTAAAAATAATGATTTATTATGACAATGCAACTAATTGTGATACAGCCCCAAACAATGATCACCACCCAAGAATTTGTGACCACCTTTTATAAAATCCAGTTATACTGAATGACATGATATCGAATCTAATTCTGCAATTGAACTTATTAGGCAGGAAAGAAAGTAGTTTTTTTACAAGTGTCTTTGCCTATACCAAGCAATACATTACTGTCTTTGAGGAATATCTAAGGTTAATTTGTAACACCTGCACCGGTGCAACTATCTAACTGACAATATAACATATCACCGATATATAGGGTGGGCACATATTGTTGGGCATATGGTCATTGTTATATAAACCGTTCTTTTTACTATGCTTTAACTATACTTTGTTTGTTGCTACTAAAGCTAAGCGATTTGTTTAAAATATAAGCGAAGTAGCTGAGATAAAATAATTTTTTACTATGCCAATACAGCTAAATTATGATGCATCAAAACAATGACCATTTGCAAATGACCACCCGGTATACAGAGGTTGGTTAAAATAAGTGTACTATTATTCAATTTAGGGAAAACTTACAGGTAGGTTAAGTTAATTTTTATGGTTATCAAGTAACCCCCCCCCCCCCGCCCCCCTAATAGTTTATAAAAATCTTTCAATGAGAATAGCTCAACGTTTCTAAAAGTTTGCCGTTTTACTGTTTTGTTAGAAAGTTTTAAACTAAATTATTACTAGTTAAATTATTTTTACTAGAGTTCGCAAAAATATTTCATTTCACCAAAAGCAAAAAGGATTACTATATAAATTGCATTTTTTGTGTGTATAAGTGTTGATTTTTTTAAAACAACCTTATATTCCAACTTTGAGAAATTAAAAGGTTAATAGCTTGGAAATAAGTTTGGAGCAAGAATTTATGATTGTGAAGTTTTAATTAAAGTTTCCTCTAACTGCAAAGAAGTGTGCTTAGAATGTTAGTTGAATTACCTTTTCTTTAAACGTTGATAACGTTAATTAAGATGATTTTTTATGCTATTTCACAAAGCTCGCGATGAATTGGACAGAGAAAGGGGAAGTAACACGAAACTTGCTTTTAATATCCTTGTTTTTAAAAATTACTGTCATTTACAGCTACAGTAGAACTCTAACTATCCGAACTCCAGTTACCCGGATAAACAAAGCGGATCGCCAATTATCCGGAACAGGATCGCTTTGGAAAAAAAATATCAGCAAAATTCACATTTTTAAAGTTTCTTATCGGTGAATTATATTGTTTTTAATAGTCATTAAATTATATTACATACTAAAGCAAAATTAGTTTTTTTAAACTAAGAAATAACCTTATTTCGTGAATTATTCTATTAAACGGATATTCTGTTAACCGAATGGGATCTGATCCGGATAATTGAATTTCTACTCTACTATATTTGTATATTTTTTTATAAGCAATTTTTGCTTGTTATTGTAGAAGTCCGAATAATTATTTGAAGGTGTAAAGTTGCATTCTACTTTAGCCCTATTTAAATACAATATCTATATTACATAGCAGTTTCCCGAATAAAATGTTTGGGTCCAATGAAATCTGCATTAAAAAAATATAGTAACATAAGAAATTTTGTAAATGATTTACAACTGTGAAATTACATGTGTGGATATTGATAATTTAAACATTGCGGCTAAAAAGTAAGATTTTAAGACTTTTCGTTAAAATATTTAAATACTACTTGCACTGTCAGTAAAATGAGCAGAAGACTAAATATTTATTTAGATCCAGAAAGAGTCAAAAAAGGGGAAAAAAAGTTTTACATTTTCGGTCAGGATTCATATTAGCAGCCACATTTTTCATAACACTAAAAAAAATCGGATTTTTTTTAAAGGATACAGGGTTAAGATTAATCTTTGATAAGTTTTCTCAAGTTAACATTTCTAAAGATATTTTATTACATTATTTTACTTTAAAAATTAGCGTTTCATTTTGTAAACTAAATTACATACTTAAAAATACTATAGCTAGATGAAAAAAAAAATATTGCACCTCATATGCATAAGAATGATACAACAACTAAAACACTTCCAATTTAATTTAATAAAAGAGTATTGCAATTTTTGTATGTGATATATAGAATTATATTAATAGTTAGTAAGTTTCTTATTTCCAGGATGAATCCTGATTTCATTATAAAAATTGGGACAATTCAGAAAATTCCAAAGAAATAAATACATTTTACGTTTCCATTGAAATTATGGATGCGTTTGAAAATAAGAATTCTTTTTAAGTTAGATTAAACATAAATAACATTTTTAGTAAGAGTTACTAAGAATTTTAACAATAGCAGTGACTTCAATCTAAAAATTTATAAATGTAAAATTAAATTGTTTATTTGTTAAACATAAAAAAAAAAAAGAAATACGTATGTAAGTTATAGATCTTTGTTAAGTATTTATATATATATTTTTTAAAATTTCGTAATTTAAGATATGGCAATCCGATCTCAACACGGTTTTGTTAATTAACGTCGCACTAGAGCTGCACAGTGGGCTATTGGCGACGTCGATCTCAACACGATAAATTTAAATAGTAATAGAGGTATTTGATATTTTTAAATGGCAAAATGTTAAACGACGAGAGTATCTGACGATTGTAATTTAGAAATTTAAATTAAGTTTTGTTGGAATTTAAAAATTATATAAACCTGTCCAAAATATTATAAAGAGCATTAAAAAAATCTCGTTTTTTAATTAAACAAATATTTTGCAATACTAACTATAGTATTTTAAATATGTAAAATTGTTTACAAAATGAAACGCTAATTTTTAAAGTGTAATAATGCAATAAAATATATTAGAAATGTTAACTTGAGAAAACTTATCAATTAAAATCCCAGGATTGATAATTAAGAATTGGTGTCAAAGAAAAATATTTCAAGAACAAAAATAAATGTAATTAAAATAAATTCAAATTAATATATGCTTTGCAGTGTGAAATATTTTAAACTCAGTTTAGAAAACTGAAAAATGTGCAAATTTCAAAGTGCAATATTCAGTTTTCAAATAAATGAATCAATCAAAAATTGCAGATCAATTTAAATGTGTCTATAATCAAATAAAGAAAAAATAAAAATACTAAGATTATATCGTACCCCTTCAGTAGTAAAGCAACATAACCAAGAGAAAAAAATAAATTTTTAATTTACTAATTGAAAATAAAAATAAATTATCCTTGTCAATAAAAAAATATTAAAAACAATAAATTTATTGAAAAGCTAAAAAAAAAATCTAACTACTTTACGATGGTGCTATAAGTTAAAAGTGCGATTAAAGAATAAAAAGAAAAATAGGCATTTGGTTTATTAGATCTCCGGTAGATGGCGACACGACGATAGAACAGCTCAGCTGCAAGTCGTGCACTGTAAGCCGAGCTGCGAGTTTTTTTCAAACACCGGCGTTTCCCTCAGTTTTTTTCGGCTTCACGGTCCATTGATATCGATTGCAAAGAGAAAAATAGTGCAGTTGCTTTACAGAATCTCTTTAACATGGCGTCATTTTAATTAATGCAGACAAAAAACAGCGGGCGGTGCGCAATTGGTAAAGAGATATATACGCCGTTAAAATTAGAAAAATAAAGAACTGATATAAAAGTCGGAGATACATTCGCTTGCTTTGAATTCATAAGCAAGAGCAGATGTTTGAAATTCCCCAAGGGATTTCAAAATGAACTTTTGAAACTAGAAAAATTTTACAAAGACCTCTCTATATGAAGAAAAAAAAAAGTTAGACCTTAAAAAAATGAGTTCTAAATTGAAGTTAGCGTCAAGAACCACAAAACATGCAAACGAAATGTCATGGGTTTTAAAAGAGCAAAATGTGGAAGTTATTTCATAAGAAAGTTAAAACTTTTATTTGCCGCATTTTTATAACGTTTTAGACATTTATAATTCCGCATTCGTTGTGGTTTGTATAATCTATATTTTCTTAATATAATTCCTATTGATGTACCTTGAGATTGATTGTGTTGATTATGTATACTAGAATTCTCTGTTACATAAAGCTAAAACTTTGCATTCAAATGAAAAGTAATAAATTTATAGGTTGAGTTCAATCAAAATTATTATAATTTTAATCGCAAATCAATCGAGTTATCATTCAAAAGTAAAATCAAACTCAGAGATATATTTCTTACAGGAAAAGCAGCTTCCAAATAAAATTTTGATATTTTAGTTTTTTCGTTGACATGAAAAAATCCATTGCAGAAAGTATTAGGTTACAGTTTCGCAAGTCAGAGATAATGAACAAATATATTTAAAGCAATTAAATACATATTAAGACAATAAATACGTTTCATGTCAAAATAGTGTTTAAATTGAATTTTTTTTAGCTTCATCAGTGATTTGATAAAAAATAAATAAAAGGGTACATTTTTTAAAAAAAAATACTTTAAAAAAAATATTTATATATTTTTGATTTTTTTCACAGGGATATTTATTCGGGAAGTAGACAAATTAGGTCAAACAGCAAAATTTCCATGATTTACTTATAAATTAAAAAAATATATTATATATTTCCTGAATCCAATCAATCATTTTTTAGATTTGCTTTGAATAAAACAATTTAAAGAATATTCAATGATAAAACTCGAACGGATTATGGCAACGTTAAATGGAAATGAAGAAAACTATATGTAAGAGAATTATCTACATAAGTCTGGTTTAGTCACTTAAGGGCGGAATTTTAATCGTATTTTCAATATAAAAATCCGAATTTGTTAGTTAGAAATTGTGATTATAAGTGGTGAAAGAAAAAAAAGTATTATGTGCAGTTTTGTAGTGCTAGGTGCAAGCAATTTTCAGTTTACTGAGAGTTGGGGTTTTTCAAAAGATTTCTTACAGCCAAGGATAATTTATTAGATTTCCCTATTAGTAATTCTAAAAATATTTTTGATCTCCTTATTTATATCACTTTTTGGGGGGTGCCCGGATATATTCTCCTTACTCGACGTTTGTGCAAAATGACACAAACATTTCAACGCAGCTTGTTCTTTGGTATGGGCTACCCGATATATGAATTCTGTATTATACCTCCGTTTCAAATATCTCCAAAGAACTGAAAAAGGAAAAGCGTTTTAAGCACAGTTATAGGACGGAGGAAGCTATGTTACGAGAGAAGAAAGAATTGTTTTCAGACAATGCAAAGTCAGCACTGAAAAGTAGAACTACACTCAATTAGAAACAGTAAACAAAGTCACCCGAATGCTTTGTGGGTGTGAAAAAATACACAAGACAAGCACAATCATTTACATCGGCAAATAATATCCTTACCTGTTTGTTTTTACCTCATTACAACAATGGGAGTTACCCCCACAACTCAGTCTGTAACAATAGGCCCATGGAATAAGGAAGAAATGCTTACCTTATGCAAGGAATGTATCCTCCAATGTTAGCAATACTTACTCAAACTCAAAAAGCATTTACAAGAATTGCATTTAAATTTCACATTAATAAACTTTATTAGGAACCATCATCAACTTGGCACACTTATAACTTCACCATCAATCAACACGGGTAAAATTAGTTTCACAATAATGTAGCACTTATTTCAATTCACAAAAGCAGTTTTTTTTCTGATATACAGAAAGTTAGAGTCAAAGAGTTTTATTTTAACTCAAAAGTTTTCGGAGTCATAGTCAACGTTCAAGTTTCTCAGTCCATTGGGTTAGGGATAATAAATAAAGTACTTAGACTCCTTTTTATCTTGGCTGGAATAGGAAAAAGTAAGTAGCTTTTAAAATCTTAAAATAATGACTCATCTACAACATACTGTATGAGATAATCATGTGAGTAAACTCATAGAAAGCATGAAAAACTCAAATAATTACGAGGTTCGTGGGTACCACGAAGCTCATATATATCTCTCGAATCTCGAGGATTCTACAAATCTAAGTATTACGGGACTCGTAAATAACACGGAGCTCGTGGATTCTACGAAGCTCATAAGCAAATCGAAGCCTCGTGGATAAGACGAGACTTGCAGGTCACACGAAGCTCGAAGACAACACGAAGCTCGTAGATAGCACGAAGCTCGTAGACAACACGAAGCTAGCAGATAACACGAAGCTCGTAGATAGCACGAAGCTCGTCGATAACACGAAGCTCGAAGATATCACGAAGCTTGTGGGTCCCCCAAACGAGACTTATGGGTAACACAAATCTCGTGTATCTTCTTTGCTGTTGGAATGTAAAGAGAGGGACAGATACGGTGGGAATAAAGACTTGAAGAATATGATAATGTTATACCTCGTGCAACGTGAGCGGCTTTTCGGCTTTTCGTTTGCAGTCGAACCTTCCATAGATTGCTGCATATTTTCGAATCTCATCCATGCGTCGTGGGTCATCCTCAGGCATGTTCATCACGTACTAAAAAAACACAAAAAAAGGAAAAATCAACAACTTATTCGCTATTTCTATTGAGATTTTTCATATTATAAACTTACATTCAAGACAATATAAAATTTTCAGTATAAAATATAATAGACAGGGTGGTTACAAATTGTTGGGCGATGGTCATTGTTTGGATGTTTAACTTGCATATAATAAACTATTATTTTTACCCAACTACTTCGCTTAATTTTAAACAAGTAGATTATCTTTAGTAGCAACAAACAAAGTAGCTAAAGTACAGCAAAAATAATAACTAATTATGTATAAGTTAAACAGCGAAACAATGGCAATTGCTCAACAATTTGTGACCACTTTGTATATCAATCTTCTGAAAGGAGAAAGATAAATTTTTAAAAAAGTTTCTATAAAACTAATAACAGCGGCAATAAAAAGGGGTAAAAGGTATCTATTTAAAATTAACCCTAGAATTAAGTTTATTAAAAGTAAATAATTGGAATTAAACAAACGAAGGACATAAAAAATATTATACAATCGCACTAATAATTTTCCATTTATATATTCACACATATTAAATTGAGAATTTTGTATTTCAAAAGGCTTTTTATATAAACTTGAATTGATTTCAATATTTTGGGGTCCATAGTACTCGATAACTATGTGTTATATTTGCCTGAAATATCTTAATTACTACCAGTTTTTTCAACCTTTTAACTATTTTCATAACTGTACTAAATGAAATCTTTGATCCCCTTAATTCATTCGTTCCCTGCCCATTAATTAGTTTATTTTTTCTAAATTATCTTTATTCCTTCATTTCAAGCACCATCTCTGTTATTTCATTTCCTGCATTATCATAAGACTTTCGCACCCTAAACCATATATTTTTTTCCTGCTCTGCACTATGTTCATTGCTACATTTCAAGCCCTGCTCTATCTTTATTGCTAGATTTGAGGCTCTGGCCCTGCGCTATCTTTATTGCTAGATTTGAGGCTCTGGCCCTGCTCTATCTTCCTTCCTTCATAGCCAGCAATATTCCATTTGCCATTTTTTCTTCATTCCATGTACTAACTCCAGTCTATCTTATCTTCACCCATTGTATTATCCGTATTTTTTGTTACTTATACCCTGCACCAAAGGAAAATAATCTGCCCATGAGAAATAAGATTTGGCTCTTTGTCAAGGATCCCAAAAGTCAATTTGAACGTCAAAGATATGTTGTTAATGATTTTTATTTTGAGCCGGGTTAACCCTTTTTCTCGTGGTTCCCTAAGCAACCAGCGATGCATACAAAAAGTCCATTTACACAAGCGAACGGTAAAAGAAGCCAAAGGAGGGGGCGGACCATATCTCTTAACAAAGGGTTATGGTCAACTGACGTTGAAAAGAGATTTTTTTTACTCGTATTCTTTGTTTTTTTTCATGTGCACTCTTCATCGCCAAGCTACCCGCCCTCCTTAATTGTGAGCGACTCGCCAGCCAAAACGGCATTAAAAGAATAGCTCCATTCTGGGTTTATGGCAAATCGATATGCAAATACAAATATTAAAAGGGATTGACTAGTAAGATAGCCACTGTGGGGAAGGGGGATGACATGGTTCGGCCCGCCTTTTCATGGGAAAATCCCACTGGGGTGCATTTAGAGCGAACGGTCAAAGTGAAACACTGGCGATTTTTGGATAATGCAATTTTGAGATAAGAATAATTTGTTTTAGGCAGTAAAATGGACAATAAATCTATTCCTAAGCTTGCAGTATCATAATCTTGTCTCCCCTCCATCTTTTATGGGAAATGTTTCTTTTTAAAGTTGAAACCGGGATATTCAGTTGGCTCGCCGTAATGTGAGAAGTCACCAACTAACATTTAAAAAAACATTGAGTATATATAGAGGTAACAACTTGTTGGGAGATGGTCATTGCAATTAAGCTGTATCACAATTAAAAATATGGATTGTTATGTGTAGTTAAACTGCCAAAAATCGATTTCCCAACGATTTATGAACATCCTGTACATTCGGACAATTTTTCTAAAAATACGCAATCAGTATGTTCGTAACATAATGACCCATTCCAGATATTTCGTGTTAAAAAATCTCTTACCTCAAAACTAAGTTTAAACAATACATTTTTAATCTTATGTATTTATATTTAAGTAATACTATTAGTGGAGAATTGAAAATTTTAAATATTTGTATTGGGATTTTGAAATGTTAGCTTCGAAACTAAACTGCGAAAACAAAATTAACCAGTCATTAAGATTTATTATAGTATATCTAAATTAATTAAAAAAAATCGTTACAATTTTCTTACGTGGTAGTTTCTGGGAAATATAAATTAGACAAAACCTTATCAAGAATCTAACTAAACAAATGCAGGATGGTCACAAATTCTTAGGCGATAGTCATCGTCTGACTGTAGTCGGACAAAAGTAGTTTTATTATGTCAATACAGCTAAATGTTATAGTCAGACAATAACCTACGCGTAACAATTTGTGACCACCCTTTAATACATTTTATTATTGCATAATGTCTATTCGTAGGTTCGAATTAATACAAAAAACATTTTCAACAAATTAAATTGTAATTTTAAGATGTGCATCTAGTTATCTAACGTATGAAAGTAGCCGCTATCAAAATAACGATGTTCTTTTTACATTTACTTTAAAGAGCGTTGTATATCACTAATGTTTGAATATATATTTGTTATAACGTATAATTTCGATATCCATGTCGTTTACTATAAGAAAACTATGTTCAAGTTCTAAGTTTTATACTAAATAAAATTAAAACACACAATAACAATAAGATGTTGAAGACGATATGGCTTTAAATCTAGCACTTCTTTAACCAATTTTTGTAACATACTGAAGCGAGTGCTTTGGGTCTGATCACGGAACCTTTTGTGTGGTAACCAGATATTCAACCTTTAAACCAAAACGATCGCCAACGTCGCACTACTGTATCGGCTATAGAAAGTGGTTAATCAATCCCATTACTATTAACAACGGCTTTCAGAAAGACAGTAAACAGATGAATGGCAGCAATTAAACGAACTAAGACAAAGCATACGTTACACTAAATTACAGCGTAGGGGCTGTTCATTTATTACATCAAATAACCTTGGTGGATGGGAAGGGGTCTATCATGCGTGTGGCGTGGTATGGAGGAGGAGGGGGGTGTCAGTGGTTAAGTGACGTTGCAAAACCTTGTTGAGAAAATAAATCTTGAAATTTCCCAAACTTCGATGTAAGTAAATTTTTATAGAAATAACATTTTATTATTGCATAATGTCTATTCGTAGGTTCGAATTAATACAAAAAACATTTTCAACAAATTAAATTGTAATTTTAAGATGTGCATCTAGTTATCTAACGTATGAAGCCACAAGTAATTTAATGACATGGCTTTGGACACGTGACTAATGGTTTCAACAGATCGTTTACAGCTTGGCATTTCTGCTTTTCAATCCCTCAAGTGACCCTACCTCAATCTACATGCCCACAGGAATTAGCCCACATGCAGGGCAACTTTTCTTTAACTTAGCCCACGTGTAGTGGAAAGGTTAACTTCAAAAATGTATTGTGAAGTGACATGAGGATAAGGCTAAGGTGACAGTGCATGACATGGGGGTAGGGGGAGGGTTATGAAAGGATGAAAAATAGCATGACGTAATAAATGAATGCTCCCTTAACAATAACTCGTGAACACTAAAACACCAGCCAGACAAAGAGCAAGATTAAACAAAAGAAGGACTCATGCGAATGCAACAAACACAAAATAACTAAAAAAAGTTCAAGACAACCAGATGTTTAAAATCGAAGCCAAGGCAATAACAAACGTGGTAAGAAAGACAATGAAAAACATGGTGGGACACGTCCTCGAATGCAGTACAATCTCCAAGGGCATAATATGCCAATGAAAATGGAGAAATCATACCTCTAATTCTTTACTCATCCTCTTCTTGCTATTTGGGAGTTTGGGATCAATCTGCATCAGGAGATAGGGCAGCATGCTCTCGGTGCTCTCAGACAGTCTCTGGATTTGAGTTTCGACCAGAACCGGCGTCAGAGACAACAGAGGGTCACTCGTTGGATACTCCCCGCAGCCCTTTAAGGGACAAAAAACATCTTTTAGGTATCCAGTCGGTGGAAGAGCAGAACATCTGCCAAAATGCCATTGCTCAAACAGAATATATGCACTTTTTAGCATGCTGATCATCGCCTACCAACGAAACAAGCTGGGTTTGCCCAAAGACTAAGAAATTACATTTAAACAATTCAAGATTTTTTGAAATATTGGTGGTATCTGATTCGTTTCAGTTTAAAAAGACACAAAAGTTCTTCTGTTAGAATATTTCTTTTTACCATGCTGATCATCACCAATACTGAATAGTATAACGAAACAAGCAGGTTTGCTCAAAGACTAAAGATTTGCAATTAAACAATGGATTCGTTTCGGTTTAAAAAGACACAAGTCCATCTGTTAGAATATTTGCACTTTTCACCATGCTGATCATCGTCAATACTGAATAGTAACGAAACAAGAAGGTTTGCTCAAAGACTAAGAATTTGCAATTAAACAATTCAAGGTTCTTTTACAAACTAGTGGCATTTAAACAATGGATTCGTTTCGGTTTAAAAAGACACAAAAGTCATTTAGTTAGAATATTTCTTTTTACCATGCTGATCATCACCAATACTGAATAGTATAACGAAACAAGCAGGTTTGCTCAAAGAATAAGGATTTGCAATTAAACAATTCAAGGTTCGTTTACATACTAGAGGCATTTAAACAATGGATTCGTTTCGGTTTAAAAAGACACAAAAGTCCACCTGTTAGAATATTTGCACTTTTTACCATGCTGATCATCGTGAATACTGAATAGTAATAAACAAGCAGGTTTGTTCAAAGACTAAGAATTTGCAATTAAACAATTCAATGTTCTTTTACATACTAGTAGCATTTAAACAATGGATTCGTTTCAGTTTAAGAGGACACAACAGTCTTCGTGTTTTAAAAAAGAATCGTTTAGGGATAGTTTCTGAAATCTTAATACACATGAAAAAATTCTTCATTGTAAAATAATTCAAAAGGTCTTCATTGTAAAATCTTGTTTTAGGCCTAACTCAGAAAATCTGTATTGGATATCGAAATTCAAACAGCAGTCTTCTAATTAAAAAAAATAATCTAATTCAGCATTCAAACATAACAAAAAATGTAAACAAGAGTAAAAGAGAAAAAAAAAGTTGAAAGTTAGCTTTGTAAAAACAATATTGGGAAATGTACAGTAGAATCTAACTATAACACCTCTGATTATATACTACTCGAAAAGTACTGATACAGAAAAAATAATCAGTACAGGAAGTTGTATTACAAAATACCTTTGGTATCAACAAAATACCTTTGGTATCAAAGTATGAAACTATAGCTTTTCCAAACCTAGCTTCAATAGAAAGCAAAAACAGGCATTAAGTTCCAATATGATAGCTAAATTTTAATATAATTAAATGTTTAAAACGATGCAAGTTAAAGTAAAAAACATCTCCTAATAACTTATAATGTGCTGAAATCAGCAGGAGTTTTCATGAGGAGTGTTTCAGAACAGGTAATAAGATCAATGGTTTTGACAAAATCATCCAAAAAGTTTAGATGCGAAATGGTGAGATATCGGATACTAAAATCAAAAACGATAAACGATTTGCTTCATGAGGTAACGAACAAGGAATAAACATGCTTATATGACAGCATAAAGGAACTCATATAATTGAAAACAGAACTGAAGTAACGAATGGAGCAAAGTGGACAGAGTATACATGAAAAAAATATGTTTCGTAACACACAAGTTACGATACCTTGTATTATCTTAGTTTTAAGTACAAGAACTGTCCTCTGCCGTGCAAACAACTAATATCCTATCTAAAATACGTTTTCTGGATTCAACAGTTGTTTGTAGAGTAATGAACGCTATAATATTATAGCTCTTTTTTCCCCTGTGTAACAAAATTGTTAATTTTTAAGTCCACTAAATATACAGATGTAATACAGTTGAACTCCAATTATCCGGATGAATTGGGACCAGATCCCATCCCGATAATTAACGTAAAAAATGTTATTTCTTAGTAGGAAAAAAAAAGAATTTTACTTTAGTATGTAAAATGTAATTTAATTACTATTAAAAACAGTATCATTCATCGATAAGAAACTTATAAAATGTGAAGTTTGCTGATTTCTTTTTTTCTCTCAAAGTGATCCGGATAATTGGCGATCCGCTTTGTTTGATCCGGATAACTGGAGTTCGGATAATTAGAGTTCTACTGTACTAATATACATATTTGGCTTACACTAATCCAATATAAATTTAAAGTAATTAAAAAAAAATATTACAATACAAAGTAATTTTTTTAATTTAATAAAAATGCATTATTTTAGTGATAAGTTGTAAAATTCCAATAATTTAATGAGCATTTTATAATAAACTTTAACTCTTAAATTAAAAAAATTAAATTAATTAATTAAAATTTAAACTCTTTTTAACACTTTCTAGAATAGCGATTGCACTATGTAGCAATGTCCTATTGTGAGACAATGTAACAAAACTTGATATTTAAGTTCTAAAGCGCAACATATTTTAACAATATTTATAATAAAGTTCCAAACCAGTTTTAATTTCGAGGACAAGCGGTTAATCTCTTAATAACTTCTTTATTATTTATAAAGCTTAATAAATGAAAATCTATTAGAAACAATTACATTTTTTTTTCTCGCAAAAAGTTAAAATGGGGTTGAGATGACAACGCCCAAAATACTCCCCCCAAACACGCAACTCCCTTAAATAAATTGTCTTTCAACTCAAATAATTTAAAAAGTTCATTAAATAACCAAAGTTATGCAAAAAATCCCCTTCCAGAAACGCCCATCAAAAACACATGCTGCAAGTGCATGAATACAAAAGCAGAAGTAGGGGGGGGGGGGGTGAACACTCCCCTTTGCAATAGAATTCCCCCAGAGGGAAGTGGGCGGAGCTTCAGGTTCTATTTTTAGAACTCCCAAAGTTGGGGGAGCACTATTCGCCTAGGGGCGGGGCTTTCCGGCTTTCCCCCACCCACTCACACTTTATCCTATTTATGAACATCGTAAAAAGGCAGCCAGTCATTTCTAACAAAAGAGGAACCCTTCGTAGAGCGCATGCACTAAAAATCCAGCGGGAGCACTGAATTTCGCGAGTCACGAGCTCGGGAAAAATGAAGCACCGTTGTTTTAAGCGACCGAACAGATGTTCTCGCTTCCCAAACAAAACGTCTTTAAATTTCAGCGGCCTTACTAATTTAATGTAAGGAGGGTTAATTTATCGCATTGAGCCTTTTGATAGCATGTGTTGGAGATTTCATCGTCTCGTTAGGTCACTAATCTTACTGATATTTAGGATAAGGGTGAAGGTCTTTTACCTTCAGACAGTTGTAGCAGGTAACCTCTCCGTATAAACCGCATTACTAGTTAACATCGCATGAAATGCTAGTTATATTGCAATTAAGTACACAAATCTCAGACAGTGAACAATACTCGTGTATTATAGACTTAATATAGTCTAGTTTTTTGAGTTCATGTATCTTAAGGTTTATGAGAATTTTTATATACCCTAGGGTTCTGATACTCTTCTCTTTTTAAAATACGGGATTTATTACGGGGATTTATTTTATGATTAGCGTTCTTATTCTTGAGGAAAAAAACTTTGATTTAAAAACCATTTTCAAATTTTTCTAGTTAATTAATACCCCACAAATCTATTATGGTAAAAGGAATTTTTTTAAATTGTTTTAAAGCCGTTTTTTAGAAAGAATTGTTTTTGTAACGTTAAATATAAACTCTAAGACTAATTTCAATAAACGTGCGGGCATTTTAATGTGTTGGTCAGAATTGAAATTGAAAGAATTAAAACGAGAGAGTTTTTTTTATTCTTTTCTAAAGATGAAACAATGCTTTAAAAAAAACCCACCAGAAACAATAGGTGGTAGAAAGTGGATTGTTTGTGCAAGGTCAACGACCATTACGTATACAACACCTAAACAGTTCATGATATACAATTTAACATGGATCTCTAGAAATTCAATTCTACCTCGGATAAAATCCTTGCACATGACATTTGAATAGAAAAATTATCCGTGTCAAATACCATATAATTATAAAATAATTTAAGAAATTTAATTTCTTAATTATTTTGAAACTTTTAAAGGGTCTTTTAAGGGAAAACTGGATTCAATGCACTTATTCCACTCAGGGACAACATAACGAACTGTTCTTTTGGTTCCCTGTTATTTAAAATAAACGAGAACAGCGTGACCTTGTGTTTAAAAAACATGGATATTTATTTCAACTTGTTATCTTGCGAATTCAAAACATATTATGACCCCCCCCCCCTCTATGTACATACTACATTCTGGGGAAAAGAACAGAAAAAAGGAATAACAGTTCCGTAGAAAGAACGCAAATGTCAAAGATGTTCTTGGAGCGCAAAGGGTTAAAACAACATGCATAATTATAAAAAAATAACCTTCTTTTCAATATTTTGAGCTGGGAAAATTAAAACAGTTAAAAATCAATTGATAACATTCTTAATACAACTAGAAAAACCTGATGGCCAAAGAAAATTAGTTTTACCTTATTAAATTTTTCATTTGTATTTGATATTGTATCTAAGTATTAATATTATTATTGAATTACTATGCTATAATACACTATTAGCAGTTTAAAACTAGTTTTGGGAACAGTTGACCTCGCGACTGTTTCCATTCCTCGGTCCGGTTAATTGAGAATTCCGGATAGTTCAATGCCGGATAATAGGATATTTTTTACAAACGGTTTTAAAGCGAGACATTCCCTATTCAACAACAAACAAATTAACCGAATATCTTAATTAGAACAGACATCCGGTTGAAATGATAACCTGTCTCATTGGCGCGTTTGGCGGTATTGATTGGAGCTGAAGCCGGTTAAAAAAACATATGCGTCGATTTTAATAACTTCAAGCAACATTCTTGTCAAATTTGAAGAAAATCGAACAACGCGTTTGGCTGTAAATACTTAGCAAACAAATATACAAACGGACGAAGTGCTGAATGGTCGAGTTAAAACAGGTACCTTGCTAAATAAGTCTTGGTCAATAAGTTAGTTACAAACTGCAAATTTAACACACGCATATACACAAAAAAAAACTCTCATTAAAGTTATTAGGGCACACAAATTTGTTTTAAAGTAAAATGATTCAAAATCACGACTTGCTATATTTTTTTTTCAGAAACGACTAAAATATAATAACAACATCACTAAAAAAAAGATCACTAAATAGATCGAAGAGATATTTTCTTCCGCCGAGCAGAACACACGTAAGTCCAGTTATAAGACTCAATAGGAAAACGTTAACTAGAGACAAATGTATTCTCTCCTTCCGCATTGCGTTGACCTTGAAATATATCCGATCAAAAGCCGCTGAGTTGTGAAATGGGTAGCTAGCTGCAAAGTGGGTGTTTATTGTTAACTAATCTGAGTAGGAAAAACGATCAACTGGTAACTGTTTTTTTTTCCCTCTTCAAAAAAGATTGAGTAAGGCCCGATGTATTTTGACAGCCAAAACGATTTTTGAGAAGTGGTAATCTAAAGACATTAGTTTCTCAGTCGCAAATCTACAACTTTAATTACGTTATGCATGAAAAATATAATGTATTATTTTAAAGAGTTGAGTTCTTTTTTTTTAATTTAAGGATACTCATTGGCCACCTTAAGCGCAGTTGAGAAGCGAGAGTTCCTTACTGTCTGACAGCTGATAAATTATCTAAATAAACTCTCCGAACGTTTTGACCAGAAACTTTTTTTTTTATATCGAGAAGCATTATATGAGTCGCACAATTATAAAACGTCACTTATCACCTTTAATTAATCGAAATTTATGGGCTTGTTCAACAAAGTGAATAAGACACGTTTAGGAATTAGGCGACTCATATGCTTTAGAGAACAAGCCCATCCCATTTTTAAATCAAATTTTTTCGAATTATTTCATTTCTACACCTGGAATTAAGAGAAGCACGTTATTTTATATATTAAACAACACACATTGCTTATTTAGAGGTGTAGAAATAATGCGCAATATGGAATTTTTTTTTATGGGCTTGTTCAACAAAGTGAATAAGACACGTTTTGAAATTAGGCGACTGATATGATTTTCCTGGATAGTTGTTTTCATGATAAGAAACACTTCCAATAGCTGTTTAAAGTGAACAACTCACAAGTAAAACGAGGCTTTATAATAGTAGTAGCTCAGATGTAAAAACAGCTATATGCACTAAAACATTTTTGAGTAAATCACGAAAAACTGTCAAAACTTAACCATTCTTAATAATTTTTTTTTTCAAAAATAAAGCAAAAATAAAACAATATTTTACTAAAATGTGAATGTTACAGATTACTGAATAATTTATAATTTAATTTTTCATATAACTTGTTTTGCTACAGGATGAAGGGTTTTACTGTTTTTGCAACTGTATAAGTCGCCGTCTTGTTTTTATTCAAGAAGCAAAACTCACTATATCCACATTCAATCAGAAATCAAACTATCGCGGACGTTCATGTTCGCTGGATATAGCTACATTTGCTTCTACGGACTTCTTTTATGAGTATTATTAGTTAAATATGTTTTTTGCTCCTTTGTTATATTGTAAAATTGAAATCAAAGTAATAAAGTACCTATTGATAATAACATGCAATTTTTCGAATTTTTGGATATAACTGATTTTGCATTTGGACTACTCATATTTCATGACGACCTTGTGCATTTCAATATTTGATATGTTCAAGAATATTTTACATTATATCTATTATTCTATAATAATTTTTGATAATATTGAGCTAAGCCGCTTCACGTGAAGATTTATTTTGTCCTACCTAGTTCAGTAAAAATACATGGATTTTTTAGGATAAAGCATGTGGTAATATTTTTCTTACACTTTATATTTAATTTCCACTTACGTTTTCGATTCTGTGTAGTCTATAAAACCCAGATTTGGCCACCAACAAAACTTTTAACTCATTAAAAAAAAAGCGGGATTTAAATTTGTATTACAAATATTTATTCTGATTTTTCTATCTACTAGAAACGACGCAAGTACCCATCATTTCGACAGGTTTTATTAATGCTGTGTTAAGCCTCCATGCATGTCAAACAAAAGTTACATTGATAACAATAATTCGTTATTATTTTCTTACACTTTATATTACATTTAAGCCTTTAACCGGGAATAACGAATGCCACTCGCCTTGCTTCATAATGGCCCAAACGGTCAATGAGTACCACACGTCATGGACGTATATTTCATTATAATTTTATAGAGAATAAATTTAATTTATTTTCGATGTATTTGACTCGTATCACTGCAGCTGACATTTCCCAAGTTCAGATATTAAATAGTAATTTTTGTCAGCGCATGAGTGGTATTTAATTTCCCGGTCAAGGAGTTAAAGCCAGACTGAATAAAAAAATATTAATCCACATTTTTTTTAATGGAAATTATTACTTTTCGATTGAGAGCAGTTCTCATAATTATTCATGCCGCAAAAGTAATTAATGAATGCTTATCTACATATAAAACATTTATGAAATGTCCAGAGAAACAGGCTGGTCATGAAGGAAATGGCAAAGAATCAGAGTAATTGAGGGGTATATAGTGAATAAAATGTGGATTGAAACTAAGTTTTCCCATATATTCTTAGTCACTCTCTAAATTAACGTACATTTACTCGGTGTTTATTGAAAAAATGCTTGGGGAAAAGGCAACCTACTTTTGGGAAACGAGTTTTATACCATTATTTTTTTGAAGTGCTATAGAATTTTATAAACACTTACAGAAATGTAAGTTGGCATATTTAAAAATTAAATGTGAACTGTTTTATTAATAAGCAAGAGAACCGTTAAATTTTAGAGCTTTAACTACGTATTTAATAAAAAAAAGTTAAAAATTTGTTTGAAATGTCCTTTGTATGGATTCTACTGTAATTAAAAGTTAATTGTAAAACATACTATAAAACAGGAAATTTGAACACATAGAATGCTGAAAACACGAAAACTCTTTAAGCGATCAGGACATTAATAGTTTAACAAATTTTATATTAGAGGTCTGATAATATTTTTTATAAATATTTTAAAATTAAATTTGAACTGTTTTATTAATAAACATGATAATTGTTACAATTTAGAGGTTAAATAAGTATTTCATTAAAAATTTACATAAACTATTTTTCCGATAAAAATAATAATTTACGAAAAATCTAAAAATTACTAAATGATTATGTGAATCAGGTCCGTTTTATGATTTCATTAAACTATATGCAGTGCAATATGCCTTCGCATCAGCCATTTTCGAAGCTAAAAATGTTTTAAGAAAACATTATTGCTTGTGATTAATAGCTGCAGTTGCCATATTAAAATAGTCAAATCCAAAAAGAAAATTTTGATATACACGCTCAATTAGTCCTGTTTAATTAGTGGACTGATTGTAAGAAGCTTCAAAACTTTACAGCTCAAACATTGATTACCAGAACCAAAAATGCCATATTAAAAAAAAACGTACTAGTGTATAAAATAAGAATCTTATTAGGGGTGTAAAATTTAATATCCTACGGGCTTATAAATAAATCATTGCATTGTTCTGTCCGTCGAGACAGAAAAGAAAATTATTATTTGCCAAGTTAATTTTTGTCGCCTTTATGATGATAAAATCGATAACGACATCATAAAAATTTGGTTCTTGACATAAATCACTTTTAATGGATAAAACAACTAATCCCTTTAATCTCTCTCGGTGCTTGCTCCAGGATCATAAATATATTTTTTTACCCAACCTCTTCCTTTAAAACTTCTCGCCTGGATAACTTTAATAAATATTTTTGGTGATATTGTTAATCGCTCAATAAGATAGCATTCGGAAATGCCTATCGCGCAAGATCCAATTTTACTGATATAAAACTAGAGAATATGTCGGGTTTCTTTTTCACTTTAATTAGCTCCGTGAATAAGAAACTTAATTCCCTGGTCGTTTTATATAGGATCAGGGAACAGACGCAATTTTAACGATTATATTTACTACGATGGAAAAAAAAAAAACTGCGTGGCACCATACTGAGCCTTATGAAATGTGCATTGGGTTTATAAAATTAAAGCGGTCTATGGCATTCTTTTCAATTCTTAAACATTGCAGACTTATTATTGATAGCACTTAATCAAATACTTAAACATAATTGGCAATTTGGTAAAGATCAAGTAAGAAAAATAAGTTGCCAAATAGACCATAACAGTGTGGTGTTTATAGTGGTCTTGGTTGAACAATAACAAAGAGGTTGTTATTCAGAAAAACAGAATGTCGCAACAAATAATTATGGTTGGAAGTAGCACCAAGAAGTAGACTTCCGATTAAATTTTCTTTTAAATAATGAATTTTAAGGATAAGTAAAAACGTGAAGTTGTTATTAAGTGTTTAATGTAAAATCATTAATTGTAAAAATAAAGACCCAACGCTTATAAAAGCAGTGAGTTTGTATGTTTTGTTTTGGTGGTTAGTAAGTTGTGGTTTGGATTATTTTATGTTCATTATTTCGCTCATAAACGTTCTCAAAAACGTTTTGAAATCCTACATTATTTACCACTTTAAGAATATGTGTACATAAAAATGAAAGAAAAATTCCACTTACAGGCGGCAACGACTGCGAATACATCTGCTGCAGCTGACTATGGGTGGGCGGAGGTGGCTGCTGCTGTTGTTGCTGCTGCTGTTGTTGTTGCTGCTGCTGTTGTTGCTGCAGCTGCTGTTGGGATGACTGCTGCGACGACTGCGACGACGGGGCAGCGTGCGACTGATGATGCTGCTGCTGTTGATGCTGATGGAGATGTTGCTGGTGTTGTTGATGCTGCTGCTGGTGTTGCTGCTGATGCTGGTGGTGCAGCTGCTGCATCTGGGATGGGGAGGTGACGTCCTTGGCGGCGGCGCTTTGGGCCCCGTGCCCAGGGGACGGGGAAGAGTGGGCGTTGTTGGTGAGCATGGGCGGGATCGGGGGACTGGGCCGCATAGGGATGGGGGGCTGGGCCTGACTCATGTTGCCCTGTAGACCCCCGCGGGACACTCCGCCCCCCATACCGCCCATGTGGTGGTTTGGGTGACTCGGAGGGAGAGCTGGAACAAGTGGAGTTTGAAACATGGCTGTGAAGAAAGTAAACAGTAGTGTAAATTGAAAGCGAAAAATAATGGGTTGTACAGGACCAACCGACTTTAAATCAAATTCAACCGCCTTAAGAAGAAATACCGTTCTAATAATCACATAAATCAAACCTATTATTCAGCGAAAACGTTCTATTCATAAGGCGGTGTACGTTTTTTATTAGTTGAATAAGGATAGTTTAAAAAAAAATATTGCTTATAAGTCCACAATAATATTTTAAGAAAACTTTAAGTAGGATCAGTGTACTTTTTATTCTTACGAATTAACAACACACTTTACAGATAATTTTTCGATTGGATCAATCGAAGATGAAGAATGCATTACCAACTTGCTTTAAAAAGTTAACAGTGTCGACGTAGTTGCAAGTAATTGTTTGATAATTCTAAACACTTGCAAAGGAAATAATTATTGATTATACCTTTTGAGAAAATGTTAACATTAACACTTAATAATGATCAATGAAAAATTTAATATTAATATCTAGGCCTTTGTATACTTTTAGTAATATTTACATTAAGGTCTTGGGCATTGAATTCTTGTAGGAAATTGACTTTATCCATTTTCACAGTGGTATAACTTTGGAATGAAACGCATTGTCTGTTTAGATATTTTAATTATACCAATTTTTTTTAAAAAGTAGTCTAGGAATAAAATACATAAAAATTAAAGAAAATAACCGAATAAAAAATATGTAATCTATCAGTTAATTTAATGATAATATTGTTTTATATATAAAAAAATATGATTTTTAATTGTTTTCATGTTTAGAATAAAAATGGATTCAAGTTTAATACTTTTAAAGTTAATGTTGTACTTCAAATATACATTATAAATTTAAGTCACAAATACCAACATGACCGCTAACTAACAAACAGCTTCAAAATATAGTCGTAAACTAGATTTTTCGCATGTTTGTTTAAAATATACTTGAAGTTAAAAAAAAATCGAAACTAGAATTTCCAGTAAATCTTCAATTCAAGTATTATCTACAGTTTATATAAACTAAATCTGCCTTATGCCTAAACTATCAAAGTTATGGTTAACCTACTTTTAAAATTAACGCCATCTTCCCATTATAAAAACAAACACAATATCCTTAAAAGCACGCGGTACCTTAATAAAATTCCCCCCTAAGTGTGGGTGGGGAAACCTGTCAAAGCATAGCTGATTACAAAGCAGACTCCATCGATGAGTCAAAGGCCCCGCCCCATTAGCCATGCCCAATAGTATACGTGTTGGGGGAGATGAGTGACTGCAGGACACGCCCATTACTTTCTTATCATAATGTGCGCGCAAAGTCTGATTAACAAACACGTGATTGTCATTCACCGAAACATTTGGAACCTACTTTTGGATTTGTGTTTACATCCGGACACAATTGTCCACATGGGGATTAGTAGCTGCGCAGTGAGGGATGCTCCGAGAAACGTACAAAGATGTGATGAAGGATGTAAAATTGTCTTAAAAATTTGCGTAAATCGGGCAAATTTTTACACAAAATTAATTTTTTTAGGGGAAAGCTTTTTTATAATTATTTTAAAAGTTTCTAATTCCGAACGCAAGTACGGCGTGGGGATAGCCTGATAGTTTAAATCTAAGGTAGGCAATTGTTGGGCAATGGTCATTGTTTGCCTTTATCCCATTTAGCTGTATTTACATTATAAAACATTATTTTTGCCTAACTACTTCGCTTACATTTGAACAAGTCGCTTAGATTTACTAGCAACAAACAAAGTAGTCAAATATAGTAAAAAGAATGGTTTATTTTATGTAGTTAAATAGCTAAACAATTACCATCGTCCAACCATTTGTGACCACCCTGTATGAAAGGATCTTCTACTAACTTCTAATTCTAATTCTAGAAATTTTAGAATTTAAATGCGAAAAAGTTCAGAATTGGTACCGAAAATTTAAATTTTGATTTCTTAAATTCAGTTTGCAGTTGTGTTTCTAAATGTTTTAAATATTTCATATTTTTCTTTAAATAAAAAGGTGATAAACTAAAAATTGCTTTTAGGATTCAGAATTAGAATTTGCGAATGAAACTTTAATGTATGGCTTAGGGTAAGCTTATACGTTTTTTTGAAGATAAACTTAAATGAATGTTTAGAGGAAATTTAACTGCACACTTGAAGTGAAATCGAAGCTATTTAACGATAAATATGATTAACGAAAAAATTCTAAAGTAGTATGTGTATGAAATAATGCAGCATTTTTGAACAATTATTACAAGATCTCTATCAAAGAGCAAATATACTGTAACGAGGCTTCAGTCGAAATTATATAAGAAAATGTAAACCTACTGAACATTATGAAACAATGTTTAGTTTTGAAGAAACATCCTCAACACTGACTTTCTAAAACAAGTATGACGCTGCAACTTTTATCAGAAGAAACTATGTCAGATGGTTTGATAAGATTATAGAAATTTATAAACAAAAGCAAACCCAAAACTAATTCGCTATGAAAGTGGTTCAAACTCAAACAAGAGTTCAAAGTCATAACAAACGTTTTTAAAAATTACAGGGTGGTTACAAACATGGTGTACAGATTGTACAGTGTGGTTACAAATTGTTGAGCAATGATTATTGTTTGGCTGTTTAATAATAAACTATTCTTTTTGTTACACTGTAAATAAAAAGGTACTTAAAAATGAGTACCTGAACTTACTCGTTTTTCTTACAGTACAATTGCATCGTAAATGAGCGATGACGTACTCAAATTTAAGTAATCGTACTTTCTCAAAAATGAGCAGTGTGATTTAATATTGCTAATCTCAGCTTTTGTTCACGACATCTGAACAAAGCGACCTGACAAACTTAAAATAGTTGTTCAGAAGATGGCTTTTCATATCGTTTAATGTCGATTCCTTAAATGGAAACTGAGATATTACAACTCGGTTATCTTATTTCCCATTCTTTGGCACACCTTTTTTTAAAAAAAATTTCTGTTTATAACTTCTTCACTTCACCCTGGTAGTACAAAGGATAAGGCGCTGGACTGCGGTGCCACAGGATCTGGGTTCGATTCCCAGTAAGTCTTGGTAGTAATTGTTGGAATTTATTGAAAGTGATTTATGAAGACAGCATATGTAGGCAAGATACTACTCTTTTTACTCATTTTTTAGTACATGCTTTTTTCAAAATGTATAAGCATCGAATGTACTCAAAAATGAGTACATTTCACTTATTTTTGAGTACATATTTTTTACAGTGTATATTTGAACTGTTTTTTTGCTAATAAATCTAAGCGACGTGTTTAAAATATAAGCGAAGCACTTGAGCAAAATGTTTTACTATGCCAATACAGCTAAATGTTTTACTATGCCAATACAGCTAAATGTTTTACTATGCCAATACAGCTAAATGTTTTACTATGCCAATACAGCTAAACGTTTTACTATGCCAACACAGCTAAATGTTTTACTATGCCAATACAGCTAAATGTTTTACTATGCCAATACAGCTAAATGTTTTACTATGCCAATACAGCTAAATGTTTTACTATGCCAATACAGCTAAATGTTGTACTATGCCAATACAGCTAAATGTTTTACTATGCCAATACAGCTAAATGTTTTACTATGCCAATACAGCTAAATGTTTTACTATGCCAATACAGCTAAATGTTTTACTATGCCAATACAGCCAAACAATGACCATCGCCCAACAATTTATGATCACACTGTATACAGAAAACCCCCATTAATTTACACTAACTCATCGATCAAATGAAAGAAGTTTTGTATGGTGAAATAGCGATGAGATAAGAATACTTACTGGGATTGCTGACCCACTCCTGCAAGGCCTTCTGCAGCCGTCGAACGTGCAACGGCTTGCTAGCCATTCCAACCAACGCCATTATTTCCAGAAATTCTTCTTCACCAGCTTCACAAAGTTGTTGTACATCATCTCCTCCTGTAAATAATCCAGAATCTGCTTATTTCGAACACACAAACGACTGTAACACCATTTTTGGCAAATACTATTCACTATTTCAGTCGTTTCTTAATGTTTTTCGAAATATTAAATACATCTTTTACTTAAATATAGACCCAGAAGCCGAATGGATGTCAAAAATTCGATTTTCTACTATGATGCAAAACTTGAGTTTTATATACAAATTTAACTCGGGTTTAAGGAACTTAATGTTTTCGTTGATTAATAGAAATTCAGAAGCGTTCGGTTTCATCCCGTATCTATATGTCTAAGTTTAAGTAGAGTACATAAGTAGGTATATTTGAAAATACTTTATATAAGCGATAAGGTTCTAATGAGATAAACAAAACTTCACATTGAAGTTTTACAAATTCTGAATATATTAAAAGAATACATAATGTGCTGCAGCAGTGCGTTTTCTCAGTTGGATTTTTTGCATCATTTTGACATTTTTAAGACAATTCAGACCAAGATTACTAATTTTTGAATAGATGTCTTTTTCAAATATGAAACTTATGTAGCTACGATAAGCACCGAATGTACTCAGAAACGAGTACATTTTACTTATTTTTGAGTACCTATTTTTAACAGTGTACATATGACTATTATTAGCTTTGTGCTTTCCTATTAACAATAAGAGAAATATATCACCCGAATATAAAATTATTTTATAGTTGAATCGTAATGAATGCCAATGGCTAAAAACAGCAATAATCACTAAAAAATATTTCCGAGGGAGATTTCCAACTATTTTCAAGGAAAACATACGGTTGCTGGACTTTTCTTAATAATCATTAAGCTAATTTAATTTATGGTATAAAACAGGCGCAAAAATACGAAAAAGTTTTCGCACATATCCTAAACCTTGAATACACCTTTTAATAATAAGTTTGCAACCTAAATAATCCCTGTTTTCAATTGGAAAGTTATTAACGTTGTCTAATGTTACGAAATTCAAAACTCGTTGCAGTTTTTAATTTAATATAGGTCAAGACGCAAGCAAGGGTATTTGATTGGCATCTGGCAAGATTTTGAAAAATAAAGCAAAATTCAGTATGTAAGTCAATTAAGCGACAAAGGACTTTAATAAAAGCACACAATTTTGACCTTTGTATTGTGCCGTATTGATTAGAATTAAAGAAATAAATACATGTTAGGATGTCAGCGTTCAAGGGAAATAAAAGTTTAAAAAATCTACCGATTGAAAATTTAAAATGCTGAAAAATCCTAGATTACATAACGCTTTAATCATTTCTAATATATCGCAAATATACTAAATAGGCAGAATGTAAGGTTATCTGTTTCCATGAAATACTGCTATTTTTCTATTTGATTCTAATACACTTTCTTATTTAGCCATATCAGTTCCAATTTCGATGCAGAATAAAACTTAATATTTGAAATTACTCTTTATTTTAGGGGTTCGTACGTAAATCATTCGTAAAAAATCATGGATTTATGATAAAAATGCATCATTTTCTTTGTATTAAGGGAAAAATAGCAAAAAAATAATTTCGATTATTTACTTTAGTTATATCTATACCTTGAGAGTTGCAATCAGTGGGAATTTAAAACAGTTTCAGAGCTTAAAATGAATATTGAACTAGTGTTAAGTAACGCGATTAAGTCAAATAATAATCAATCGAATTCACGACTTTTTTTAAGACCATTTATTTAACTTCAGTTACTCCATACAGTTAAGGTTAACTAAAAATCCACGAAAACTTTACGAGTGCAATTGTAACATACGAGTCGCCCATTTCCAAAATGTCTGTCCATTTTGAGAACAAGTCCATCACATTTTTAAATCAATTTTTTTTTGTATTACATTTTGTTTCTGCAACTAGAATTAAGAAAAGTATGTTATTTTACACATTCAACAACATACTTTGCTTAATTTCAGGTGCAGAAATAAAATGAACGTTGTTTTTGTCAACAAAAAAAAATAGTAAATTTAATTAACTCAATTCGCCTTCAAATTTCAGATTTAGCGCAAACTATAAATATTATCTCTCGAAAACTTACTTGACAATACCTATTTTTTGTAAACATAATTGTATTTTTCAATATCGTACTTTAATTTAGTATATCCCCCTATACTATAATACTCAATACATTTTCTAATCTTTGAATCACAGACCAGTTTTGATCGAGGCTGAATATGTAATTTGGTGGCATTCAGTGAAGTAGCAAACATTCTCCTTTCTTTTATAAATCAACTTATTTAAAGTCGACTCGACTTTTTCGAAAAAAACTTTTTTTGTAATCGAAAATTAAATATGCAAAAATAAATCAAGTTTTGCTTCAATTGGTCAAACGAAAATGCCGCAAAGCATCTGTAGACTGTAATTTCCCAGTCTGAAATTAGCTCGAGGCCAAATGAAAATGGAAGATTGTCAATAATACGAAATTGCCCATATGGTAAGTGATGTTTATGTCCTAAAGTACAACGAAAAAAAATTCAATAACAAATTCCATTTGATTGCTTTAAAAGGAAAAACACGATTCGCAGTTGCTTTTGAAGCAGGAAGTTATAGTTGGATAATCTGCATGAATAAAAAGTGTTTTGAAAAACGCCGAGTTAATTTGGATTTTTTTTTCTTGTTGAAAAAATTGACTTTTTTTTTGCACCGAGTCAATTTCAGTGGTAAAAAACTGGTTCCACAATAACGAGGTCAGACGTTCTTCTATACAATGAATTATCAGAAATAGAAAAACAAACAACAATTGCAATGAAGTGACGCACCATTTATAAGACTCAAAAGGAAAATAAATTACGCGTCTCAGTCTGTTTGACGATATAGCACAAACAAGTTTCACACGCCGAATATTTATTTCCCAATTAAAACCCTTTTCATTTCGAATTTGCACTAATACTTTCTTTATATTTAAATAGATTTTTTTTAAAAATAGCTTCGTGGTAAAATATGAAAATTCAAAATTCAATTCATGTTGTAGTTCACATATCCTTTGAAATGTCGAGTTCCAAGTAATTTAAAATATACAATGGATCTTGAATGACGTTTCCTCGGTGATGGTTTCTTTCGATGAATTATTATCCCATTAAATTGAAATTTGGGTTGAAATTTAAGAATAGGATGGGATAATAGAACGGACCATCGGAATTTATAGGAATACTGTTTTTATTTAGAAATGGTATTCCTTCGGAAATGATTTGAAACGCACTAACAAATCTACAGCATCTAAACTATTGGAAAATTGCCAGTGCATTGTTAAGGATTCTTGTAAAGGCTATGCAGGTGTGAAGTAAAAACATCAAAAATGTAACAAAGAAAAAAATATGAAAACATGCATAAAGGATAGGCATAAGCAACGATCGAAATGAGTTCCATTATAGGATTTTGGTATCCATTATGTGCAGGTAAAAAAATATTCTGGACCAATCTTTTGAATGAAAATTATCTTTAAACTAAATCCACATGGAGTTAAAAGTTTACGTAAACATAGCTACATTTATTTATTCCTATTTTAATTTATAATTTTTCTAATAAACATCTTACTAAATATATTTTGAATAGAAATTAGTTAAAAGTTTTATTTCTAGTTTAGAAGTATTTAAGTAGAATTATTTAGTATTTAACTATCACAAAGTGATCAGTAAATAAAATGTGCAAACATCGCCACGAAATTAAGGTTTTAATTCAATTTAGAAAATATTTCATTATTTGAAAATTATAGTACATAAAAAAAATTCCTAGTATAAGATTGTCTTAATCATATTTTATAAATAGACTAAAAATTTAGGCGATACACAAGAAATGTTTATATATTCAAAGTAAGAGAATAATAGTTGTTCTCAAGTGTGCTATATTCTAGCAATGGTTATTATGCTGTCATTAATGCAATGTCATGCAAGTTACTCCTTTGGCAGTATTTTAGAGGGAGGGAATTTTTTAAAATGTAAAAAAAATACTATAATAAAAGTTAAAGTAAAAAAGTGCAGGTAAATAATAAAGCTTGAAGAAGAATAGTTTATTGCCACCCTATTCAATCTCTCCTAAGTAAAAAAAATATATATCAAAATCAAAAATTTACTCGCGTGACATAGGGCAAACAAATAAAAAATGTGATTAAAATACATAATCATTAAGTACATAATAATTCCATATATAAATAGTCCTGTAATCAAGTTAATTGATTTTACAATATTGGGATATACATTTTGTGCATAAGGAACCTACAAGTTACTTCCCAGGCCATATTTTATACAGACAGAAGAGAATATCATAGTGCATGCAAAAACAGCCTTTATGAATCAAAATATCATACATAAAAGGAAAAAAATAAGTAAATGCACCGACGAATAACAAAGCTCGCACCATAATGTCCTATAGACACCCATCTCAACCTCCCCTAAAAATTTACTGAAGAAAAAAAGCCAAACTTGACTAAAAAACTCACGTACAAGAAAGCAATCCCTCCAAGACTTTGGGCAAGAGAGAAAGTTCCCAAACCTTTGGGTTCAAAGTTCGATCACTTTCCCTGCTCAATCAGTTCAGAGACCCCTCACCCCTTTTTTATGCAAAGTTTTTTTTTCTGCACCAACTTCCGGAGGCGCACCTTGGGAAAAAGAACAGGTCCCAACCCTTTTCTTCAGCCCCTGCATGGGAACGCTATTCTTTGCACAAGAGAGAGAGGTGCAATCTTTTGAAAGAGGGGGCCTTCAACCCTTCGTAAGGGTGCGCGCAAAAAACGGTGGAGGGCCTTCACCTGGGAATATGGCAAGGGGATTGAAGGCATGGAATAAGCTGCGATGACTTCAAGTCACGGGGTGGAACACTGCTATGGTGAAAAGTCAAAGACACTGGGGGAATGTTATGGATGATTAGGCAGCCAAATCAATTGATCTGTTGGGGCAAAACGGTTGAAACGATAAGGGATTTTTTCTTTTTTTGGACCGACATATATTTGATGACAAATTAAAATTTTGATAAAATAATTTTATTTTTAAACCCTTTTACCTTATTTATTTGTCGTTCTAATCTTAACTTCCCTTTGAGAAAAGTTGTAAAAATAATGTAATATAAAAAAAAATATCACAAAAGCGTGCATAAATGTGTGTTGTGGTAAAATCTTTATAATCATTAATATTGCTCATAGATTTAAATATCTATATGATAAATAAAAAATATCACAAAAAGTGCATAAATGTGTGTTGTGGTAAAATCTTGATAATCGTTAATATTGCTCATAGATTTAAATATCTATATGATAAATAAAAAATATCACAAAAAGTGCATAAATGTGTGTTGTGGTAAAATCTTGATAATCGTTAATATTATTCATGCATTTAAATATCCGGATATTAAACAATAATTATTTGTTGTTCATTTAATAATTTTCAGTTATTAATTTATTGTTTGACACCTAATCTTTTTATAACTTATTGGTTACATGTGCATGCACATAATGAAAAAGAAATTAAATAATTTTATTCTCGAATTATAAATTTAGTTTACAGGGAAAAGTCAGATCATTAAGCCGAAATAATAAATGAAAAATATTCAGTAGAAAAATTATAGTTACTACCTTTTAATTCGCATTTCTTTGTAAAAAAAACTTCCACAATTTGTTTATTCTTGGAAATATAATTAACAAAATACGTATGAACCACCCTCTTTTATATTTGCTCAATTAAATCATAAAGGTACCAGTCAGTGTTTTACAACACGACCCCTTATTAGCCACCACACAAATCAATTGCAGAACTGAAGAGCTGTTAACAAGAGCGATCTCTCAACAAGTGCGAAATGACAGAAAACAACACTCTTTCAATTGCGTATTACAGAACTGACCCTCTCCATTGTAAATATGTCGTGACTGAGTATTTAGGTTAATGAATTGCCGCATCTATTTGGAAAGCAAGCCATGCAGGTTCCTCCTACTTGAAGCGATAGGCCCAATCCATCATCGCTGCGTCTTTCATGATGGCATTCAAAGTCCTAACATGCGCCCAAAAGATAACGTTAACAATTAGTCGATGAGGCGGAGCAAAACAATACGCGGCGGAGTAAATATGCGAGGTGGCAGAAGAGCATCAAGTGGTTCCGATGACAAAAGGAAGCTGAGTGCGAACAAGCAGATATTTCATTGTTTATTATAGTAGTTTATTTTAGGATGGGAGCGTTGATTTTGTGAGTTTTTCTCTGTAGAAGTGTTTCTGATTTGATTTTCTTTGTTGATAATAATGCATTAATATTTCAGGGGAAAATAAAGAAAAAAAATATTTAGGAATTATATTTTATAGGAATTAAAAAATTGAACGCATGTTAAATACTGTACCACCAGTCCAATATAGAAATTTCACTAAATCTGGTAAATTACAAAGCCTGCCATACCAGTACTTGGTAAAAAAAATTCACAATTTACAAACGTGTATAACGTTTTGCTAAATTATAATACATTTACTCAACTTCTCATATTCATTCACACTATTTTAGAAAATTCAATATTCAAAACTCAATCTAATTCTGAAGAAGATTTGTAAATTATTTATACTTACATTATTAATAAACACCTTTTTTTGCTTTTAACTATAAACTAATCGTTGATATTAAAAATAACCGGGTAATATATAATTAATTTTTTCGGTATGTTATATTTAAATGTACCTCACTATACATGTCTGTTTAGGTTATATTTAAATTTACCATAACAAAAGGACATGGGTATTTAAGTTAAAATGTCCTTTAATTATTTGATGGTTTTTGGGGGATTTTTTTACCATCTTTTTTATCTTTGTATTATTTAAAATCTCATGATGTCAGCATAGTTAGTACTGTGGATTTATCACAATTTAGTAAAACTTTACAATGTAATTGTAAATTTTTTAAATAAAATTTTGACTTGTTCTTATAAAGCCCGGACTATAAACTCTGAAGTAAATAGTACATTGAATCTTATAACTGCATGTGTATATCTGACTATTGCCTATCGTTATTTAAATATATTAACTATTTTGACTAATTTTTTTATCTATCCCAGTGTGACACTATATCTAGTACTCACTTAATCTTAACATAAAATGTTAACTATTTTGCTTACTATCACAAAAAGGTCACGTGGCGCTAATGAACTTCACATCAATGTAAATTCTTTAGGGCCGAATAAGGGATGAATTTACGATTAATTTAACCAGCTAATCATGCATTAACTGCTACGATTAGAGCAAAGTGCGGACACCATGCGTCAAAGGTTCAGAGACATTAACTAGCCATTTCTAGTATCCAGCTACTTCTTCTCAAAACACACTCGGCTATTATACTTAGTTTTTTCCCCAAAGTAATCTCTTTTAGAGCCAGAGAATCCAAAACAAACTTCTTTTTTGATAGAGAAGAATAAACAATCCATTGTTTCACGGGCTCGGGTTACCACTGCAGCAAAGGAAGGGATCCATCTCCGAAGCTTCAATGATTAATTCTTAAAACGAGAAGAAAATAATGAGGCGGACATTTAGAATGCGAACGAAGAACACGAGAACTTTAAAGCGGGGGTACATTACTTAGAGTATTCGGTACACGTCGCCTTTTAAAATGGTTCAAAATGCTAATTCGCGCCAGATAAAATTTGGGGGTATCGATCCCGAAGTAATGACGGTAATGACAACAACGATAACAGTAATAAAGAGGTGGGGGGAAAACAACAACAAAATGGCTAAAGATGGCGAAGAATTCGGTCCTGCCGCTCTGTGAGCACTTATTGTGGGAAGAGCTGCTGAAAATAGAGTAGTCTCTTCGACGGGGTCAAAAAACGAGGAATAAAAACTGTCTGAGTTTTTTACTTGTTTTGCATACAGCGATGGTGACGAGACAGGGCAAAAAGTAAAAACGTGTCGCTGTTAACATGTGTTTGGCGGGATTATTCACATCCTCTTCTTATTAGCAGTTTGGCAGGCGGCCAGACGGCGAGGATCTCGAACTATGCATGCGAAATAAGATGTCACTCCGCGGCAAAAATAGACAGCGCTCGGACACGACCGCGAGGAGGTGAGAAGGATGATTAAAGGTAGTTAGAAGCCTATTTTTATTGGGTGCACTCCCTGATTATCCCAACTATTGGATGTTATAACACATTTAGGTGGAAAAAAAAATGAGAAACGAGGAAAAGATTGATTAATCACACAGTTAAAAAGGGATGCTTTTTTTTTGAAAAAAATTTCGTCATATTTTACAAAACAATTGCTTGTGAAATGCTCCTATTAAATACTTCGTTAAACTATGGAAATTTATTTTGTCGTTTATTTTCACGAAATTTATTTAGTCAAAAATGAGGACGATTTCAAATAAAAACTCAAACCAGGGATCTATCGGTCCGAAGTCACGCGCGTTACCAATCGAGAGAGAAAAACACGTTCTGCATCATGCAAGAACTGAATAGTTGGTGTTTTATGGCGTAAGAGCCAGTTATGGCTAACGATTGTCAAAATTGACGAAAATAGCTTTAAAGATCGTAAAACGCTCAAAAATGAGTGTTATTTCTGAGATAGCACCTGAGTGCTGAGAATAACTTAGAAATGAAATATTTATGCCATTTTGTACATGACACGAAAGCAGTTTATAGAAACTTATGGAAAAGAGTAATATTTGTAAAAAGCTGTCTGCCATTAACCTTCTGTCAGGCGCAACTGATCTAATAGGTACAGCTCTCACGTTTTAGTTTCCCATTTCCTTCCTTAGATAACGTTTTATTTATGAAAAGTGCCTGATATAGGTTAATTGCGCTACAAGAGGTCACTTCTTTAATTGCGTCCGACTGAAGATTAAAATAATGTAGCTTCTAAACATATTTGATAGAAATAGAGGATTTAACTACTTGTTGCTGTTTGGTGAAGCGTAGGTAGCACCATACGTATTTTAAGAAAATATATATTCCTATAGTATAATTTCTATAATACCTGTTGCAACCTGTATATAGTATATGAACAAATTTATGGCATTCTTAAAAATATTTTTTAAAAAAGAAAAGAAAATAACGGTTTATTAGAGTTGATTGATTGAAATTTTCCGAAGCTTGAAAGATCCTTGTTGAGAGGCCTTGCAGCAGAAAAATGTGAGGAATATTTTATTATAAATGAAAGGTCTAAGGCAGTGATTCTCAACATTTCATCTGTCACGTACCTTACGATAAAACTTATCATTTATGAGTACTCCCTCATAGCCCTTCTGACTCGGCCAAAAAAGTTTATTTTTGTTAAGAAATAATGTTAGCTAGCAAATTAATCAAACGACCCAAATTGATGACACTTACATGGTTTTATTTAAGATTTTACTTATTAAACTTATAATTATTTTTATTTTAGGTGTTTTCCGCCATTACTTATAATATTTTAGCGTACCCCCAACAGGAGCACCACGTACCACCAGGGGTACGCGTACCACAGGTTGAGAACCATTGGTCTAAGGCAAGAATGACGATTTGTGTCTTTTCTCAAGTTTCAAGTCTCATAGATATGTACACAGTATTCTGATTTTTTAAATGCAGTTAGTATTTATGATATTTTTGCAATATCTAAATAAACTAAAATGTTTATTACAATTTATTTATTTTCTTTGAGTAATTGATGCAGTAAGGGATTAAAAAAAAATCTTTATATTGCTATTGCATAATTTTTAAAAATGCCATAATACTATTTTCAACATGTTGAGTAGAAAAGAAAAGGAGATCGTAATAAGCAATGTTTCTTTTTCTAAATTAAAAAAAAAGAGGCGTTATAAAAGCAGGAGCAGTACTTGCAGGAAAATGTAAGTCAGTTGACTTGATTCTTATTGGAAAAGTTTCCAAAACGAGTAGAATTTAATTAATTAGTAATAGAAGTTAAACAAAATAATTTCGTTTAGTATTTATAAAAAAAATGGCTAGATATATGAATTATATTCCCTATTCCATATGATTAATAAGTAGAAAAAATACAGTTACCCTCAAAAATAAAAATAACTTTTCACATCATGCATAAACACGATCATAAAGATTTACAAAAACTCCAGGGTATGGTTCTTTACCTACAAATACGTAAAGTATTTAGTTTCAAAAAATAATATTCACCTAGAGAAATATTGTAATATTTTTTGTATAAATTCTAATCTTAATCTCTTCCTTTTGCAATTTTTACACAACGATATGCGGTATTTTATAATGACTTTAATTCTATTCTAATAATCGTTCCTATCTGTTGTGATTTGAAAAATAATATGCCATAACCTAATAAGGTACAACACCAGTCTCATCTTCTGCCCTCAAGATCAGGGATGACTTAAGCTTCTTAAACCTGACTTTATATCGCGAGACGTAATCTAATTTGAACAACTGCAACGTCAAAACTACTTTAGATAACATGTGGCTAAGAGGAGAATAAATTAAGAGTCATAGTAGCTTCGGAAAAGGGTCTCAAGTAAGAATTCTAAAGATTATATACAAATAAATCACTTCCTGCTATACTGAAAGTGTTTCGCATAATACTTATTGTTAGGCATATAATTTTTTTATTGGAAACAATAGGAAAGGTATAACTATTATTATAGACAATATGGATTTAGTCTATTAAATACAACTTATGTAAGTCTGTTTTATTAACATAAAAAAAAATGAGCAAATACACATTTCCTTTTCTGATAAAAAAAAGTGTTTTTAAAAAAATATTTTTAGCAAGAAGGCTTTGTTAGCTTATTAACAATAAAAAAAAAGTAGACTTAAGTTCTTTTGTGATTATTCTATATAGACAGAACTTTTGTCGACAGCTGCATTAAGCTCATCTTAGTTTTTTTAGAAAGTGCTATTACGAAATTTTGTTTAGTAAGATTTGGTATCTTTTGCGGCATCAACTTGTTAAATTTAATTTGTTGTAGACGTTCTTATTAAACTACAATGGGAATTTAAAGTGATAGCTTAAAAATTTGTTTGTGAAAATGTTTGTAAAAAATATGTGCGAAGCTTATCAAACAGGGTATGCTACGCTAATGCATTAATATAATGATTGTGATGGCATAAGGAAGAAATAAATGCTTTACATTATAATTCAGTAGTTTTTGCCTTTGAAGGCGTATAAGTATAATTTTGCCTTAGTATTAAAATAAAATAGCTCAAAATTCAGCAAAAAAATACTTGTGATACTAATTTTGAATAAAAAGGATTTAATATTTAACATAAAAATTAGGATAATTTATATAAAAAAAAATACAAAAAGATGTTTTTAGTCAAACCGAAAAGATAGCGATCGTTTCTGCTCTAATAAAAGTTGAAGCAAGTGAAAATAAAATGAGTTATAAAGCATATTCTGGATACTTCAAAATATTAAATACTTTATTCAAAAGATAATAAAAATAATAAAGTGATAAAAGAAAGAAAAAAATTATAAAATTGTAATCGAAATGACTAGGCCATTAGTTTAATATTTCATGGCATAAAGACAGGCTTCATTACACTAAATACAAGATTCATGGTGTAGACTACATCATTAATCCAAATGAAATTGATAATTGATCAAACTTTAAAACTGAATCCAGTCAAAACTTTTACTAAACGAAAAAAATATAGATAAACTTTTGAGTTAGCATTAAGATATCGTACATTAGAATAATTATACAGAATAAAGAAATTGAAAATAATTGAGGAAAGACTGAAATCAACTTCAATTCCATTTTTGAGTACGTCTAATTTCAATTTTATAAAGTGATTAGCGATTTAATAAAAAAAAAATCGAAACGTTTAATAACATAATTTGAAAAATGTAAAAGGCAGCATCAAAACTAATGTGCAAGGAAACATTAACAGTTTAATAAGTTCGTATTAGTATTTTTGAAAGCATTTCAAAAAGAAAACACCCTATCAATTTCCAAAGAATCATGCAATCCATTAATTTTGAGTCTTGAATACCTTTTTAAATGCAAAATCAAAGTTAGTATAAAGAAAGACCCATTTAGATTGGTTAAATATGTGTTACTTAAAAAATAAAACACCTAGCAAAATGGCTTTCAAATTTAAACTGGAAGACAATTTCCTTTCTTTAAGCTTATTACTGAATATTCTCTTTTTAATATAAACCTTAAGCTAAAGCGTGGACAGATTAAAAAAAATTTCAAAACTCAAAACAAATCGAAAACAAAGAAATCGCACCACTGATAATTATTATAAATTTCGAAAAGCTTTGATTGATTCTAGAAAGATTAACGAAGCACTAAACTTTTGAGTGGGCTCTTTTGCAATCGATTTATTTTTTGAAAATGATTCATTTTTTGAAACACTTCATTCTGATTCGAAAAGAGTAAAAAAAAAAGAAGAAAATTCGTTTCGAATGGCGAATAATAATAATAAGGTTCGTTCGAAATTATATACGCCTTAGAGAAAAGCGAAAGGAACAGGAGTTGGGGAATGCGGGGCGCAATCGAAAATAAAATGGAATTAGGTAAACAATAAATGATGAAGAAGTTTACCTTGACAAATGAAAGTGTCGTAATAAGCCAGTAGGTTAGCCCTCTGCAACACTCGATACAGTTGTAGTTCCGACTCATTCGTCGGCTGAGACGTCATGGCGACTGAAAAAAAAGACAAACAATTAGACAAACACAAGAAAAATATTTACATATATTTAATTAAATGCATTGAATGGACAATGCTTGGACTTGGACAATGGACTTTTCTTAACAGAACTACTCGAAACCGCATGAGAATGTATTTGTAAGAGCTGCATGTTTTCTTGTCATGCACTGTAAAAAAAAAATACTTAAAAATGAGTAACTAAACCTGCTCGCTTTTTTCAAAAGTATAATTGCATCGTAAATGGGCGTATGACATACTCATATGCAAGTAACCCTATACTGTAAAACAATGTGCTTAAAAATGAGTACAACGATGTACTCGTTTTTCTTTGTGTACAATTGCATCTTAAGTGAGTGATGACGTACTCAAATTTAAGTAATCGTACTTTCGCAAAAATGAGCAGTATGGTTTAATATTGCTAATATCAGTTTCTGTTCAAGCCATCTTAACAAAGCGACCTGGCACACTTAAAATATTTGTTCAGAAGCTGGTTTTCCAGATTATTTGGTGTCGATTGCTAAAACAGATCTTTATTATTACAAATAAATTATCCTACTTCAAATTCTTTTGGCGCACCTTTTTTTAAACATTTCTTCTATTTATAACTTATTAATGTCTCCCTGGTTGTTTGACAGATAAGGCATTGGATTGCGGTGATGAGGATCTGGGTTCGATTCCCGGTAAGACTTGGCTGTAATTGTCGATATTATTGAAAGTGATGTAGGTAGGCATCTACTCACTTTTGAGTACATGTCTTTTTCAAAATTAAAACTCATGTATTCGGAGTCATGATAAGTAAGTAATGTAATCACACACGAGTACATTTTACTTAGTTTCAAGTACCATTTTTTAACATTGCAGAGGGTTAAGAATTTCGAGTAAGTTTAGTTTAATTTATAAGTAAATTATTACAATACAATTTACCATCCAATAAGAAAACCCTTTGGAAGCTTTAATATTTTTTTTAGATGTGTATCAGTTAGTTTTCAAATAATATCCTTTAAAATAAACTAAATAAAGTTATGCTTAGAATATTATAGTTTCTTATAATACTTAAAAATTAAAGTATTAATACAAGTTTATAAATTTATATGATGGATATTATTAATACAGAAAATTTATAATTAAGAGAACTTCTTTATGTTGTTAGTAAAATAAAATGTTCTGAAACATCAAATAACCACCTATAACTTTGAAAACTATTGCTATATTTGTATATTTTTAACAGCTTGAAAATAATATTTCGATATCATACCATATCTTTATATATATATAAATGTCAATATATAAGACATTTTACAACATTGTTGTCTGAAATTAAATATATATTTTTTAAAGTTAAAATACTAAATCTATAGAAGCTATTTGCTAACAAATAGAACAATTACATCGACCTTATAAACCCTTAAATTAGTAGTCTAAAAGTAATACGTGCGATACTTAGGATTTCACTAAATTTCAGAACCAGTAACCCTATATAAATGAGCAAATACTTCATTCACACCTTCAAAATGTTTGCAATTCCTAAGAATAAGATGAAATCGTGCTCAACAAAATAGCCTAACAATTACATAGCATAACATTTAATATACCATAATATTAAGTTTTCGCTTATGCTAGTTTAAGTAGAATAAAAACACAATGTTTGTTGGCTACACGCTTGAAAATAATGTGTTGCAATATACAAGTGATTGTACTCGTGGAATAAAGTATATAAGCATTATGAGTAGTAAACATTCAAAACGTGTCCAATTGTCCAAAATTTCCGGAAATTAGATTATTACATAAATGAATACTCCTCCGAATTATTCACAGAACTAAACTATTTTGTTTATTCAAAACGCATTTTGTCTCATTGAAATTAACTTGCAAATATTGGAATCTGTACACGAGTCGATGTATTTAGGAAAAAGTTATTTGCGTTTCCTTCTGCGAATCACCGTATGTGACAAAACGCGTTTTGAATGCTTGCTCCTCTTATTTCATTCATAAATTATTTAAATTTATTAAAAATACTCATTTTAAAATTTATATTAAGGCTTGTTAAAATATATTTAAGCATCAAAAGACGATAAAATAAATTATGGAGTATTTTAGTAAATAAGAGAGGAAGAGGATAAATCTTTTTTAACGCAAATAACTTTTCTTAAATGCATCGACTCGTGTACAAATTCAAATATTTGCAGGTTAATTTCAATGAGACAATGCGTTTTGGACAGATATTATTTCAATTTAGATATTATTTCAATTTATTACAAATGTTCATTTTAAAATTTATATTAAGGCTTGTTAAAATATATTTCAGCATCAAAAGATGATAAAATAAATTATGGGGTACTTTATTAAATAAGAGAGGAAGGGGATAATTATTTTTTAATCAAATAACTTTTCTTAAATGCATCGACTCGTGTACAATTTCCAATATTTGCAAGTTAATTTCAATGAGACAATGCGTTTTGGACAAATATTATTTCAATTTAGATATTTCAATTTATTACAAATGTTCATTTAAATTTATATTAAGGCTTGTTAAAATATATTTCAGCATCAAAAGACGATAAAATAAATTATGGAGTAATTTATTAAAAAAGAGGGGAAAGGGGGTAAATTATTTTTAATGCAAATAACTTTTCTTATCTTAAATGCATCGACTCGTGTACAAATTCCAATATTTGCCAGATAATTTCAATCAGACAATGCGTTTTGGACAAATAGGATTCCAATTTAGATATTATTTCAATTTATTAAAAATACTCATTTTAAAATTTACATTAAGGCTTGTTAAAATATATTTCAGCATCGATGATAAAATAAATTACGGAGTACTTTATTAAATAAAAGGGGGAAGGGGGTAAATTATTTTTAATGCAAATAACTTTTCTTATCTTAAATGCATCGACTCGTGTACAAATTCCAATATTTGCCAGACAATTTCAATAAGACAATGCGTTTTGGACAAATAGGATTTCAATTTAGATATTATTTCAATTTATTAAAAATACTCATTTTAAAATTTACATTAAGGCTTGCTAAAATATATTTCAGCATCGATGATAAAATAAATTACGGAGTACTTTATTAAATAAAAGGGGGAAGGGGATCGTTCTTTTTCATGCACTTTTTTAAAGGTTCAAATCCGATATATTTTTATTAGATAAACCTCCTTGTAATATGACACTGGAAGCTCTCAACTCTCTGACGCCTTGCAGATTGTGCATAATTCATCCCCAGTCTAACACCCGTGTCGTGGTTATGTCGAAAATCAGTCTAATTATCGCAGAAAAAGCACTCGCTTCCAACAGCAAGCAAACTCGCAAACTGCGAATTTCTTCTGTCGGGTTTTTTCAAGATGCGAGTAAATTCACGACCTGTGATGGGCAGCATTTTTGGTTAATTTGAATCCCGTGTTTAATAAGGAGACTGGGCGAAAGAGGTCTAATTTGTGGATAGCGTGTACGAGCCGCGGCAGCTGTGCTTTTCTAAAAGATTCATTAAGTTTGCATTTTTCTTCCCTTAAGAGCAGCCTTTGACAACTCCCATAAATGTGACAAGTCCTTCACGCCTGCGAGCAATAAACCGCGAGATTCTGTTGTTTTTGCGGTCTCGAAATTTTTGTGCGTGCTTGCCTTGCCTTGAGGCTCGGCCGGGGGTTTTTGCTGTTTTTAAAAAGGGCCCAAACTAAGTTCCGCTTTTTGTTTTATTTTCGAAAAACTTGAGGTTCCGTTCTTAGCACACAATTCGGACCGCCACTGAATAATTAGCGAGGGACGGATGGAATAATTTATCTCCTTTCAAGTGAAATGTTAGAAAAATTATTTTTTGACATTTAAATAAAAGTGGGATGTTTAAATAAACGGACAATCAGCGATAGTTTCATTTTTAAAACAGGATTTTTTTTTAAATAATATATTTTAAAGGGTTATACAGGGTGGTCAAACATTATTGGGCGATGGACATTGTTTACCTGTATCGGCATACATTATTTTTTGCCCAACTATTTCGCTTATATATTAAACAAATAGTTTAGCTTAAGCAACAACAAAGTAGTTACAGCATAGTAAAAAGAATGGTTTATTAGGTGTAGTTAAACAGCCAAACAATGACCATCGCCCAACAATTTGTGACCACCCTGTATTTAAATATTATAGGTAAAAAGAGTAGGTTTAAAAAAAAAAATATGTGTTTAATTTTAAATTTTTGCATTCATTTAAATTTTATGAAAAGGTAACACCGAAAAAAACAAAAACAATTAATATTTTTAACTTCGTGAATTTAATTTCAAAATTTTTTAATTTCAAAATTTTTTAATTTAGTTTTTTTTTAAATTATATATATATTTACATTTTTGGTTTTTTTTTACAAATTTTACAATCCATTTCAAGATAACATATTGAAATATTATTTTTTTTATTATGAATTATTATAAGTTATTTTTTGAATCTTTAAAACTTAATATGGAAGCAGTTAGATAAATTGCATTGTACAAATTATACATATACTAAAAAAAACTTAATATGCATATTTTTACATTTGACTTTTTATTTGAAACAATTATAATGTATATTTGCATTATTATTTTTCATTTACCATACCGATTTTAAATGGGATCATTAATAACAAACTATGCATTTTTTAGTTTAATCATACTCTGCGTTAATAATTACCTTTTATTAATACCATATTTAATACTGTTTCGATAATATACTAGTTTTCCTTCCAAACAAAAATTTTAGTCAATGCCAACAATTATCTAAAAACTAGTCGTCCGAGCGAACTCTTCGATCAACGCCCTATCTTCACACCATGGGTCCAAACACAATAAAAACATTCCCAAACATTGGCATGATTACTGATTACCCCCGCCTTGTGCAATCAAAATAACCCAATCAGAGAACAGCAAAGATATAAAAACAAAAAAATCATTTAAAATAAAAAACCGCCTCGGAACGAAATCAGACGACAGACCCTAAAATTACATCTGATTTCTTCCTGCGATTAATCAAACACAAAAACGCGGCCCACGATGTTTCTACATATCAGAAACAGTTTATTCCCTCCGAAAAGGAAGATTCCTCAGAAAAGATACTTTTTTCCCAATATTTTCCCTTCTTCTCTTTCTATTCTTTTCCATCCCTCCCCCGCCTACTCTCTCCTCTATATAGGAAAAGACGCCATGTTTAATTATTCCAACAAACGTTCTTATGAAATATTCCCTTTTAAGGCATCCCCCCCCCCTCCGTAATTTGTTTGTCGCTCTATTCCCCCGTTCGTTTTCTTGAGCACGCGAAAGGGTTAAAAAAGGGGAAAAAATAACAGCGAGGCGCTCCGATCGATAATTCGGGAGCGCCAGCGAGGATTATAATAAAGAGCGAAAGAGGGGACTGAAAAAAGGGAAAAAAAGATGAAAGGGGGGGAAGGAGGGTTAAAAACGAGGAAAGTCCATCGATCTAGTGTGCGTGGTCATCTTTCGCGCATCATAATACCCCCCCCCCCCCCCCCCGCCGACATACCTCCCCACCGCCTTCTCCTTAAAAGACGACTTTGAGTGTTTTTTTAAATCACCTGCGATAAAAATTAAAGGGAACAGTTCTGGAATGAACTTTTGGCTACTTTTAGGAGCGTTTGGCGACCAAAATATTTTGATTACATTTTTTCAAACCTAACATATTGACCAAAACTAAATAATATACTCGTTACTAACAATCGAAAAAATAATAATAATAAAATTAAAAAAAAGAAGAAAATCGGCATCCTAAATTTTTTTATTTAAAAAAAAAAATTAAAGGGAACAGTTCTGGAATGAACTTTTGGCTACTTTTAGTAGCGTTTGGCGACAAAAATATTTTGATTACATTTCTTCAAACCTAACAAATTGACCAAAACTAAATAATATACTCGTTACTAACAATCGAAAAAAAATAATAATAATAATAAAAAAAAAAAAGACGAAAATCGGTATCCTAAATTTTTTTATTTAAGTTTTGGTCGCCAATTGGCGACTAATTTTTTGTGTGGATATTTTCTTTTTAAATAATTGTAAAAATAACAATATAAATGAGTTAACTGTTTAGTTTTTTTTAGTCGAAATAAATAAAAAAAATTTCACGATAAAATCTTTAACGAATTTACTTAATGTTTGGCAATCTATTTTTTAAAATTTTCTGTATTTTTCTAAAAAAAAAAAATCTATTTTCTCTCTATTAAATCTATTTTTTAATTAAAATTTTCTACTAACTATTGGAAATCAATTTAAAAATTGAAAGCAATATAATTTTTAAATGCAATTACAAACCATTTTCTAAAATAAAAAAAAGTTACATACAAAAGAACGTAATTGGCATATTAAAAAAAAATCTTGTTTAGTTTTAAAATTGAAGAAGCCGCCAAAGTTTAATTATTTAATTCCGCTTTCTTTAAATATTTACCGTAAATATAAAGTCAACTTTTCCTGCAATACTTGTCAACGCAAAACTGCCGCCTCCAGAATTTAAAATTTGAAGCTTTTTATGCTCCAAAATACGCTAAGCCGATCATCTTTAATTTTTAAGCGCGCGCAAAACCTGCCAATTTTTACAAGGGGATGAAAAGGCGCCAAAAAGCCTCTCATTCCGTAACTCCCCCGCTTCTTCTGTTCGAAAATCCAGAAAATAACTCCAACCCTTTCCTCCCGCAAATGGCGGAGGTTAAAAGCGTGCGACGAGAGAAAACGAAAGAAAAAGAAAACAAAAAAAGCCTCGGAGAAAAAGGAAGAAAAAAAAAGAGGTAAAAAGAGGGGAGCAACGCGTACATAGCAACGTCATGACTGTGACTAGAAGTTTACTGCTGCCATCTAGCGGTGGCGTTCGCCGGAACCCTATCTAACCCTTTCGGCACCAAAATCAAGCTCCATGTGTTCAATGTTGTGTATCCGGGACTGCTACAATTTCGTTACTGCGATGCAGTCTTAAATTTTGGAATAGAAAAGTGGAGAAAATAATTTTTAGATACAACAATAAGAACCGATTTACTTATCTTTCATCGAATTATTTATAGTTTTAATTGAAATCGGTATAATTAATAAAGTTTGGGGTTTTAAGGGGGGGGGGGGGGGCGGGAATTTAGAGAGGGGATGATATGAATAAGGAATGACTGTTGTTTACTGAGTAATTGTTTATGCAAATTTCGCAGTTTTTTTAATGGAATTAGAAATTAATATCGGTATAACTTAAAAAAAATAAAGTATTTTAATTAAAGTTTACTTTTTATATATTTAAATTTTTATATTTATTAAAACTAAATTTTCTTTTGGATTAGTATCCAAGCGATACGATTCTGTTTAAATTTATTGGAATTATAAGTAGTTTAATTATAAGTGCATTTATTAAATTACGTTTTAAAAGAAAAATATATTTGAAAGATTTTAGCAAAGTTTTTTTTTATATGAGTGCATAGACATCTAAAATTGAAATAATTATTTTTAGAAGTTTGAAATAATTTTTAAGTTTGGAAATAATTATTTTTAGAATTTTGATTAAATGATGAATAAAGTAAGTTTTCCTTAAACTCCTGAACGGTGATTTCATCGAAATTTAAAATTCACTATGGAAACCGAAATAACACAATTTAATTAAGAAATCAAAACATAGTGTGTCAATAAAAATTGTGTGTTATTAAATAATATGTTATATTACAGAGATTTTCATAAAGAAACAATATATATTTATAAAAAAAAAAGTATAATAAAGGAAAAGGCTCTTTTAATTTTTTTAATTAACAGTTGCTATCTGATTATTTTTAAGTATATAATTTTTTTTTATATAATTTACAGAAGTTAACATAATTAGTGCAGAATAAACGTTAATATTTTTATAATTTTCGATTTTATAATAACTAGAACTAAAAAATAAACACTATATTGGTTTTTATTTCCTGTTAACTTTAAAACGTTTCGTTATATTATTTTATACATTTCGAAGTCTCATTTAAAGTGTAACATCATATTTTGTTGGCGTTTAAAAACTTAATACTATTAGCAGTTCATCATTTCGAAATATATGTTTAAAATTTTTTGTTAAAGTGCTTATTTCAACATATCATATTAAGTTATGTATTACTATGTGTTGATAATATTGAACTACACACAATGTAAGTAATACTGAAGTAGAACCTGATTTTCTATTAGGTATGATAGGTTACAGACAAAAGGACACTAAATTTAGTGGAAACCCAAAACCATTTACAAATATTCCCTAAAATTGTTTACTACTTTAAATATTCTTTAAAATTGACGTATTTCACTTCTTATAATTTAATCTAATATTTTTTTTATTAGAACACGTTTTAACAAAGTCTCGATCCGATAGTATATTAAAAATGCAAAATCGACAACTATTTGGAAACAGTTTTAAAAATGACTAAAACACACATATTTAATTGAATTTGTTTAACTCATAATAATAAGTTGTCGGCATCGGCATGCATAAGAACGACTTTTCTACAATTTTTTTTAAAACAAGGATAAACTACGATTAAAATACTGGATTGATTTATATTAAAGAAAACTCTTTCAGTGCTCCTTAAAATGTACAAAATTTTAATATCCAGGAACTTTATGAATGAAATAACATTTTTAAATATGCAAGTAAATTGAGGAAGTATCTAAAACTAAATTTTTATAAGAAATTAAAAAAAAAATCCTTACTATATGTCATAAACGAATATTAATAATAAAGTATATTGAAATGATGAAGCAGAATTGAGTTGTATTATCAGTTTTTATAAAATGTAAACAAAAAAAAATCTAAAATTAAAACTTTCAATGCTACTAATATCGAACGGCAAATAAGATTACAAAGAAAAAATAAATTATAAATATTTTTACATTTTACTATTTACAGATACTCTCGAAGTTTACAAAATCCGAAGGTTAATGTTCTATGTATATAAAAAAAAATCGCGATATACCAGGTTTACTTTAAAAAGAAAGAAACGCGATTTTATTAAATATACAACTTTCGAAACACCTCGTACATTTGAATATGCAAGTTTCGTGCTTAGTCATAAAAATGAATGTTTCGCTTTGAAAAAAATACAAAGAATAAAATATTCAGCATGCCATGTGTATTTTCAATGTCTGTTGAATGGGATAAAGAGCCAAGGATGGTGAAAAAGCTTTGAAATTGAGTCAACAAGAGATAGCTTTAAGTGTTATGTTTAAACATATAGAGGAGAGGCACTGAATATGCAGCAACAAACATTAAAACACTCATTCCAATTTGTGCCAATTGAATATATTCCGCTTAAAAAGTATGAGCAATCACATAAAATTCTGCCAAAATAAATATCGTTCGCTTTGAGGTATACAATAAAAATGTTGTTATTCAATGAATCAGAAAAATGAGAAGGGGAAAAAAAGCGTGTAATAGGGATAAACAAAATGTGTTTCGGTCTAAAAGATATGTAAATAGAAAATCAGCAAATTAGAAGAAATGCTTTAAGAGGTTGCTCGATAAGATTTTTTTTTAATGCAGTAAAAATTAAAATGCTCATAAACGTTTATTGGGGAAGGAGTTTCAAGTACACGCGTGGAACATGTCGGAATAGAAAGGGAAATTTCCTTAAGGCAATCAAGATGTGTTTTTCTTTATAAAAATTCTAGCTTTTTCAAAGAGAGGGGAAAAAACTAGTCGTATCTTATTAAATGCAGGGAAAATATTAATTAGTAGAAAGGGAATTGGAAAGGAGAAAAACCTAAAACGGAATTAAATAAAAACTACGCGAGAGTATTTTTGAGTTTTTTTTCCCTCTTTCGACGTCATTAAGCTTTTCATACTTTATTCAAAGGAGGGGGAAACAACCAATGAGAAGTGAGTGAAAAATTCATAAGGGGCGGTTAAAAAACGCAGGATAAAAATTCACATCAGGAATCAGTTAATTTTAATAACTACTTTTACATTTCTGAATAAATATAAAAAGGGAAAAAATGCAGTCAACTAGAATAGAAAAAAAAAGCAATGAAATTTTATGCAAACAAATTGAAGATATCGAATAAAAGTTATTTATAGATAGAAATATAACTTAGATTGCTTTAATTAAAAGCTAAAACATATATAATTTATTCTTAAGTCGGGAGATTATATTCAATACTTGGTCTAAATGAAGGGGGAAAAAATTATTTCCGAAATTTTGAAACGATAACTAGAAAACTGTTTTAAACTGATCAAATCGCAAACAATTTAAAGGTGAAACAATACGTTGTGCTTTTTTTATTTAGTTTCTGTATTTATTTCTCGATTGCATTATGGCATTTTCTATTCTTGAATAAAAGTATCCAATCAAAAGTTTATATTTTAAAATGAAGCTCTGACCTCATTGTGATTCAAGTAAGCCGACACAAAAAAAGGCAAAGCTTCATTAAAAGCAAATGGTTTAAAAATTGAACGAGCACACATTGTTTGGATCTTCGATATTGGCTCCGATTCAAGTTTCTTTCTTTAATTACAAAATGCAAAACAATTAATTACGAAAAATAACTTAATGATAAAGTGGCCGCTCCAATCGAATGCAAAAAGTTCAACTTCCTTTTGAACCGTAAAACAAAACAACATAGGTGAGATTTTTACAAAACCGACTTTCAAACCCGAGCGAAGAAAACAAAGGGTCTTTATCACAAGAGCAGTTCTTGACTACGGAGCACAGGTAAAAGGCCAGGCAGCTACTTCAAGAAAGGAAATATCTGCCAATGTCAAAAGCAAAGTCTGTAACATTGAAAATCGGATGAAATACTCGAAATAAAAACAGGAAAATTAAAAATCCAGGTGATTTGATAGTAAAATTTCTTGACGTGATAACATTGAATAGCTGATTCATATCTAGATAATACAGGTGAAAACGTGCAGATTGATAAGATTTTCTCTAAAATTGTAAAAAAAAAAGAAATTTCTTTAACAAATGTTGAACAATAGCTTAAAGCATAAATAAAAAAAAAATATTCGGTGGAAACTTCAAATGGAATGACATTAATATTTTCTTACTTAATTAGATGCACCAATTGGAATTATTTCGAGATACTACTTGTTCATTAGAAATTGAAAAGCTTTACTTATAATTGGGGCGTGGAGATGTAGTTAATAATTTTTAAAAATATCGTTTATGTATTAGATGGTTTATTTCTCCTTAAAAGTAACGTTAAAAAATTAAACTAAATAGGTAAAAGTTACAGTAACTGACAAGCTATAAAGAAGTAATAAAAAATACACGAAGTACTAAAATGTTTAACATTTTCTATAGTACAAGAATATCAAAATTATTCATAATACTTAGCGAAATTAAAAAAAAAAGTAAAAATCATTTGATCTATAAAAGTGTAATACGAATATATTATATAAAAATTTTAGTAAGCAATTTCTTTTAAAATTTATGCCAAGAACATTTTAATGGTAAAAATTTCCTTCAATTTTTTTTAACTACTTTAATTTTATATTGCTTGAAACAAAATCTGACTAATAAACAAAACTTGAAATATTTTTTAAACAATTTACAGTAGTTGAAAATATGTACCAGCCATTGTGCCATGTCACGTGTTTATAGCACAAATCTTTCGTATTTGTTGTATGTAATTTGAGTTTTTTTTTGTACTATAAATAAATTTGGTTTTCCCCCAGAGGGTTATTTTGCGAGTGATACTTTAAATATATAAATGTTCGTCAAACCTTTTTAGGTTTGGTGTGAATGTGATGTTTTACTCCTCAAATACATAAAAAAAATACATTTCAAGTAAAAATGATTCATAGCTTTTTTTAAGCCGAAACTATAAAAATAAAATAAATTTTAACTTTAGTGTGGGTTTTGAGTGGCTTGAAATAGATTGGCATTATTTGTCGGTGAAAATCTGAAGGTTAAAGACTCAGACATAATAACAATAAAAAAAATCCGGTGAATACGTTTGAGAAACCGCGCGAGACGTCATTTTTGAAGATAATATAATGATCTAAGAAACGAAAACTTATTTTTACGACTGATGGGTTTTGAAACAGATAAGTTATTTCGGTGACATTTCAGAAAACGACAAATTTTTTGGCTGGGGTTTGCAAAAGCTTCCATTGTCACTTTTAAACAGTGACTAACTGACAAGTTTCAGAACCCAAAATTTGTTAAAATAAATATCTATTTTTTTTTTTACAGCTGGAGCCTAATCAGATGAAAAATCACATGTTCACTTAGCTGTATTAAAAATAATAGCTTAAAAAAGCGTGAGAAACGATTTACAATAATCATTTTTAAAAATTAAACGTTAAAAACATGTCATTTGTAAATAGACACAAAAACATAACTTAAAAATAAATGACGACAAAAACCAAATTATAAACCACAAACATTGCGACAAAAAAAAAATCCAAGCGATTTGCAACAAAATTCTTAAATACATTAACTAAACAACTTTGGAGAGGACACAACGTTTTCCAGCATCATCCTTTTCCAGTATCATCAGTAGATTGTAATCAAAGAAATGCAGCAAAAACCCCACAAAAAACTCAATGTTTGGGTAGATTTATGGTATTTAGTGACACTAATAACATTAGAAGGTCCGGTGCTAAGCGACGTATCACGTGAAAGGACGCCGTTGCGACGATCCTTTTTTTGTGTCGTAAACTTCATGTTTTTAGAAATTGACGGCGAGAAAAAAAAAAATCTGCGCTTACCGTAGGCCAAGCGTGCGGCGTCGCTTAAATAGACATTTGAATGAGGTGAGGCATAGATAAATGAATGAGTTGCAGGGCTTGTCACGCACTCGTTTGTTCTTCTAACCATTTCATTTGGGAAATGACGCGGAGACAAATATTTACGTTTAAAGGGATCACAATACTCTATTCAACTCGGAATAAAAACAAATTTGTAAATGAGTTGAAAGACACGTAAGGGTTTAAGTAGGTTAGGTATACAATAAACTAATTGGTCTAAATACAACCAGGATGCTATCGGATTTGGTTAAGGTAATAGAATAAAAAGATACGTACTTTTTTACAAATCAGCGCACATTGAGAATAGTGTATTACGTGATTAGTGCAAGGTTCTTTGAAATACAGGGTGTTTAAGAATTATCTTTACAACTTTGACACGCAATAAAACTTAAAAGAAATAAGTTAGTTAACTTATGTGGCTTGTACATGTAATAGCAACACATAAAGTTTTATTTGTACACAGGTAAATTTTTTTTTGCTTATAAATAAAACTTTATGTGTTGCTGTTATATGTACAAGCAACCTAACTAACCTATCTTATTTCCTTTAGGTTTTATTGAGTGGCAACGTTATAAAGATAATTTTCATATACCTATTCTCATGAGAAAGATCAGTGCGTTGATTTTTTATTGGTGCGTTAACGGTTTTGGAATGGTGCGTAGAATCGTTCGTAAGTAGCTTAAAAAAAACTGCGTACAAATAAAACTTCATGTGTTGCATGTACAAGTAACATAACTAGCTATCTTATTTATTTTAGGGTTTATTGCGTGTCAAAGTTATAAAGATGATTCTTAAATACACCCTGCATATTAAAACCATTTAATTTCATAATAAGAACCGACTTGGTCAGATTTTCGTTTGGATTTTGTTATGATTTTTGGAAACGACTAGCCTAAAAAGAAAGTTCTTATATGTTATTTTTTCATCATAAAATGCAGTAGTTTTTACAATGTTTACACTGTTAGTTTGTCAGGTCTCTTTGTATACGGTTACTTAAATGAGTAAGTTGTCACTCATTTACGATGCAATTGTACTCAAAGAAAAAGAGTAGGTTCAGGTACTCATTTTTGTACTACTTTTTTCTACAGTGTATGAATTTAGCATTTCATACTATCAATTAATAAAAATAAATTTTGCTACATCAGATAGAACAAGCTATCAACTACATGCAACTTTTTTTTATATCGAATTTTTTTTTATCCTAAACTATTTATATTAAAATAAATATTTTGTGATTAAATTAAAATATTTTGGTTTTAAAATAAATATTTTGTCCTTAAACTAAAATATTTTGGTAATAATCAGGGAATTGAATTTAAGAGCCAAGCGTATGACAGATCGCATGCCTTGTGCTTGAAATAAAGTTTAGAGAAAATGCAAAAAGTTTTATGGGGGTTCTACATTAAAAAAATATTAATCTCAGAAGGATATAGAACTGGCTTTATTAAAAGTGTTTTTGTTTAATGGAAATAAAACTTTTTTTGCATTGGAGTAAAATGAATATATAATATAATGAAAAATGTTAAGTAATAAAACGAATATTTTTAACATTGTATTTTGCTTACTAGTATATGGTTGAGTACTTTCTTTAAAGCTCTTTACACAAATGGAATAGAACTTTCCATTGTAGTTTTTATAAAAGAAAATAAAAACTTTATTAAAATTTGTGATATAAAAAAAAATTGCCGTGTTTGTTGTAAATTTGGATATGGCGATTATAGACACATTTGAGTTATTTCTTAAAATACCCATTTCCAATAAATTAGGGGTATTTGTCGGTGTTATGTTGCATTACAATTTCTGCAGTTAAAAAAAATCATTTCGATTAACTATATGATAAACTATTCCCATGGGAACAGTATAGCAAAACACTATGACAGTTAGTCTTTGTTTACAACTTTTTTGTTAGTTTCGACAATAAAAAAGGGAAATCTGCTAAAATTATTCACAATTAGATTTTTTTTTAAATGCAAATTTCTAAATGCTCAAAATTAGAAGGCAAAAATAGGCAATATATTTATAATAAAAATAGGCTATATAATAAAAATAGGCACCAGTAAATAAAAATTTTTTAATTAATGAAACCAAACATTAATTAAATGTTACTATGAAGAACAACGTACACTACTATAAATTTAAAGTTACCAATATTATTGAGTATTCAATATCGTTATTTTACTTATCATTGGAGTAATATAATTTATTTTTGCCCATCTTATAATTGGCACGGTGCTTTAAAAAAATTGTTTTCATAAATTAACAATAAAATATTTCTTAAGTTTTTTTTTTGCTGCAAAGTCAGCGACCTTTCAAACTTTATGAAGTTTCAATCAATCAACTATAATATTTTTTTTTAACTAAATGACGTTACGATTAAACTTTGCATTTTGCGAAGTAGTATACAGAAAAGAAATGAAAAATCGGCAAAACCTTCTAACAATTTCAATTACTACTATTATCAAAATTAAAGATTTATTTTGATTAAATTTCTAAAATACGTTCCGTTTCAAGCGAAATCCATTTTTGCAATAGAAATATCATAGAAAATTGAACTTTTGTTGATATTTATATAAACTGATTTTTTCTAAATATTTTTTTAAATATGCAGAGAAGCAAATTCGTTTACCCATTATGAACTAAACCTTTTCATAAATTGAATTATTCTCTCACTTTTCCAGAAATTATGAGATAGCATTACTAGTTTAAAAAAAAAAAGCTTTCACTTGAAATTTAAAACGAGTAAAAAAAAACACTTTCGTTGTTAATCTTCAACGTTTTTTGAGTAAACGAGTCAGACGGGTTCGAAAATTCTTAAATCCAAGTGCATTAAATCTCGAGATAGTGAAAAACAATTTTTTCACATGACGGTGACTGAAGAGGTCAAACATTTATGTTTTTTTAAAGCTACAAAACCAGACCGATAGAAGAAAACAAAATCAAATTCGGGACGAAACAAACACAAATTCAGAAAAACAGGCAGCATTTCATTAAAGGAATATATCCACCTCTTCATTTTTATAAAAACTGACACCAGAGTTTATCAGAAAAGTTCAAAGAAAAAATAGACTTAAATGGAAAATTTGATGCTTTGAAGGTAGTTTTCTAGTAAATGCTTGGTCATAGTTTTGAAAAGCCATATGCTTATTTGAAAGATTATTTTATTTATAGTTTTACAAAATATAAAAATTAGATATACATCGAATTTATCTTAATGCTCTTCTTATTTTTTATTTTTTCATACATTTTTATGTTGAAAGCCAAGACAAATAGAATGATTTAAAAAAAAAGTATTTAAATTAAAAAAGCTGAACTTATTTTCCTATTGCTTACATCAAATAACTACGCGCAAAAGAACGGGAAACAACCTAAGAAGTATTTTCACGTATATCAAAGTACATTTAATTTAGTTCCACTCCAAATGTAAAATACGAAACTTATTTTGAATGATAAAAATGCCTTTCGTATTTTAATAAATTTAAATTTTATTTCTGCTAGGCATAATAGTGATGAAATCAAGTTAAGTTTTTATTTTTCATATAGTTTAGCTTTGCAGATTGCATGAATACAGTTTATGTTGCAATGATAACACTATCAGCATATTGAGTACAACATGTCATTTGTAATGAAGAAAATTACCGAGATTATTATAAAAACTCCAAAAATTTGCATTATGGAAATTCCGTTTTATTAAGGAACACTGCTGATATGCAATTGTTAACAAAATATGCAAACCAACATTTCTAATATTTTTATGTGATTTTTCATATTACAGTGTTTAAAACGAATTACAATTAATATAATATACATTTTAATTATGTTTGTTAAAATTTCTTAATATATATTTAAATTATATTTGTCCAATTTTCTCAATAATTAATATTATGATATAGAATTGATTGCTGATCGGTGTTATATTTGAAAAGAAAAGTTTTAACTAATCCAAAATAAAAGTAACACCACTTTCAATGCTTCACCCACCCACAGATCATTCCAAAAATACTAATCGAACCAAAGTTTGTACCAAATGCCAACTTCAAAACAACTGTCCAGAAAGCTCTGACAGTTTGAAACAACCAACCCTTTAAACAAAAAGATATTACACGTCCATCACCGCCATTTTTCTGATGGCCCGATCTGGAAATCCTTCTATCCACTTCCAAAAATCAATCGCAACAATACCTCCAAGAAATATCCAAAGTTTTAGACCGATTTTTCAGATGCAGAAATGACAGCTGTTCATTAAGAAGCCTTAAGTCTGCGCGTGCCTGCAAACAGGCCGACCTAGTTTAAAGCCCACAGCAAAAAGAAGCCCTCATCTCCATTATGAAACTGCCCAATTTGTTTTCCGCCGATGGTCCACCGGATTTCAAAAATCTTTCTTTCCATTAGAGCCACAGCAAACTCCGGTAAACATTCGAGGTGGATGAGTATTGCCCTTTGTTTCGAATACAATGGCCAACCCTTTGATCCCTGAAAGTGTGTAACAACAGATGGTGTTCGAAACGCCCCTTTCCCGTGGTAACCACAGTCCGGTGTAGCTGGGACGCATGACAGGGGGTTACTTTGGTTGCCCACTTGATTACATGGTGCAGCATTAAAGTGACCAGTGGGAGGGAGAGGCAATTTTTACACCCCCCTTTAATTAAGTTGCGTGATTCGAAAAACACGATGCAAGCGGGGTTTGGGTAGATGTCATCCAATTAAAAACACACCCTGATCAGTCCGTTTCTTTTATGCACAGGATAGAATAAAAAGAAAGTTGGAGATAAAAACACCCTTTTTATTCTGTGGCATTCATCTTATCCCCAATAAAAACGGGATACAATTTATGCTTTGGAAAAGCCCCACTCTGGTATTTAATTCCTACCAATTGTTAAGGGCTGTCCCTTGCACTGTTGAAGGTCTGTCTTTTTTACCTTTGCTATTATTAACCCATATAATTAAGTTGCTTTGTTATAAGGATTTTTTTAATGAAATATCTTAACAGTCTGATGGTGGTATAATATTTAACGCTTACGGAACAAAAGAACTGCACTAAGCTCTAGAAGAAATAAAATTTTTTACTAATTGTGGAAATTTGGGATTTACATTGGTGCATACAAAGAATTCTCGATATAGCGACCCCTCGTTATAACGACAGCCACTTAAAGGCCCAATCAGGTTGATTAGTTTCCAATGCAATAAGTTTTATTATTTTTTTACAACGGCTACTCGTATTGGTCCTGGAATTCCCACCAATTGTTAAGAGATGTCCTTTGCACTGTTGAAGATCTGTCTTTTTTACCTTTGCTATTATTAAGTTGCTTTGTTGTAAGGATTTTATTAATGAAATATCTTAACAGTCTGATGGTGGTATAATATATAACGCTTACGGAACAAAAGAACTGCACTAAGCTCTCGAAGAAATAATTTTTTTTACTAATTGTGGAAATTTGGGATTTACATGGGTGCATACAAAGAATTCTCGATATAGCGACCCCTCGTTATAAATACAGCCACTTTAAGTCCCAATCAGGTTGATTAGTTTCCAATGCAATAATATTTATTATTTTTTACAAAGAATACTCGTATTGGTCCTGCAATGGGTAGTTATATAGATGGTCTATTGTATCAAGGCCGAATGCTAAAACAATAATTAGAAAGTTAAGAAGACATAGTACCTAAAAAATTGTAAAATTCTCATTTTTTTTTAATTTGCTAAAATTATAGTTTGGAATCTTCTGAATATACTTGCAAAATTCTAGAACTGTATATATGTTTTTAATGAACTATTTGAGATTGCTGACAGGAGAGAAAACATGAGAAACGAAAACTTTAAATTGTTTTTTCACAGTGTTTGGTTTTCTTCGATATTAAGCATTTCAAAAAGTTAAGGCTTTTTTTATTATTAATGGAGAGTTGTATAATTTTTTAAGTATATTGTAAAAAAATGTATAAATTGGCATACAAATTAGCTTTATGGGTAGTAGTTTTTTTCAAATTACTAAAGTACAAAAATTTTAGTTTTAAGGAAAATGTTTGTGTTATTTTGAATAACTAAAAATCAAATACATGTAATATACAACATTTTAATACCATTTCTTATGTATTATTTTTAATCTAAAAGATCAGAAAAAATATTGGTGAAAAAATATAAATATATAAAAAAGACATAGCGTTTTAAAAAAATTAAATTTTGAAAAATATACAAACTATTATGGAATTTTTGAGTGAAATATTGTTTTCTTATATAAATTTACATAATATACGTTAAAATTTTGATTCATAAAGTAAAAAAAAAGTTGAAGTGGAACCGAGTCCCCCCTTTAAAGTGGTAAAGAAAAAGTGAAATACTTAAAAAAAAAATATTTTAATAACCTCTCGAGCAGGCCCGTAGACAGGGTGGGGACCGACGGGACAAAACCCCCCCCGAAATTGTGTGATACTTTTTTTCAACACTCACTACTCTTCCCCCTTCTTTTCCTTCATGTCCTTTTTTTCTTCCTTGAATCAAAGAAAACTATTTACTTATAGTGCCTAATACCACCGATGGTGTAGAACTATAAAAATTAACTATGACGTCACAGCCAATCAGATTATAATTTTCTACATCGGCTGGGAGTGTTCTGAACGGAAGTGAGCTGAACCACGTCTGTGACTGAACTCTTGATTCTTTCGGCACTGAACTATAAATTGTAACTTCTGAAACGCTTATAACCAGTTCCTTCAATGGTCGTGGTTGAAACAATACTGTACCCCAACTAATTTTTTAAAGGGATTTTGTGGATTTTTTTCTTCTCAAATCGTTATAGAAATGTTAAATGTGTTCAAACATTTTATATTTTCTACATATAGAATCAATTTGCGTATCTCCAAAACTATAGTTTTTTTTGTTGCTACTTATCCACTTTATTGGTTAAAATGGATTTCAAAGAATAAGCATTTAAAATGTGTTTTAATGTAAAATTTAAAAAAAAAATTGCCAAAACACTACAATTCGGCATATTTTAGCATGAACAGTATCTGTAATATAGAGGTAGAAATTGCATCAAATAGTTTTGAAAATTGTTTAGATACGATGCGAAAATTATAAAATAAAAGATTGTCTTCGTGTTGTCGTAACAAAGGAAATTAAACCGTCCCCCATAACACCCCCCGAAAAAAAATCCTGGCTACGGCCTTGCTCTCGAGGTATAATATAAGAGTGGTTAGTTAGTAAAAAAAATCATTTTTCATTTCATTCCGTAGAAATTATAAAGTAATAAAACTCGAATTGAGGTGAATATTTGATGTTATTATATTTTCCTACATAAAAAAAACACACATCTTTATCCCAAATGCATTAAGAAAGGAGTCATTTTCGGATTTAAGCATGCTGTGTTCAGCATTGCACAAAAAAATCCATAATGAGATCTTTTCGAAATTAAGGATGCAATTATCACATTATCTGTATAATTATAAGAAACTCTATAAACTTCAATTATCAGTAGATGTTAAGGTAATTTATATAATTATCAGTCGGTATTTATTTTCACAGAACCGAATTTATTTTTTATAAATGAAAATTTTAAATATGACGTCAAGAAGAAGCTTGTTTGGGATATTTTACTTTTCAATAAATAAAAAAACAATAGTTAAGATATTACAACAACAGCTGTGACCTAACGATAAGTTTCGAAAAAAAAAATATCTTAATTTATAGAAGCAAATAATAGAAAAAATATTTTTAGTTTATTTTTCCAAATGAAACAAGCAGTTCTAAAGCCAAATCCGCTCGATGTATGCCAGATTTTTTGCTCCTTTTTAAAATATAATTGAGCTAGTTTTCTTATGAGTGAGATTATCTGACAAACGCATCATCCAAGAATTAAAAAATGAAGCTTCAAGAGATGCTTAGGCTTCATAACTGATAAAAAAAGGGTAATTATACCAAACTAATTTTATTTTATCTCAACTTTTTCATTCTTGTCAGCTCCAAAAGTGCCTACCCTGAGTAGGATAATATGTCAGCCTTTCACTGTACTTTTTTTCTTGGAACCCCGATCGAGCTAATTTTCTAATGGTCTGACAGCCCATCAAACAAGCCAACAGAAAAAAAAAATACAATAACGACAAAAACAACAAACCACTAAAATGCTGTTGCTTCAAAACCTAAACACGCATGCGCCAATTTTTATTATCTCAAGTAAATAAAAAAAAAACTGGATAAAAAATTGTCTCGTTGGCGGACATTTCCGGTTTGAGGGCAGAATTTATGTACAAGATCGACCAATGTTGGTATACTTCCGGAGCCCCAAAGTCTAACCCTTTGATCCCAAAGCTGTAAGAGTGACAGCTAAAAATACAGCCGCCACTCCTCTCACGCACATAAAGACAAGATGGGGGAAAAAAACATTAAAAAAAATACAATAAAACAAATGCTCGCCAGGATTATTCCAGCGTCGCCAATCGGTCGCCACCAACAAAAGAACGTTCTTATTACCATTTTTTTCGCGCCAGGCCTGTTCGAGCAACTAAAGTAAACAAGACACGGAAAAAATATCGATCAGATTGTTCATAAAACGAAACGCTTTTTCCCTATTTTTGTTCTTTTTCTTCCGGAGATTTTGTAGGATATTAGTTGTCATCGTGACCGGATTTGCAATTAATTTTATTAGTTTTTTTTTTATCGTAAGTTATCAGGTTGAGAATTAGAATGCGGTTGCCTGGATTGAAACACGGATGAAAAAGGTAATACCCAAAAAGCGTTAAGTCATTATTTTCTCAGAAAACTTCCTTTTTTTGAAAAAATTGCTACACGTTAATTAATTTCGCTCTGCTATTTTCTTAATTTTTGAATTAGAATAGTCGCATAAAAGTAATGTGAAGTTAAAAGGATAAATTAATTAAAAGAAAATGAAATTTAAAAAAATGACGTAATGATTTATACGATAATGTAATAACGATTGTGCAATTTGATATTTTAACTTCCCTAAACCAAAACGAAACAGGTTCTTTATATGATTTTAGTAAAGTAGAAACGCAAAAATATACGAATAAAAAACATTAAAAAAAAAAATTACAATATGTAACAAAGTTACCAAAAATTTTGAATTAAAAAAAGTATTCGATTATTTTTATTTCCGATTGTCTCTTAAATGGAAATAGAAAAGGCCTTTATATACATTCGGAGAATACACATGTTTCACGGAAAATGAGAGAAATTAATTTTCTGAAAAGCATCAATAGAGCATACTATTCACAAACTGGGAATTGAGAATTCGCCTCACAATGAATTTCAACAAAAAACAAAATTCCAAAAACATCAATAACTCCGAGGCGAGTAAAATAAAATTAACTTATCGAAATAATTTTGATTTTCTCATAAACGATAAAAGTCTTCAGGGGATTCGGAAAAAGAAGGGCCTCAACGCAAAATCACTTCAACATCTCTTTTGCATAAAAACCGAACACCGCCGATCTGCGTAACAACCATTTCCACTTTTTCATATTGCATGCATAAGCACTGGCTCCTTGAGGTATACACAGTAGCTCTAAAAACATGCGAAAGCGCCGCCAAACTCCAACAACCCCATCGTGTAAAGAGAGAAAGGCTGGTCGATAACCGAGCCAAATGTGGCGCCGTCGCGACACAAAGGGGTTAAAAAAAGAGCGCAGAGAAGAGAAAAAAAACTCGAAAGAAGCAAGCTCTTTGAGAGAACTTCCTGAATCTAACCCTTTGCCTACCCCCCTCCCCAATCTTCGTCTTCCACCTTGGTAGTGCTTCAACGATTGCCCAAAGCAGCTGGTAAGCAAAGGGTTAGTCTTTGTCTACAACAATGAATTTGCTCCAGAGTACTTATTATTATTCTACCTTCGGCGCTTGCATTGTCTGCCACGCCCGTAAAAAGGGTAAAAAAAGCGGCTAAATTACTTCTCAAACTATCTCATAATATTTGTATCAGAAGTTTTCCCTCTTTTCAAAACTTCTTTTTGTTGTTTGCGAGATTTTTTTTTCTTCTTCCAAAAACAAGCGATTCTTTAAATCGCTGTTTATTCCTGAAGTCGCTTGCACCAGCTGTCGAACGTAGAAAAACTCCCCCCCCCCCCTTTTTTTTTTCGTTCGCTATAACCCTTTTTTTGTGTTGTTTCTTATTTAGAATGGTCGGCCAGAGGGGATGCGAGCTGCAAACACGAGTATACAATTTCAGAAGATAAATGCTTAAATGGCAGACGATTTTTTGCGGTGGAAAAAACATCTGCATTGATAAGTAATAATAGGAAGTTGCAGTTCGCGATGCGTTGCTCCCTCAACAGACGAGAAGAAATTATGAAAAGCTCGTTTCACTAAACAAAGGCCAGATTTTTCACACGCTTTTATACAGACTAACCTTTTCCCAAAGATTATATCCCTGAAATAAATAACAATTCTCTTATAAATGGAGGGGGGATAGCTATGGAAGGTTAAAGTTGGAATTTTGGGCGTTGTTATTTGTTCTAAAGAATAAATGCAATTACATTTCTACCCAACAACGTTCTTTTAAATACATGGGATTTATTAAACTAGGATAAAAAAAAAACCAGAGCACAAAGAGTTGTTTGCCATAACAATCTTTCCCAGCGGAAACGGTGAAAATAAAAACCTTATTCCAAGAACTCACACAAATTAAAGAATAATAGCAAAATTATAGAAATTAAAGAGTTCTAAAATAATAGCAAATCGGAGAAAAATCAATTTTCGAAATTTAGTGGAACCAACGCCTTTTTGCATACAATATTAATTGGTATTTTCCATAGAGATACTCGCAATTGTTTTGAAAGAATGAAAAAAAATTGATGTTTTTTTAAAGTCATTATTTAGCGAATAGTAAACTAGAAATAATAATGATCTTTCCACGAATAGTCGAATATAATGAATTTCTAAGATTAGTTTACAGAACTATAGCATTGCATTAAGGAGGATGTAACTATTATTTATTTTACGTTTTTAATACACAATCTTAAAATTTTGATTATATTGTGAACAATAAAATATATATATATATACCCAGCGTAAATGTAAACATGTATCTAATATAAGAGTTCACAGAATACAATGGAATAATAGAATCTTACTTCTAAGTTAAATTTAATGAAATATTAAATTTCGAATCATCACAGTTCTCGGAAAACTTTGAATAACTTTAAAATAAAGATTTAAATAAGCAACAATAGCATTAAATGTTTTTATACAAATATATAGGATAATTCATCATTAAGAATTTCTTGCAATAACGCGAATTTATTCCGATAGAATCTTTCTCCGAATAGGTAGAAAAACCAACATCCAACCAACCATGACAGGTTTTAGGAGGTCACAATTGTCTTTAAAATATTAAAAACGATTAAAACCACTCTAAATATCCCAACCCAAAGGGTAATTTAGGTAATAAAAATATATTACGATCATTTTATAACTTTTATTACTATAAAGATATGTGAAAGAATTTCAAAATCGCCAGTAATATGTAAATTAATCTTTCTGCCACAATGAAAATTTATATAACTTGATTGCTAGTGTTAAACTGTGCAGAAAGAAAAATGTAAGGCAGAAATACAATTATCAGTAGTGCCAGTTAAAAATAAAAAAATCATTTGAAATACAATTCATTTATTTAACAACCAGTATTGTAAAATAAGTAAAAAATTATATATAACATTTAATAACACTTAGAACCACAACAGATATTTTTGTTATATAAATGGTTCAGTTTATTATAAATAATATAAACTTTGCTAAAAAGTCGAGAAAAAAAAAATTGAAAATGAAAGGGGGGGGGGGGGGGGAAACATCCTTAAATTACAAAAACGAAACCATCATGCAGTTAAAAAAAAATTCCAAAATATCTTATACACGATTCAGAATAAGCAAGTAAATCCCCATTATTATTTCTGAGTCAGACAGAGCCAATGGCGTGAGTCATGAAACACTTTGAATGTTATTGCGTTAACCTTAAATACTTTAATACAACTTTGTTTCGCTCCTACCATCCGTTTCAATTTTTGAGCCAAAATTAAAGAATGGACTTTGAAAAACAAAAGCTTTCGACGACTAAAAGAGAAAAGGGACCCATTTAATAATCTCCATTTCAATCTGGGAAAGCTCTGGAATGTTGCCAAAACTCCAAACCCACGTGCTACGAAATTGAATTAAACAAACGAACATGTATTGGAGAAAGAGGTGCCCTAGGCAAATTAAAGGGCATGTACTAAAGGATTTTTTTTTTAAATAAGATAAATGCATATGAAAAAATAGCATTTATTTTAAAATTAAGAAATTATTATCATAATGTGTGTTTGCATTTAATGATTTAAAATGAAAGTTTACAGACCATTCTTAAGAGTTTGAATAATTATCTTAGATAATTAAGTTAATTTATAAGTTAAATAATATATTTTATCGTAAAAACCATTGCGGATATTTTTGTTAAAACTTATTTTAAATATTTTTTAAAAAACTAATGCTCTAAACTTGTTTGTGAAATAAACAAATGATATGAAGTTTTTAAAATATTATTTTAACACTAGCTGATACTTATTCATTTTAAATTTTGTTCTATTATTAAACCACACATAATAGCTATCGTACTAAATAAACATAATACATTTCATCTACTCAAAACTACAACTAGTTAATAATACATTTATGTAAACGCCAAGCAATCACGCATATTAAGTACTTGGTGCATATGCAAATGATTCCAGAAATCGCGGGGGAAAAAAGAGCGAGTTATTTTGTAAACAACAACATTTGTTATTTAGTAAAATGTTTTGTTTCTTAGTCAACGCATGTATAACAAAAACTCATCAATCGCATGGAAATCAAAAATATGAGCAAAATGTTTGCTTGATAGAACAACAAATAATGCATCAGCTACAGACAATTTTTGTTAAAAAACTAAATATTTTCGGATTTTGTGATTGGGAACATGTGTTTTTCATGATGGATGTATATATTTAGAAATCCGTATACTTAAATACTGCTTTTTTTTCCAGTTAAACGCAGTGATATTCCAAAAAATGTTTTTCAAGTAAAATCTCGGAAAAACCTTCTTCTAAACTGCAATTGATCACTCGTCATCCTGTTCTTAGTTTTAATGCGCAGCTCTGTATTTCACATGCTTATCTCGAACAAATTGTTACATTGAAAAAAAAAATATTAAAAGTTGTATTAGTTCGCAAGTGCATTTTACAATTGAAAACTGAAGGGATTCAATGGGACTAGAAGGAATGGGGGTTCAAGTTATACAAATTATAATAGGGTAATAGATAAATTAAATAACTTGCCTGATTAGGGCATCAAACTTATAAATTAATTATTCGACATTAATGAATTGTTTCGATATGATGAATAGGACCAATCTTGCTTGGACTTGTAGTTTGTCGTCGTTATTTGTATATATATATAACATTTTGACAATAAACTCTTAAAACTTTTTGCTTGCATTTGCGATGTTTTTAATCCAGAAAGAGTTAATAAATTTGCCCTTACAGAGTATAAAAGAGTTAAATATTTTTGGATAATTATTATCATAAATAAAAAAAATACTGTTTTTATTACACATCTGGAAAAATACTTCTGATTTAAAGAAACCAGTGTACTTAGGAATTCATATCTCTGATAAAAGAATTTTTGGACACAAATACTGTAACATAAATCAAATATATGTAGGCTTCTTTTTTACATTAAAAAAATTACTAAAATGTGACTGCCGATAATTCTTGTGTAAAGTAAAACAAAAATTGTGTAAATGAAAACTGTTATTTTGATAAGCGAAATAAACACCAAGCAATGTCGTAAAAATTTATTTAAAAACAAAACAAGGACCATTTTAAGTTTGATTTAAACTGACTTTTTATAGTTATTTTTTAAAAAAATAAATGCAACATTCAAGGCAATAGTATGCTGAAAATAACACAAGTATGATGTTCCCAAACTAACAATTTTCAAATTTAAACGGTTAGCATTTCAAGGCCATAATACAAAATATTCGATAAAGATCTACCACAAATATGACCTCAACCAGTAAGTTAATTAAACGTGCTGTACCCAAAATCCAAAGACATTCTTGGCTACAAATTGAAACCACACAGGGCTAAGAAATACTTTTACGAAGCCCAGAAAATGCAATCATTCTTAAACCTGCTCCCCTTATAAATGAAGGGGATTTATATGTTTGACACCCTAATTTCCGGATAAAATCGTGTACTAGAGCATGAAACGAGCCGAGCATCTTACGCCGCTTATGTTGATGAACGCGCCTAGAGCTTGCCGGAAGTGCAAGCAGAGGATAATTAATTTCAGTTACTTTTATCGCTGCTTTCATGTGTCTGCACTTAAGTGTTCTCTTTTATATCACTGAGAAATGAGATCTTTCAACAGTTTCGGCTGCTTTTGCTAATTTGTGATGCAAGAAAGGGTTGACCTTTGAATTTAATGAATGATATCATGGGCAAGGTGCATCAGTAGTGTTTTATTAAATGTTAGATTTTTTTTTAAGGTCTAGGCTTTGAATTTTGAGGATAGAGCTTCTTTCAAAAGTGCCGAACCAAACAGTATGCCTCATAACTAAACGTATCACAAATGCTATTTTTGGTAGCTATGAATTAGTTATCTATAAGATAAGATGCGTTTGTTATTTATGAATAAGAATCTATCATTGAATACTGTCTTCGTTTATTGTTTAAAATATGTTGGTAGGATTTGGAAAAATTTACTGATAAATTGGGAAAAAACATAAAAAAAAACGGATCACTATAATCCACAATAAAAATTTAAATTATACATATATTGGGGCCCTCAGGGATGAGATGCAACAAAATAAAGTTCTTGTTATCTTACTGCGCATCAAAATAGGTATATTAATTACTACAATTGAGGATAAATGTTAATGGATAATCAGAAACAAGAGCAAATAGCTGATGCTTAAAAAATAAATCCATAATAAAAGTAACAACTAAATGAGAAAACAAAGTCTGATTTTATGCAGCTGAGTCAACGTCACTGGATTTAATTACGATGATCTTATTTGGGAATTTGCATATGATAATGAAGCACTACATTTCCCCCCACATACATGAAAAACAGATATGTGAGAAAATGTCCAGAGTAAAACAGACAGAACAACCAGAATCCACTGAGGCAAGTTGTTCCGGTTCTTTTTACAGGGCTCTGATTCTGTAAAAGATTTATTTTTTATCACAAAAAAAAAATCAATACATTTTACAAAAAAAAAATGATTTTTCTATTTTTTTTTTAATTTTTCATCAAAATTTTCTTAAATTGTTTTTACAAAATTTTTTAAGCGTGAATCCTTTAATTAAATAGATACTTAGGAATTAAAACTTATGTTTTGGAAATTATCTTGAGCTGACATCAATGCGAACTAGCATAGAGATAGCAGGTTTATATTCTTAGAGGACGATATGTTACAATGCATTTCCTGATATTTTGTAAAGGGTTCTTATAGAAACAGAACATTGTAAAGTTGTTTACAGATAGAAATTTGTATAGTTCTTCAAAAATTAAATACTTTCTTTTATACAGCCCCCTGTCGTGCAACCGGTATTGCATACCATTTAAAAAATATTTTATATCACTGAACGACGTCTCATTACCATGAAAAGGACACAGGCAAATTAACAAGCGATGAATACACCGACTGCACGCTAATCTTTTAATTTCGTGCAGAATCACATTTAAGATAAAATAAAATGGAAATTCAATGGACCGATTTCTAACAAATCGCAGGGAAGCAAGGGCGACAGGAGTGGAAAGTATATTAGGTTTTTAGGCAAAAAAAAAAAGCCAGATCGATATCAATGTATAGTCTGGATTTTTTCCTTGTTAGCCTCCTCGTCCTTGAGTTTTTTTTCCCCTAGCCATATCAAAGAAGAAAAAAATACACACACAAAATAAAAAGCTCTCATGACAGCAAAAGAAACTATATTTTATTATTATTGAAAGACGTAGGAGGGGAAGGGCGTAGAAAACTCAATCTATATAAGAAATTCCTTTCACTTCCCTACTGGATGAAATGTGTTTTTTTTACTCCGCACAAATTCTAAGAAATCCGAATTCCCATATATAAAGAAAAGTCAGTCAATCTTTTTACTTGGTGTCTAGACGTTTTTAGTTTGTTGTTTTTTTTCAGTAGTTCTTTCCTAGGAAAGGAGTATGCGAAGAAAATTTTTGCGCTTGCAGACGTCTGTGTTGGTTTTCTGCGAAGGTCGAGGCGCAAGAAGAAAAACCAGACAGTAAAGAAAAAGCCCATCTTCTTCCCAAGGCATGAAACATAAGAACAAGGAAGGAGCGGGAAAAAAGTGCCAAGGAGAAATAACAAGGAAAAATGCGTCTCAGTCGGAATTGCGCAATGCCAAGAGATGAGATGACGAAGTATAGGAGAAAAAAAAAATAAGAGAGAAAAAAAGTCTAGATTCAGTTCCGCTTTGTAAAAGGCGGGTTGCTCGTTTAGTTTTTTTTTTCTTTTTTAGAAATAGTATCCCTTTGATCTAGAAGACCATTTAAGAATGGAAACAATAAAATATAACGAACTATAAAATTGAAAGGATTATATTTCAATAATAAGATTGTTAAATAAAATATATAGTAACAGCAGTGATCAATTTATTTTTGATAATAGTTTACAAAAGCAATTTGAGACAGATTTGATATTTTTAAGATGCCTGGGTTTAAATGTAATTTTAAGTAAGCTAATTAATTTTTAAGTATTAATTCTTTAAATAAATTAATATTAATTAAGTATTAATTATTTCAGCGTATATCGGGATATAACTTTTTTAACCCGATTGACTTTCCTATATATATTATGAAAATACGAAAAAAAATACGTATTCGGGAGTAATATGCTTATTACTTAGTCAAATAAACGTTATGGAAATATTCCATTTTTTTTATCTAAAAATAACTCTTAATAATATACATGTTACATTTCCCCCACGATATTTTACTAAGGAGTTTACATAAATTAAAAATTGACTTGATGATTTAAATAAGAAATAAAAAAAATTATAAAACTAAGATATTATTATATTTTATATTGTGTGGAAGGAAATGTTAACATTTTAAACCGAAATTATAAATAAAATGATTTATCTTAAACGTGCATGCAAGTTTTGATGTATTATTTCTTTCAAATCGATCATTATTCATTGAAATTATGTGACAATTTATTATAAATGAACTAAATAATAAATGGTCAGTTACAACTTATTTATACTAAAAATAAATTCCGAAATATTATACTGTTTCTTGAGGCCCTACTGAACCTACAAATAATTTTATTATTTATCGCAAAATCAGAATTCTATCATATATGCAAAGTCTTCAGACTGTGAGTCTGCATATCTTCAAAAAATCTCTGTTTATAAGGGGTATACCAAAAATTATTATATATAGAGAAAATAATTAAAATATTTGATATATTTATGAGTTTTAAGAACATTGGTGACTTTTTTCAGACGCTGTAGAACAAAACAAAAACTTTAAATAAAAAAAAAAAAATTATGGCAAAAGAAAATACACTATTTTAAATATAAGATTCCAAGAAAGTAGTATAATTTTTATTGTCTTAGAACCAACTGGTTATTTGAACATTTCCCTGTTAACTAGCAGTCAAGATCCCTCTATGTATACCTATGCTAGGGAAATCGTAAACCTGAGAGGGTGGTGAATGAACCCCAGTTACCCTAAAGAGGAAGTGGTGGTAAAGGGGTGCTGGAAAAGGGGTGAGACACCCATACACTCAAAAGAGCATTGCATGGAAGCACTGTTATTTTTTACGAGTTTCAAGAATATATTCGATTATCCGAATTACTATTCCTACTCAAATGTGTTGAACTCGCGATTAAAATATGCTGGTATTCCAAAAAATTTATACCGTGTTAAATTAGTATCACTTAAAAGGAAAATGATTTATTTATTCAACTTTTTACGACACCCATACACTCAAAAGAGCAATGCATGGAAGCACTGTTACCTTTTACGAGTTTCAAGAATATATTCGATTATCCGAATTACTATTCCTACTCAAATGTGTTGAACTAACAATTAAAAATATGCCGGCAATTATTCAAAAAAAATTATACTGTGTTAAATTAGTATCACTTAAAAGGGAAATTATTTTTTTATTCAACTTTTTACGAACTTTCCAATAAACGGACAGTGGGGGTAATAGTGATAATTTAAAGGAATGATGGATAAACTTTATGTAAAGTGAGGGGTAAAGCAACAGAGATTATTTTTAAATATCCATAAAAAGACACATTTGACAATTTTAGGTATCTTAATTAAAAAAAATTACTTCACATAATTTAACTATCATTATTATAAGATCCCCTCCCCAACTCAAATTATCTACTTACACACTTAATATTTAAAAAATAAAACCATCAATAATAAAATTAGAAGAATTACAGTAAATTACAATAATTTTATTTGTCCCTAAACCACTTCGTTATTTACCGACTTCTTAAATAACCGAAATCGGATAACCGAGATGATCTCTTCCTATTCCCAGTTTTGGAGGGACGGTGAATGAACTCCGTGTATCAAGAAAGGAAGTGAAACTGATGGGGGAAAGTGAAAAGGGTGAGACTCGTAAACCCTTCAGATGCAATGCATTGAAATTTTTGGCAAATATGCAGAATTTTAATTTTAAACTATTCATTACTTTACACATTTTAAGAACGATTGATTATCAGAAATTTACCACATTTAAACGCCGTTCATTCAAAATATATAAATGTTCATTCAAAATATTACCCCCCCCCCTAAAAAAACCCTTTAATTAGCAGCAAAATTTTGTACTATCAAAATGCATTGTTTTGAAGTTACATAATGATCGGTTAATCGATATCCTTCTAGTATTAATTACTTATTAGTATTAATGGGACAGTGAATGAACTTTGAGTACCTAAGAAAGGAAGTAAAAATGAAGGGGTGAAGTTAAAGAGGTGAAATTTATATATTGTGTTACAAATATATGCTTTGGAATAATCAGTAAATTACAATTATTTTTTAATTTTAACAATTAATTAATTTAACAATTTTAAGAGTAATCGATCATTCAAAGACATCATCGTCAAAGGCACATCCCATTCAAAATATATTCGAACAACAAAAAAATAATGCATTATCCGATTATTAATTATAATAATTTTACTGAACTTTTTACGCGTTCTTTTTAAACCAGGTATAGTAAAACTTCAATTATCCAGATCAATCGGGACCAAATCCCATCCGGATAATTGAATATCCAGATAATTAAAAAAAAATATTTCCCAGTAACAAAAAAATATTTTGCTGTAGTATGTAATGTAATTTAATGACTATTAAAAACAATATAATTCACCGAAAAGAAACTTTTAAAATATGGATTTTGCTGATTTTTTTTTTCCTCAAAGCTATTCGAATCCGGATAATTAGCGATCCGCATTGTTTGATCCAGATAACTGGAGTTCGGATAATTGGAGCTCTATTGTAATTACAACGTCTGGATGAACTAAATCGTATAATCGAAATATAAAAATGTATATATTTATATTCAAAGACAATCTCAATACTGGTATAATGGTGAATGAACTCCGGGTAGCCAAGAAAGGAAGTGAAACTGACGGGATACAGCAAAAGGGGTGAGATTGGCGGGCCAACGAACCTACCATGTTTGCTACCTGGCTAAAGGGTTTTGTCAGGGGCTCTGACCCCTCTAAGGGGGTTTTCGAACCTGCGTTTCGATACACGAAGTTAAGAGGGGAGAATGGAAAAAGTGAAAGGGTTCTACACCGAGGGAAAGTTTTTTTTTTAGAGGGGGGATTGAACACATCCCTGTACATGCCTATGGAATACACGAGGGTACTGCTCTCCGACTGTATGAATAGACCCAGGTAGACAAAAAAAAACATCGGGTGAACTTTTTAAAAAGTGAACGACCTAGGCATTTCATTTTCGAAGAGCTGGTTTTCGAACTTTACTTTTCATTTGGATCTTCCAAGAAAGAAGGGGGGGGGGGGGGGGGGGGGAGGGGGGATTTCTTTTTAAACTTCTTTGAAATGGCAACTCCAAAATAGATGAGTTGTGTTATGAAATAAAATTCAGAAGAGTAATTGCAAGAAATGGAAATGTCTTTTTTAAATAAAAAAAAAAATAGTCATATAAAACAACAATTGAAGAATTCCTTTTACGTTTCACATTTCCCCTGTCAAACCAGTTTTTTAAAGGTCTTTTCTGCGAAATATTTAACTATGACTTTTCGAAGAAAATTTAGATTTCCCAGAAAGGTTTTTATTTTCGACTTTTGGATGAACAGTTGATGGCTCACTGAAAACAAGTCACAGAAAAAGAAAAACATACGAAAAATTTAAGTTTATAAAACATTATAAAGCATTTGAATTTAAATATGTCTACGTTTCTCTGAAAAACGATGCGTTCCGATAACTTTAAAGAATTTTATTTTCTTGGTAAAATTTGTCTATGAAAGCCAATTCTTGCATGAACTCTTGGTACGCCATACAAATAACAACTACTTTTTCCAGAATCATTATAAGATAAAAATATGTTTTGATAGAAATATTGAGATTTTTTTTTAAAGCTCTAAAGGGCAATTAAATTTTGTAACTTTACATTTAGAAAGAGTTTTCTTCACTGCTCATTTTAAAATGATTCTTATTGATTTTTTAATCTTTACAATTTTACTTTCTTTTTAAAATAAAAAAAATCTAAATTTGCTTAAATAAAGAATTTTATACCTAAACTATTCAGATCCATATAATATATAGTTTAGCAGTTTTCGATACTAGAAAATTATGATCCATCTGCTATCTTTTTAAAATAAAAGTGAAAATTTCACGTTATAATGACTTAAAACAGCAAGTTGCAATAGGCCTAAAAAGAGAAGCGCAATACAAAATTAATAATTTAAGCTTGTACAAATTAATCATGTTGACCGTATATAAATTCGGTAAAAAGAGCCTACACGATAAAAGTTAATTAAAAAAAAATTAAACATTAGATAAAAGTAGTTTTAAGAATTTAATATAAAACAATTTTATTATTTGTATTATTAAAAAAATATGGATCCATAATTTCATTTAGGCAGTACGTTATATTTGCGTGTATAAAAAATGTCGAAGTTGTAATTAAATTATAAAATCAAATTCAAAATAACTTTTCCCACTAGATTTTAAAACCTTTTAATATATGAAGAAATCTCGGCCATTAAGAATACTAATTTTAAAATAAAGATTACCATTGATTGTAAAAGAATGAAATGTCCTTTGTTTGGATATAAATAAAATTAATGAAACCTACAATAAAAGGAAAAAAATCCTTTTTATCCTAATTAGAAGCTTGTCATTTATTTAACCAAGTCTAATAAGCAAATAACATTTCTCGGTTTTCGAAGGTTAGGCATTAAAGTAAAATAAATAAGTGTTAAGAACACGTCGTTCAAGAAGCTTTTCTAGTGATATATTTTACAAAAATGCTACCATTTTACTTTCTCGAAATTTCGAAGGTGGCATTTTTAACCAATAACACTTGATAAAAAGATGAGCTCACAGCGAAAATAAAAATAAACTGGAGCATTTCCTCTTGCCCTAACAGAAATATATTGTATCCAAAATGACGCGGGAAAATAATAAATTCCCATTAAAGAATACGAGAGAAGCAATGCAAAAAGAAAAAAAAAAGGATTTAAGAATTCCGAATTGAAACGGCTTTCCGGGGGATTTTATTGTTGTACAGAGAAAATCGCTCACAGTTGACAAATGGGATGTAGCACTCCCTAGAGTACCGTAGAACTGTCATGCAAAAAGATGTTTTCATGTGCATTTTGCTAACCTCTTTTAAGAGAGTTGCAGAGGTATTAACATCTTGCGTTAATTTAAAAATGCGCTGCTTTTACACGCAGTTGGAATGAAAAAGTTTGTTTTTCCGAGGAGAAAAAAAACCCGGTGAATTATTGAATTTGCATAAATTAAGGCAATTCTGAAATATTGCAAAGAAAATTGCCTCAAAAATTATATTTCCTAAGATAAAGATAAAAATTATTTTGTCAAAACAGCAGATTCGTAAATATATTTCATACAAAAGCATCGTAAATTAAAAAAAAAAAATGACTTCCGTCAAATAATATTCGTTGAAATATAACTTTAGATATGTTATTTATTTTTTTCAACGAAATATGGGGATGTTATCGAATTATGAATATGTTGACAAGTTTTGAAAAAGGTTTACTTTTTTTACACTGTTAAAAAATTCAGTTCAACGTTGCACCATATCTTGGTGCAAAATGCAAGTTTTCAACTTGTTGCACCATATAATGGTTCAACCTAGGTTGAACCAAAAAATTTTGAACGGTAAAAGCGCAGATATCACCAAATAATGGTTCAACCACCTCTAGTAACTGCGATCGAATATTTCTATAAACAAATAAGAAACCGCCATTTTTTCCAAGAAGCGTATTGGCATTGCAGTTCACTATTCGACTATCAAAGTAAGTAAAGTGTGCTTTTTTATGTTCATTGTCTAATAATTTCCCTTTTTTTATTGATACTTAATAAAATGTTTAAATGAAACGATTCAGAGCGCATTCGTTATTCTCATTTTGTCGCTGCGACAAAATGCAACCATGCGCCCGTTAATACATGCATTATTTTATTTATGTGATATATCTATTTCTGCAAAAGTAAACAACTTTAAAATATTCCATTATAGAAAAACGAACAGACGAATTAATTTAAAGCCACTTGATTTTCCTTTTTATTCTTCATTTCATTGTATCATTGCAGTCTTCAAAGACCTTCGAATGGAGTCGTTGTTTTGAATCTTATATGTTTTTGCACATCTGGTGTTTATGATACTTTGACTTGGAAACAAGGATGTTTAATACATAACTTTGAAACTATACAACCAATAGTTATCAAACTCATAGATTTGGTGGGAAAAGGTCAACCGTCTTGTGACTGTGTTGTAATAAAGTCTCTGATTACAAATTGTTTAGCACCAGTAAATGCGAAAGAGATTTTATATTTCGATCGTAAATATAAAGAAAAGAAAATGACTAGACATGATAACTCTGTATCTTACAACCTTCACATCAAATTATTAATTCTGCCTTTATTATTTTTTTTATTATTTCTTGATTTCCAAATAAATTTGCCATCCTACTCGACGGTAACCAATCAGATTTTTGCGGGAAACGATCATATTTGTTCAGAATCTAATAAAACTGTGGAATCATTAGTGTGTCAAACTTTGGTGTACTTTTTTTGTGTATTTAAATATATTTGTTAATGTTGAATAAAATACATTGCACCAAAAATTGAGTATTTCTTTTTTCCTGAACATACAGGTATCTTTATTCATATGTTAGTTTGATTTACTTCTGTTTGCTGTGAAAAATGTATTTTTTTGGAATGAATGCAATTAAAAAAATTGGATTTTGCCTAATTTTATACATATATTTTAAAAATTGTACAGTCGGGCATTAATTGTTAAGTTTTGTGTCACGGAATCGAAAATAATTATCTTATTTTAATACTTATTAGAATATATTTCAGGAAATGTGTAACTAAAAAAAATCATGAATATGTATAATTTAAACCCCTTATTAAATAAGCTATAGAATGTTACAGACAAGCCTTTTAAGAATTAAAAATTTATATATAACATAAATGCACTTATAATAATTCAGCTAAACAAGCTTAAAGGTTATAAATATATGTTGGTTTATATAGCTTTATATATGAGGAGATAAAACTTTAAAAAGTTTTACTTCAATGTACAGAAATATTAATTTTGGTTCACCCTTTCGCCAGAAAATTGTATAAATCAAATGAATAGCATGGTTCAACGTTTCACCATGGAATCGGGAAGGGAAACGTGAAACTTCGTGCAACGTTTCACCATAAAATGGTGTATGAAAAACCCGAATTTTGGTGCAACCTTTCACCATAAAATGGTGTATGAAAAACGTGAATTTTGGTGCAACGTTTCACCATAAAATGGTGAAGAGGAAACGTGATTTTTAGTGCAGCGTTTCACCATTAAATGGTATCCATGGTAGCACCATAAAATGGTAGAACTAAGCACCAGACGTTGGTTGCAGCTAAACGGGTACCAAATTTTGGTACAAGGTCGCACTAAATTTTTAACAGTGTACTTCTTAGTATCGCTTTTGAGCATAATACTTTAAATATTTTGAAAATTATATTATTAAAAAAGCGAATGGTGTATAATTTTTTTTAAATAAAGGCATTCCTTTATGCACATTAGTTAGCTATTTTCAGGGTAGGATTCAACTAAGCAATTTAATGAATTCATACATACTTCATAACATATCCATCAACACGAAATCTGCTTAAAGTCGTATATATTAATATATATATTTTTAATAGCTGAGAATTCTGTTTACATTTCAACGTGCTCTAGATCTGGAAATGTTAAGAAGATAGCACGTGTAGTTTTCCCTAATCCTACATAAAAAAAGTTACCTAACTAAATACGATCAACAGAAACTAAGCCACGTTAACTGGAATAGCTAAGCGTGAATAAATATTGATACAGGTGCTGCTGACTAACGAAAATCTGATATTTCATACCAATACTTATTTCTTCTTCACTTCTAAGATATAAAAAAAAATGAACTTAACAAATCTTAAATCAGGAAAATCGAATAACATTCTTAATTATAAATTTCGATAATTATTGGGATAATTGAATATAAGCAAAACGCATATGATTTACATTTGCGCTCAACTAAGAAACATTTTCCCTCGTATAAAACGATTTATAAACGTTAAAAACTTTTAGTAAGAAAAAATCTTTTATTAATATAATTTTTTTTAACATCAATTATCTAAGTACTTTTATTCTAATAACTACATGCAAAAAGCGTAATTTTTAAGCAGTTAGTTGAGTCCACAAAAATATCTTAGAACTTTATTCTCATATATATATTACTCCAATGAAGTTAATATTAAAAAAAAAAAATATTAAAAAAAACCTTATCATTTTTGGTATTTTTACAATATATAAAATTGTCAAAGAGTATGCAGATTAAGAAGTCTTTTATGATGGTCCTTATTTTGCCTATAAATTTTTTATATGCATTCAGATGCTGTTAAAAGATGTATTGAAAATGGTTGGTTATGAAACAAAAATAATGTTTCATGTAATATTTATAATTTAAATGAATATCTATATTTATGTGTTTACTCTAATTAATATTAAAATATAATTGTTTTTTAATTATATTTAATTTGCTCAAAATATATTTGATGTATTTTCGGAAGCTTTTGGAGCAGCAATTATATAAACAATTAAAAACCAATGTGTTCAATGTTTCTTTATGAATAACCTATATTCAAATAAATTTATTTGAAAGATTAAGCATTTTCTTAGTTTTATCAATCAAATATATAAAATATGTTATTTACCAATTAAAAATATTTGCAAGTTACACCCTTTCAAACAAATTTTAATTAACTTGACATCCAGTACAACTTTTTAAATTAATAGTATTATTTAATTTCATGAACAGGTATTAGAGTTTTTCTCTGTATAAAAGAATAAGATATTTCTAGTATTAGATTGGGAAATTTTTTACAGTACCTTATAATTTTAGACCACAAAGTCTAAAATTATAAGGCAAAAATTTTATACTAACACTTAGTTCAATAAATTATACATTCTTGTTTTAAAATCTACTGCGGCATGTAATCAGTCTACACATTTGTGTTTGAATTGGTCATAGTAGAGATAACGCATGAACCCTAATTTAAAAAAGAACTGCAAAATCCAAAATATTTATTACCAACAAGCAATTATTTTTAATGAATTACATTTTAGTAACTTCATTACAGGTATTTAAAAATATCTTTATGATTTTACTTATGCACAAATATGATTTTACTCGAAATTTGATTGACATGAAAGATTGTCACTATGTTTATGGAAGACCATCATTAAAATATTTGTAATTTTAATTATTTTCCAGTAACCATTTTATTTGAGCTGAATAATTTGAAGTTGATTATGTTTATTTGAGATAAAAATGAGATTTCTCAATTGAAAGGGTAATAAATATTTTTTTTTTATCAATTTAACGCCAGTTCAAAATGGGATGGACCAGTGTAAAAGGCAATATATTACCTTTTAAATATTTTCTAATCTTTTTTTAATTTATGAATGCACTATTTTCATATAAAATTTGGAATCCAACCTAACTGAAGGTAAACACATTTTCCTAAAGAAATTTGCAAGATTTATATTCTAAACAAATTCGAATACAAGAAGTTTTATACCAAAAGTTAAATAATTAAAAAAAATTAAATGCAACCAAATTAAAAATAATTTGTGAATTTACGAAAGCCTAACATATAGAAATTAAAAAGTATTGGTATAAATTAGAAAATAAGAGACTAAAACAAAACTTTCATTTTAGTGAACATTTATTTAATAAAAAGGCAGAATTAAAACATTTCTGTTAATCGAAACATGTGCAGGAGATTTTTAAACATCACATCACAAAAATAACCGATTCTAGTTAAAATATTTAACGGTAAATTTCTTAACTTTTTATATTATCGCAAATTTTGACGATTTTCTAAAGATGAGGATTTCTACATTTATAATTTCACAAACATTTATCGACTCATCCTTCCCTATTATTTCTTAATTTCACAAGCAGGTTTAATAAAGCATGTGTAAATAGAAAAATTAATTAAATAATAGAAAGTATTGAAATATGTGCTTGATTAGTAGGAGCAAAAACTAGAATTTAATTTTGTTAAAACATAGCATATGCAATTTAATTCATTAAGTAGAGCAATTTAAACTATCATGTTTCAAGAATTAACTATTTTATACCATTCTACGTATGCATGATACATACAAATTACTATAAACTATCTTTTAGGTTTATTAAAGTCTTGCAGAAAATAGATTGAATTTTGAATTATAAAACGTAATACGAATAAGTACCCAAGTTAAACCAATAATATTTATTCAACGGGATGGACAAAATATTCTAAAATTGGCCACTAAATAAAAAATAAAGATTTTGTTTTAAAAAGGCACAAAATGAATATGTATTTTTTTTATGGAATATTTTATTAAAAGCTTCATGTTGTGCTCTACGACTTGTATTCAATCAGCATAACATAAATGGTGCAGAAAACTTTGTTTCTACATATTTAATTGGATGACTTCTAAATGACCAAAGATACATTTTCAAACTCAAGTATGAACTTTCTAAAGGAATTTCTTCAGGATACAAATCGCAAGTACATGTACTTAAATCGTATAATAAATGTGAAATATATCAGAATTTCATCAAGATTAAAATTGTTCTCTTTGGTTAAATTATAGTTAAAGCAGTGTTACGGTATACATTACAGTTATCCATTAAAGAAAATTGGATGTCAATTTGAATTTTTGGGAATGTGTCGCATATCTCGGTGTATATATAAAGACTTATTAAAGAAGTAATTGAAAGCAAATTGCATTTCGAAACCAAATACAAGGTGTTTTTACGACAGTACAAACTAGGTAAATTGATCGATACCAAAAATCACTTTAAAATATGTCAACTTTAGGCTACACCATTACACGTATAAACAGCTACCTTAAGTAAAATCTGAATATAACGTTTATAGTATCTGGCTCATGGGTGTGGGCTGCTAAAACTAGTTACGGAGAGTGGACTAAATGGATGCCAATTTATAGGATATTTGCCTTATTTATATACTTTGATATTTATCTTTAATTAATAATATTTAAATTGTGTTTTTTTCGGTTCTGTAGTTAATGAATTGTTCAGAATCAAAGCACTTTATAAAAACTTTTTTACAAAATGCTTTATTAGGTAAAAAAAATTGTTAGTTCGACTGCTTTATTAGGTAAAAAAAATTGTTAGTTCGACAGATCTGAAACAAAAAGGAATATCATTCGATCAAATCAGGCTCAATTTTTAAACATTGTGAAAAACGTTTAAAACAATGCTTATTTTAATGTAATTTCTGTGAATTATTACGATAGAAATTATATTTGTGTTTAGATACTAAATGCAATCTATCCCACTGAAGTAGAATAATCAATAATGAGAAGTTATTATCTATTGTTTGTTTATTTAAACAAGTCAAGGCCATATGGGTTTATATTACTGTTTATACGCACAATTCAATCAAAACGTTGCAACTCAAAATCAGTATGTTTTACACTACAAATCAAAACACAAATGGTTTGTTTACCTTAAGTGAAGGGTAAGAGATATAAATAAAAAGCAATTAATTTGAGACAACAAAAAACATGTATCATGCAATACAATAAACATTGCAACATCAAAGAAAGTCAACAAAACCAAAAACTAATAAAAGTAAAACCATAGCAATTAACAAGAAAATATAAACATATAAGAAGTTTCGAGCACAAACATCTCGCATGCAAATATGAAAATTTACAGGAACATTCAAACTGGATGTACATAATTCAAAAATATAATTAAAAAAAAACATGCATAGGTACACACTAGAATGATATGTAGATATCTCAATTCTTCCCAATATAACTTTGAGTAAACTTTAAATTAATCCATCAAGTAACATTGTGTAAGTATTGATGTAAAACTATGGTTATATGATTGTAAACAAGAGGTTCATATACACAGAATGAACAGTATAGATGTTACATATACTTTGTTTACATTCTGCAAGCATAATTAATTTAATATACATGACTTCATGCAGTTCAACTAAATTTTGTTGTTTACTTTTTAGACTTGTAAGACATTTTTCTAAATTTGTGTATTCTAAGAAACAAATTTAGTTTAAAACAATTTGTATTTTACTGAATAGTGAAAATCTTAAAATTTTACAATTATTCAATATACCAAGCTATAACGAATCAATCGTATAAAGTGTGAAATTTCAAAAAGGTACTTGTAAATTCATAAAATAATTTCAGATGTTAAACCGAAAAAAGAGAGTTAATTGCAAACTTATCGATGGGCATTGCAGAAAATTTAACAGAAATAATGTATTGAGAGTCGTAGTGGGATTTGTGAAAAAACGATTTCACACATTGGGAACAGTAAAGAACTAATCATGTGTATGAAAATGACTGTTTATATAGATTTTCATATTTCATTTCAGTTTGAATACAGCATGATCTGTTATATAACGCTCAATAAATATATTTTGAACTGATATTGTAATAGTCTTTTACAACATTGTCAAACTCTTGTTTTTGTACCAAATATAAACAGCATATGTAGAGTTGTTACAGAAAACAAGTGAGGAACGTATCGATACTAATATCTCGATTTTCAAATTCAGGACAGATGTTTTGAAATGACGAGTTCGGACAAATGAATGTTTTGAAATAAATAAATAGACAGTTGTTTTGATTGAATTCAATAATTCACATTCTAATATCTTGCATTGTTTAATTTCAATAATATACAAGCTATGTACTAATAAATAATTATCTTGTGTATTTAATTTGTATCTAATACAGTTTCAGGTTATCTAATGATCTCTAAATACAATATTTAGAGCAATGGCTGATTTGATAGTCTTTGATACTTAGAACTATATTTTATATTAAATTCACATCTAATACTAATATCTCGAATACAGTTACAGGTTCTGCACTGATCTCGGTATACAGTATTTAGTGCAATGACCGATCCAATACAATATTTGACGCATAGAATAATCTTAGGTATTTAATTCGCATCTAATATATCTCAAATACAGTTCCAGGCTATGCAATGATCTCAGGATACAATATTCATTGCAATGGTTGATTCGATACAGTCTTCGATATATAGAACTCTCTTGTGTATTTAACTCTCATCTAATACTAATATCTCGAATACAGTTACAGGTTCTGCAAGGATCCAGATATACAGTATTTAGTATAATGACTGATCCAATACAGTATTTAATGTATAGAATTATCTTAGGTATTTAATTCGCATCTAATATAATATCTCAAACACAGTTCCAGGTTACGCAATGATCTCGGCATGCAGCATTTATCAAAATGTCAGATCTCAATAGTTCGATTACAAGTAGTGAGTAATTACTTTGATTTGCGTTTAGACACAATCCATTCAATGAACTCGTGTCATCAATTCTCACGCTGCGAGGCAATTTATTAAGTCTCATGTTAAATACGCATCAAAACATGCAACGTAAAAGTACTGGTCTCTTTCATGAAGTGCAGTCAAGCTCTGATCTCAAGAATAGGAAGGTGGCGAGAGAGCTACATAAGGTGCAATGCTAGACATGGATGTCAGAGGGGGAGTACTTACTTGTTCCATTCGCATTTCTTGCGAGCAGTCGTCCAGTTGCCAGAGGTGTGCTAGGAGAAGACTGTCCTCCAGCAGTTACCGTCAGCTGGATATCAGAAGAATTATTGGAAGAGTCTATATTCTCCCGCTCCATCTAAGTACCATCGAGAAGAATTCGGACCAATGCCGTGGCGAGTCCAAACAGAGCGGATCACGGCCCGCCGACAGTCGGCCTAACCGCTAACCCTACTTCGACACGGCAATTGAAGTTTTTCGGCGGCTGGTTTGACACACCGCCGATCACATAGTCCGGTTGACATCATGCGAGGGCCGGATCAGCTGACCGGAACAGACGGATCGCCGCAAAACAATCCATCATCGAACAAGTTCGGGGCATCACCGGTGAGACCGCTTCGGGGGGGGAGGAGATCCAACGGATTTTGGTGCGGAAAGGGTTGAAAAAGTCCTGATAATCAGAGAGCGAAATACGCAGATGTCACTCGTAGCACTTACCTCGTGCATCTGTTCTGAGAGCTCCGCTCTCGTTAGCCTCGACGGCACGGTGACACTTAGGTGGCGCTGCGATCGCGGCGAGCTGCCTTCGAGATGCTAACGAGATGCCTTCATTTGCATCTTTTTAACATTGCAAAGTGGATAGAAATTAAAATTTTCGCCGCTAAGCCAATCACGTAAATTAATCTTCAACCTCTTGTTAATAAGGGTGTCGGCTAAAGATATCGGATAAGAAAGACGTTGCATTCTTAAGCACGACGGATTATGTGTCGAATGTGGTTTGTTTTGTTTTTGCATACAGTTGGGAAAGTTGTTTTTCGCGGCAATAATTTGAAAGGTAGCAATGGGCATATGCGGTACTTAACAGTTTGGGCTTTAGTAGGCGTTATAAAACTATTGTTTCAACATGGTTTATAAAATTTATTAAATAATAGTCAAAGATGATATTTTAAGTGTTTTTTCTCTTCCTAATTAATCATACAAATTTTTATTCAAATGTAAATCCTTCATAAAACATTTGAAATTTAAGAATAAATTATTATCTGCATATATAGTATAATATCTTTTAAAATAGTCTGCATATTTTATATACCAAATATTCGTAGCTTATTAAACATCTAACTCATTTTAACTGTAAGAGCATTTATAATTTTTATTAAAAAAGAAAACGGTACGACAAATATAAAATTAGTCATACTATACAAAAATATTTAGCTAAATATTTTGAATTAAAACAATAAATATTTCTTCGAATTTATATAATTAATTTATAATAATTCAGTAATCGTTAAAATAATACTGTTTCTTTTTTCGAATTCCCTTCACATTTTAGATTACAAATGATAAATTAATTATATAAAAAACCGGTGCTAACCGATTTAATTACAATACTGCCCACTTTTCATAATTACACCACAAAGAACAATGATAAAAAAGGTCACTAAAATAATAGGAAAGGGTTTGACTTTAAAAAATAAAATGGAAAGTTTAACATAGAATGTAATTACACTATTGAAATTTAATTAAAGTTATTAAAAAACAAGAATAATCTGTTTACAGCTGAGGCATATCTTTGAATTTCCGAGTGACCTACAATGAAAGTTAACCAAAGAGGAAACCGAATTTATAATGAAAAAGAGAAAATACCAAATGCGCATTGTTTAGAAACAACAAAAGTTTTTTTTAATATATTTTAAGTGAACTAATTTGCATACTACCCACTTCCCACGGTTTATTTTTTTCGCGAATGCATGGAATTTATCATTTCATATATATATAATTAATTTTGATATTTAATTAGATTTTTCGCAAATATATATATTTTTTTCAATTAAAAATAATGATACGTCATTAAAATATTTTTTTATGACCTAAAAATGCTCCTTTTTTTTGGAAAATCTATTTATTTAGCAGAGATATTGTATTTATAATTGCATAAAGAATTCCAGTAATTGTATATCATTTGCATTTTTAACTCAATTGTTTTCATCTAATAATCTGTTTATAATGGAGAACCTACTGCAAATTAAATCACCTCAGAAGCAACAAAATGAAAGTTGAATTGAAATTGAATCGCAAGATGTAAAAAGGGGATATGTTACATAGACTTAACATAGCCCTTATCCCCTTTTTACATCTTCCGATTCAACTATGTCTTAAAATTTAAAGTAAGTAACGTTTCAATGGTAGGTTAATTCAATACAATTGTAGTAGATCACAAAATTCAAACACGAAAAGAGTACATTAAGTTTCGATTTTCAATTAAAAAAAATATCACAGTTAAATTACAATTAATTTTTTTAAGATTTTATAATCCATATTTAATGCATTTTTGTGTTTTAAATAATATTATATTTAGGAACAGAAGAAGCTATCGTATTAAACTGTATATTTCATGAACTAATATCGGACAGGTATTATATATATTTCTGGAAAGCTAATTAAAATATAACTTTATTCTCAAGTAAACGTTAGAGAAATAAAAATTATGGGATAATAAAGCCTACAGTTAAATTGATCTGTTTTGACTTTGTTGAGTTATTTTAAACTAAATAATTAGACTTGATGTTTTTAGATATTTAAAAGATTTTTCTAAAATTTAATTGTAATTAAAAATAGTTTTGCACATATATTTTAAATATTTTTTTAATTCAAATATGCCTTCTAAATTTGTTAATTATTTATAAACATTATTTAAAAAAAATACAATTGTATCTTTCTTAAAACATCTGCAATTTGCATTGTGAATTGTTCAATGTATGCTCTTTCTATTATAACATGTAAAATATTTCTACAAAAATTAATATAGAAAGATACTAAATCTGACAAACTTTCTATTTATTAGTATTTATTAACTAATATATTAAATAAACTGTCAATTTATAACTATTCTTATAATTGGGATTAGTTTTTTAGATAAGAAAATGGATTAAAAAGTAATATTTTAATAAATTATATATGAAACTATCACTTATTACTTCCTGAAATTTATGAAATAAAAAACAACAACTTAGAAATATTTGAAAAAAAATCTATGTTTACTTAAACTTAAACTATTTTTTTTTTTAAATCACCATCCCGTATTTAACATAAATGTTATTTTTTGTTACGGATTTAATTTTTTGGAATTAGCAATCATTATTCCTGGACACAACTAGGTATTTGTATCTATAAACTGAAAATTTACTTTTTTTAATGCAATTTATTTGAAATATCTAAACACATTTTCATAAATATAGACGACCGATAACTCAATATATCATAGTGATTGATTGAACTTATCATCTCTTCGCGATTAAAGAGATCTCCTTAACATATCAGTAACCCCAATATTTTTCTGATAATAAGCATACTCTATATATATTAAAGAAGTTTTTGAAAGCAAGTGATATTTATTAGAAATACAATGTTAAATATTCTTAATGTGGATTTTTGTTATTTATATCAATTTTAAACTAATGCGAAGATATGAGCCTTCTTTTTATAATACTCAGGCGCACAATTTATGAGAAAACTTAAAAATGAAATACTTTAAATCTTAAGCAATGACACGATATTTTTCATTTCAATAGAAAATTTAATATAGAAATTTTCGTATCAAAGTTACTTGAAATCGAGACAATTCTATTTTTTATATTTACTTATTTATATATTAATTTTTTGGATACCTATTTTTTGTTTATGAAAGCAATTGATATTGATTAGAAATACTATGTTAAATATTCTTGATGTGGAGTTTTGTTATTTATATCAATTTTAAACTAATGCGAAGGTATCAGTTTTCTTTTTATAATACTCAGGCACACAATTGATGAGAAAACTTAAAAATGAAATACTTTAAATCTTAAGCAATGACATTATTGCTTTGGGTAAAATAAATAATATAATGATTATTATTTTTTAAAATTATTTTTCACATTTTAAGATTGACTAAATTGAATTTATTCTATAAAACATCACGGATAAGAATAAACAAGCAAAGGCATTAAGGTAATAGTAGTAACCAAAAAATCTTAAAAGTATGTGCACAAGTGTTGTTGGCACAAAAACGTAATTTGAAGACGCAAGTAGAGACTTAATTTTCTAATGCAACATGCCGCGTCAAGAATAAGGTGGAAATATTTAAAAAGCTCTTCAATCTTGAAAATAAAAATATTATACTGGAAAGTTAAGTACTGTTGCCATAAAAAGTAAGAAATATTAGCAAAGACGACGTTGGCAGCAGAGCTTAGATGGTGTTTTGAAAACAAAGGCGGTTGACTTTTGAAAAGAAATATGTGGTTGATTGAAAATTTTGACAATGTGTGTAATTAATAATAAAAAGTATATTAAGAAATGTTGCTATATCCGATGTATTGCAAAGCTTAAAAACACATTTTCAATAAATTTTCAACAAAAAATATGACGGAAAATTTTGTTTTTAGATAGTTTACTTATGTTCTACACATCAATATATAATAACCAACACAGGCTGAATATTAATAAATATAAATACGAATAAAATTATGTAAACTATCGATTGATAGTTTTCATACTGTATATAACAATGTCGTATAGAATATAACTCTTATAGTCGTATATAGTTCCTATATTTAACAGCTAGTTACTAACAAATTGATGAAATATGTATAGTTTATATTTCATGTGCTTTATTTTGTAACCGATTTTATTTAATTTAATTTTGCTTATTGTATTTTGAGTTCTGACAATATATTTATTATTAGTTACCTTAAAAAGGTTTTATAAAATTGTGCCCGGTTTTTAAGCATCGAAAATATGTTCCCAAAATTATTTTCAAATTTCAAGTGTTGCAAAACATGCGAATATATAATTATTTTTATAACTTATTTTTGTATTTTTAGATCTGATTTTAAACTGTTTAACCCTATTGTTTACGTTTTATTATTCGATACAATATATTCATCATTAGTAAGCTTATAAAGGATTTATAAATTTAATCAGATATCTTGAAGCACTGAAAATTTAACTTTTTTTTGCCAGAATAGTATATCCCTTATTTATGTAAAATACTTTTAACAAAATTAATTTTAACTTGCGATTGTTGTTAAAGATGCTATTACCAAGCTATACAGACATGATAGAACATTTAAATGTTATAACTATTTTATAGATTGTTTTTGTATATTTAACACACTTTTTTTATTTCAGCAAGTATCAATAAATAATTAGCAATGACCATCGTGCTATTCCTGTTTTTGTTCTTAGAACATATATGAAAAAATATAATTTTTTATATGTTGTTTTGTTAAAATTGTTGTAATAAACTAGTAAATTTGTGGAAAATATTGTATTAATTTTATTGCATTATACCAACAATTAAAACAAATAAATATGTTTTTAAATTTAGCTATAAAATGAAACTGTGATGGATGATTAGTATTCAAAATCTTCATCAATAGAGATTGACAGCATGATTTAAAAAAAAACAGAAACCAAATGGCAGATTAATTATCATAACCATTATGAATTTTAGAATGGAAACATTCAATAAATGAAGAAAAAAGAATGAAATATCTTAGGTATCAAATAACAATAAGGACAATTTTACTGTATTTAAATTATTTAAAAAAAGTATTTTGATGAAGGTAATTGATACTTTTTGAAAATACATAGGAATTAAAAGATTTATATTTATAAATATCGCGTCACAACATAATGCTAGTTTATATTTGAGGGCTAATAGTTAAAGGATACACGTTTCAGTTTCTTTAAATAATTTTAGATTAAAATCAAATCCCAATAAGAATTTTCTATTTTTTCCAGTATAACGAAAAAATACATTACATATTTAACGATGATTGTCTAAACAATTTGACAAATAAAGTATTTATAAAAAGATTATAAAGCATATTATGAAACTGTTACTTCTGAAATAAAGATGAATGAAATAGATTACCAGTCATAATCAAAACCATTTAAATGTTCCATTTTAAACAATGAAAATTTGTTTTGGTTGAAAATCAAGTGAGAAATGTAAGAAAACTTAAAAAGATTCAAAGATCTTTTCACTTTCTTAAAATTTTGCTCGATTAAATTTTCGACTAAACTTCAAATGAACACATTTTTTTTAGATAAAGGAAAAATACACTATAGTTATCGATAGTTATATAAATATGTTATTATAAGAATGAACTATTGTTATAAAATTATTAATAAACTGTCCCTATATTAGGTGAATTACAAAATAACCAGTCATAATCAATACCACTTATGCGTTCCATCATTACTGTTTTATTATAAATTATTTGATTTGACTGAAAATCGAGGGTAGAAGATAAGAAAAAAAATCCATAGAGTAAAAAAACGTTTCACTTTCTTAAAAGCATTTTCAAAAGAACTTCAAAATCATCAATAATTTTTTTTAGATAAAACAAAAAAAAATACTCTGCATATTTACCGATAGATATATAAATATTTGAATGTATAAATATGTATCCCTAAATAAATATTATAAAGCTGTTACTTACTAAATAAAGATAAATGAAATAAAATACGAACTACCAGTCATAATCAACACCATTTACGCGTCCCATCAATACAAGATGAAAATTTCATAATCAACACCATTTACGCGTCCCATCAATACAAGATGAAAATTGTTTTGATTGAAAATCGAGTGAGGAATACAAGAAAAAAAATCCAAAGAGTCAAAGAACGTTTCACTTTCTTAAAAGCACTTTCGGTTCAACTTACGACTAAAGTTCAAAGCCACCAATGAAAGTTTTTTTGGGGGGTATTTTTTCCGATAGGGGAAAAATGTAAAGGGTTGGCAAAGCAGGAAACAGTTGGGGTTGCAGGCATGGGCATGCCGCAGGTGAGAGCACTGTTGGAAGTTCTACGGGAGGTCAAAAACCCCCGCAGAGAACTAGCATTTCTTATGGAGAAATTAATACTATATCTTAATGGTAATTAATTATGTAACACAAGTACGGAGTAAGGTCCAAATCAATCGATTATTTATGCCAAATGTCATTGGGAAAAATAATGGGTTTGGTGGGACTAACTGTTTTAGAGATGTCAATGACCCGAATGCATTCTTATGCATTCGGGTAGGTTGTAAATAAACGCTTTTAGTTAAATTACTTAAATAATTTAATTAAATGCATATATTTATTTGTGAACATTTTCTCTAGTTATTATTGATTTAAATGGTCCAGAATATTTTATTCATTTTATTTTGAAAGTTAGTATAAATTGATAATATCCATTACTCTGCTGAAAATGGTTATTTATTATACCGTCGTTAAATATACTCTGATTAAGTTTGTGGTCAATATTTTTTTAAATAATTGGTCCAAAAATCACAAAATGTTCAGTCGTTTTGCAGTTTTTGTGAAAAACTGACAAACATATGAAATCCTTTTTGGCAAAAAAATTAATTGGATGGTTTGATTAACCATATTTAACAGCGAAAGTTACACAAATGACATTATCTTTATTAATATTTTGTATGAAGTATTAGCTATTATTATTTTTTAGAAAGGGTCATTTGTAATTTTTAAATAATAAAGTTAATTTATGCATAGGTATTCAAAGGGGTCGTCATAAAATTGTTTGTTTTTTTTCAAATTTATACTGAAAATTTTTTGTTTAGATATTTAGTATTTAGTTTTAAAAAAAGAATACACATTGATTTTGTGCATTAAAAATTATCGATACAAAACCCTAATCCTCGTACATCGCATACATTTAGTTTGCTTTTCAAAAACGTATTAAAAACCAAGTATTTATAACATGATATAAAACAATTATTTAGGACGTATACGATAACTTGAATAACATTTCAGAAGAAAAAAAAAGAAATTGCTTGAAAATAAACGTTTAAGTTATTTAATTTAAATCTAAATTGTTTTGCATGTTTTGAAAATATTTGACCAAATAGTTCAAAATCATCTAAAAATAATTAAGAATGCTTAAATGTCGTCATTGAAATTAATTAAAAAAATTTGAATATAAAATTTGAGATTCTCTAGAGTGCGATTTCAATAAATGAAATATTTAGCCATATATTTCACATATATTTAAAAATAACTATATTTTATCTTAAGATTTTTTCCATTAAGACGCAAAATATTTTTAATTATTTTAGAGTCAGTATATGTAAAACATGAATGTGCATGATTTTACTGAATGTTAAAAATTTACATTAGATACCTAATAGCTATAGAGTTCTAACGTGACTTAATTGAAGTAAATTATTAAAATCAACAGTTATGGCGTTAAAAATATATATAAAAACTAAAATTAAAATTTGTGATATATAAACTCTTCTTATAACAATATTAAAAATGGAGAATTGTAATGCTTATTATTTTTTTTTTTTAATTTTAAAGAGACAGGTTATTAAAATTTATTAGCTTTTACTCAGTACTAACAATTATATGATTTAAAAACTATATACTTCTTACGCAATTAACTAATTGTATATTTTAAGAATATGTATTCAATGGTTTTAAATAAAGTTTGTAATACCCAATCAAATTTTTACAAACCAGCTGAAGGCACTTTAAATTAGAATGACATATTAATTTTAATCGCTTATTTATTACAAAATGAGCAATTATCTAACTCAATAATGTTGTGTTGATATTTTAAATTATTGATATTTTCTAATGTGTGAATGCTCCTCCTAATAAGTTGACAATGAGCGTAAATAATAGATCTCAATCAAAAACTGAGCTCAAATGACAATTAAAAATTTAGTTAAGCAAATAAAAGATTATACAAACAATAAGGTAGGAAACACAAAGGTAGCAAACGGTTAGCAATTAAATTTATAAGTATGGGAGTTTTTATGCTAAATAACTGTCCCAAGTGTATTTAAAAATAAAAAAGAACGCAAAATTATTTGTTTACATATTTAAAGCATAAATATTTAATTTTGTTTAACAAACCTTCATTAACGAAGATAAAATGCATTTTAGTTTTCGACTTTCACATTGCCCACTGAGAGCTAAACACAAATGCTTGTTTTCTTCAAAGTTTCTTTAAAAATATGTGTGTTATATTATGTTAGCTTTAAACATTATCTTTTTATAATATATATTTTTGTGTGAAATAATTTTGTAACCAATGACATTTTAAGCTGAGTCCTCAGGGCTTATGAAACCAGTGTTGTTTCTAATTAGTGTTTTACACCAATGCGCTGTGTGTTTTCAAGACAAGGCATAATATATAATATAAAATCGAAGCAAAAATAAATTGTGAAACTCGTGTTTGTAAGTATATCACGATAAAATGTAATATAGTCAGATATATCTACGAGTTAGAATCTGTTTATTAAAACTCGTTAAAATTTTAAATTATTTTTTTATTTTATAAGATTAAGTAAGTAAATCTACAAAAACAGTAATGGCACATAAAAAATATCGATTAGATAAAGAAAGAAACTGTTAGGGAAAATTATAATTTTCCAAGGCTTTTTATTAATTTTCCCGGCTTTCAATTTTACAATTAGAAGGGTGTAAGGGAAAAGTCAGATATTAAAAGAAATATATTATTATCAATTTTGTGAATAGAACAAATCCACTCAGATTGAAGAAACCGAAATAAAATATTTTGTGTTAAACGACATATATTGTTTTAGATTGTGATTTTTAGGTTAAAATCGTTGTAAAAGATACAAATATTAACTTGTATTGAAATGTAAGAGATTAGTAGATGTGTAGCATCCTCTATGTACCATGTAACTGCTAGTATTTCAATTTAATTTAAATGGATATGGTCCAAATCGAACACAAATGCAATAATTTTTATTTATATATATTGCTATTTATTTTCTTTTAGATATCCTATATGTAGTTTTAACCAATACTATTCTTACAAAATAAGCTTCAAAATATAAAAAGTAATACTGGAATTTTTGAAAGATGTATAAAAAAATATGGGATCTATTGCCTATAAAAGGGTTTCTAAGTAAATGCAAGTATTTATAAGAAAATGCAATTTTAAAATTAGAAATATAAAAAAAATATTTTACATAAACGTTTATCAATGAAAAATGAGGTAGGTCGAATTATGCGTCTCTTAAATATTTGTAACCCCCTCCCCCTAAAATTTGTATGTTGTAATTTTGAAAATCAACACTAAAATGTGTGTAGTATTCAAAAGAGCATATTTCAAAATTTATGGAAATTTACAACTGATTTGTGATTGCAATAATATTGTGTTATTCATTAGTATTATTTAGTATAAAAAAGACAAAGTATGATTCTTTAAAGACATATATTACTAATTAATTATACATTTCTTTAGGGTTTAATAGTAACATGTTTTTAAAATCTATTGTTATTTCAATAATTTAACAAACAATATATGGAAACACGGAAATTATTGTGTGCAGATTTGATAACTAAGGATTGAAATGTTGTTTAGTGAAGAGTTATTTTTTCATTAATAAAAAAATACATCTTTAAATGTTTCTTAAAAACAAATTGTTATTTTATAAATTTAAAAAACGATATATGGAAACATGGAAAGTATTGCGTGCAGATTTGATAACTAAAGATTTAAATGTTGTTCAGAGAAGAGTTATTTTCTAATATATAAAATAAAATATCTTTAAATGTTCCTTAAAAACAAAATGTATTCCGGGTTTTCTACTTTCCCGAAACGTTACCAACCCTCGGGTCAATAAATTGTCTAGGTTTGCCAAAACAGTGCGCAAACCCACCAAAGTGTTATGAACTCTAACATAAGAGACTCGTGATTTCTTTAAAAAGGTGCCTACAGCCTTCTTTCCCCTTTAACGCCTCGGGTACCACACAAAAACATCCAGGTAGGGAAAAAAACGGACCTTATTTCGCTCATGAAAAATAACCAAAAAAATAAAAAACGCAACAAAGACGATGATGGGAACGAGAAGCAGAAAAAAAACTAGCTTCAAAAACCACTTTCCCCAACAAGATGGGTTTCTTATATGGGCGTCAGTCAAGGCAAAAAAGGAGCAACTTCCGTTAGATTCGATAAGGTAAAAGGGTAATAACCGGTTTGAGCAAAAACTTACCTGTGCGGCAGAGAAGGGGTTTTTTAAGGGAGCAAAGGGTTCAACAACTTTTCCCACCACTTCAGCAATGCGGCGCATAGCGAAAGATTTTTTATGCCTTTCCACAGTACATTATTCTATTTATCTTCTTCGCAGAAGGGGGAACTGGTGGAGGTAAAAAAAAACAGTATAGGAGAGTGAGAAAACCCTTTTTTTGCATCGCGGCTGAGGTTATCGAACGGGTTTCTATAGGTAAAACGAACAAGTGATACCAGAAGACCCCTTACTCAAGTACATTGACATAATTCCTTTAGACAAGGCGAATGTATCGAACTCTGGTTGAGTCTGTGTTGATTTTGGGAAATTTTAGTATATTTGTTGCTAATTTGTAAATAATTATTCTATCTTTTTAATAGAAAAAATATATAAATAAGCAAATGTTGATAATTGTTAATGAAAAGAAAATATTGATAATTATTAACGAAGCAACAAATATTGATAATTATTAATAAATTAGAAAATATTGATAATTATTAATAAATTAGAAAATATTAATAATTATTAATGAATTAAAAAATATTGATACTTGTTAAAGAATTGGCAAATATTGGTAACAATTAATGAAATAGCAAAATATTGAAAAATATTAACGAATTGGTATTATAATAAAAGCATTCATTGAAAAGAGTAATTAGAAATAAAAAAATAATTACAAAAAAAATTAAAACTAATTATACAAAATTATGTATAAAATAAGTAATAGTAATAAAATCTATTATTAAAAAAGATAAATAATTTTTAAAAATAAGAAATTAGGGGCAGTTTTGCCCAAAACATTAAGCACTAAAATTTGGGATATTTTTCATTTCAATAGAAAATTTAATATAGAAGTTTTAGTATCAATGTTACTTGAAATCGAGACAATTCTATTTTTTATATTTACTTATTTATATATATATATTTTGGATATCTATTTTTTGTATTATGCTGATTTTGTGGCAAAAAGGACATTTCATTGAATGAAATATAATGCTGTTTTATTTTTCCTATTTAATTTAACGAAAATAAAACTAGGATTATTTATCAGTCCTAAATACTTAATAAACTATGACATTTTACCTATAAAAACAAGTGAAGTAATTTCTGCCTGTAGTTTATCATGTAGACAGCCACTGGCATTTCCAGAGAGATCTAATCCTTTCGAAAAAGTAAAAAAACAACAAGTAGTTCGTTTTTTACACGTCGTTAAAGATGCCCCAAAGCTAACATTAAAACAAAGCTCTGTGGTTCAGTTTATTTATCGATTCGCAAGAAAGAATAAAATAACTATTGCTGAAGTGTTGCAACAATTAATGGCATTGCAAATCCTATTTTTGTTAAGCAATCTCAAAAACTCCCATGTCTGGATTATATTTCTATTGTATATATAAAAAAAAGTTATGACATACAAAATGCATTTGATGATGTATTATATTATTTAAATAGTGTGATTTTTAGAGCATAATCTTGTTAAACAAACACGAGAAAGATATTATCTAATTTTGATAAATAAAATAATAACGAAGAAACCAATCAAAGCGACCTAAAAAAAATTATTGGATGTCGAAGAAAGAGGAAATTGTATAATAGAGTTTCCATGTAATGAAAGTGAAAAAGTTTGATGTGTAGTATTGATGACGGCTGAGAACAATCATTTGCAAAGTTTTCCCACAGGAAATTTTTATTGCCGATCTTAAGATTGATGACTATATTTTGATTGAATTTAGAAAAGAGTTCCAAATGGTTAAAAAAATACTAGAAAAGATTGAATTACAAGAAGTTGTTGTAGCTGATTCAAAAATAATATTGGAAGTGATAAATCTACATTCAAAGTTTTCAAAAATGCAGAATTAAGGTTACGATGGCGACATGAATTTGAACATTCCACTTAAAAAACAAAGTGACATTTGAATCGGAATATTTACACTCTGAGTAAAATTAGCTGTAGAAACCAATACGTAATTAGTGAATAATTATTAATTAATAATTTCTAAATTTAATTAAATGACTGTTATATTTTCTGATATGCTACAATACTTTTTATTATAGAAATAGATTTTAAGAAAATTAATAATTTCAAATAGAAAATTAATAATTTCAAATAGAAAATTAATAATTTCAAATAGAAAATTAATAATTTCAAATAGAAAATTAATAATTTCAAATAGAAAATTAATAATTTCAAATAGAAAATTAATAATTTCAAATAGAAAATTAATAATTTCAAATAGAAAATTAATAATTTCAAATAGAAAATTAATAATTTCAAATAGAAAATTAATAATTTCAAATAGAAAATTAATAATTTCAAATAGAAAATTAATAATTTCAAATAGAAAATTAATAATTTCAAATAGAAAATTAATAATTTCAAATAGAAAATTAATAATTTCAAATAGAAAATTAATAATTTCAAATAGAAAATTAATAATTTCAAATAGAAAATTAATAATTTTAAATAGAAAAAAATTAATAATTTTAAATAGAAAAAAATTAATAATTTCAAATAGAAAAAAATTAATAATTTCAAATAGAAAATTAATAATTTCAAATAGAAAAAAATTAATAATTTCAAATAGAAAAAAATTAATAATTTTAAATAGAAAATTAATAATTTCAAATAGAAAATTAATAATTTCAAATAGAAAAAAATTAATAATTTTAAATAGAAAATTAATAATTTCAATAGAAAATTAAATAGAAAATTAATAATTTCAAATAGAAAATTAATAATTTCAAATAGAAAATTAATAATTTTAAATAGAAAATTACTAATTTCAAATAGAAAATTACTAATTTCAAATAGAAAATTACTAATTTCAAATAGAAAATTACTAATTTCAAATAGAAAATTTTAAATAAAGAAATTGTTTTATAAAGTAAGCCGAGTTGCCCGCTTTTATTATAACAGTTGGAAATTGTCACTTAGTTTGTATGGTTGATATGTTACATCCGTTTCATTTGTATTTGGAATGATAAAAAAATATTAATTTCAAAGTTGTAATTTTTTTTATTTGACTTGAAAATAAATTACAACACATATGAAGTGTCAGATTTATACAAAATTAAATGGCAACATTTCAGACTAGTTGAAAAATATTTTATTAAAAATTAAAAAAAGAAAATGTTATGGCAATAGAGGATAAAAATATAAAATAAGAAAATATACTTAGTGCGAGAGAGGAGATAAAGAAATAAGAGATAAAGAGATAAATAGCTCAACTTACCTGATATTATTTTAATACATCAAGTCTTTAATGAGAACTTTCCTTTAATTACATATAATTAATTTTTAGTGTTTTCTTATTGTTGGTACTTTTGAGTTCGCTATTTTCAAAATTTATTATGTATCCATAATTCTCAAACGCACAGTTCTGAGAATTTGTCAGAAACCCTGATAATTTATTTTTTAGTTTTTTTGATTACTAAAAATCTAATTTCTCGGTATACAAAAAAAGAGTAAATAGGTTTTTAATGATTTTTTAAACTGTAAAACAACTATTAATTTGTCATACATCAAGTATTATGAAAAGTATTAGTATTTATGAAAAGAGTACAAAAAATATATAAAGACAGACTTTTATTTTTCACGAATTCTAATTCTAGCTATAATATGAGCTGGACAAATAATTAATTATGTTAACTAAAGAACTTTAGTGTGTTGAAAACTTCAATTTGTTACAAAATATTAAAAAAGTTCAAGATAATGGACTTTTGATATATGCAAATGAAATGATGAAAATAAATTAAATCATATATAAATTACTTTAGCGATTTTTTTAGGTTGTGCACTATAAAAAAATATTATTGTACTCAAATTTCGAAATTACTATCAAAATGGGAACTATTTAGAACGCAAATAGAATTTATTATCAGTTTTATAGTTATAAATAAAATCTCGAGATTAGAACTTTAAAGTTATTTCATGTTCTTTTTAAGCTTACTTGTTTCTTTCTTTTGCTGTTTATATATAAACATTTAAGATAGTAAATATTGTTTAAAGAATTAATAAGCTGTCATTATCTATGAACCCTTTCAAGTAAGCTAAGAGGAAAATACTTTTGAAAGTATTTAACTGCTAGTTGGAAGTTAGATCTTTACTTAATTAAAATATTTCTTCATGGCTCAATTATTCATATCAAAATTATTTTATGAAGATGGGAACTTATAGGTCATTTTCTTCTTGTTGATAAACATGACAAAAAAAAGTGGTGAAGTTTCTTTGTATTGAAAAATATTTCTGAACTGATGTGATGAATGGAAAAAGCGATATACACACGGCACACTACATTTGTATTGATGACTCAGTGTCAGAAAATGACGGATATTGCCCAACTTACTTTGATGAAATTCATAAGCAAAGTGCTATTGTATTTCCATTTTTTACATAAGTTTATAAGCATACAGCTAAATTGTTTATTAGTAAAACATAAAATTATATTTGAGCATTAAAATATTAATAAAACGAGGTATTGACAATTTAATTTTCAATTAATTATTTTTCTAAAATTCGCTATTGTATGCAAAAATATTGGCTTTTCGTTTTAATAAAAAATCGGACGTAAATGTTTTTCAAAATATGTGTTTTAAAAGGATAAGCAATAAAGTAAATTAAAAAAAATCAATAAACATATTTCTATTTTTAAATTATAATTATTTTGTTGTGCAATTCACAGTATTGCGTTTCAGATCAGGTAATCATAATTAGCTATTCGTCAGTAATTTAGGCCCAAAACATATTTAGCCTTTGAATAGGGTCGCATCAAATTATTGCATTGCGTTCGTTGCACTAAAATATTGAGTTGTATAAAACTTGTATTGATACGAAATACTACCAAGTACTTGTGTTGGTTAGAACTGCTATCAAGTACCATATTTGTTTTTAAAAAAAGAAAATTATACGAGATATTTTTATAATATCTTCAAATTATGTGCAGGATTTCTTACTATTTATTATTGTTTGATTTTATTATATAATAGCTTTTACAAGCCAAACATAGCCTGACAAATGTAACAAAATGAGTTATTTTCAGTATTAAATATTACATTAAACTTGCAATTGTTGATTTAGGTAATTAATTTAATATATTACTCTATGATTTTAAATAAGTATTGAGATAATGCATTGGTCTAAGTTCTTGGAAAAAAATGCTTTTGCTTTAATGAAATAATTATTTATCTAAAAACTAAATAAAATATTCCTTTAAATGAGAAGTTGGCAGTTTATAATTTTAATAGTTATTTAAAGATAGAATATTTCAATTACAAATTTAAACAACTTTTGCCCTCAATGATTGTTGGATTCTAAATAGCTTATTTTCTTCGCGTTTAGTATTTTAATTAGTTAGTATTTAGAGTATATGAAAATGTTCAAACTTATTTTTTTTTTAAATTTTAACAAATAAGAAATGTTTATTTCAGGTATTACTAGTACTGATTTAAAAAAAATAGAATAACAAAAAAATATTGGTGTGTCAATGTAAATTTACAATGTCGTCAGAATTATTAAGTAACTAAATATTAGAAAATGTCTTATTACGTAATTCTAAAATATTCATATTTTACTCTTTAATGGGAGAAAATACTTTTATCTAACAAAACTTAGCAAATTACTTGTGTATTAAAAAGTGTTAAAAGTAATTACTTCTTTTCTTGCTCGAATAAAAGAGATGTTTTAGAAAACCCTCAAATACAATTTTATCTATAAAAGTTATTGGGATTTCTTTCCAGAAAAACTAACTTTTGTATTTAAAATTCCAACAAAGGTTGCACACTTCTTAATAGGCAAAAAAGTCCCTTTACGTGACTTATTAACTTTTTTTTATTGGACTATTATTTAAAAATATTTTTCCCAAAATGAAATTACAGCTATTATGTGTCAAAATTGAGTTTCTGAAGTGCTTAAAATAAATAATTTTTTTTTCTCCTTTTCACGAGATAACATGTTTTTTCTCCTTCAAACTAAAAACACCACCCACCTTTTGTTTCAAGAAAAACCCAAGACAAAAATAGCCATAAAAGAGAATTATCTCCCATCATCTTACAACTAATCACGCCAAAGCAACACGCGCCCTAAGCATCTCAGCGATAAAAATCGGAAAAAGCCTTTTAAGTAGCCCTTTATCTCACTTCCGATCTAAGCCGATCCTTTTGTTCAAATTGCCTTTTAATTATTTGTTGACACAATAGCGGTCCATTCTTTCGCGCGTTGTCATCACACCAAAGGATTGAATCGATAGCATAATTGGCCAATTTGAGGTGTCGCTCGCATCCGAACTGCTGAGTGACGCGGATGTACGGCGACCTTGCGTACAGCTGCTGTGCCCGCGTGTACAGCCGGTGATAGCTCGCTTCCTAAAGGCGGCAAGTGGAGGAGTTATTGAACTTTAACCACCCTTACCTGAGTGAACGGGTTTTCTTTGGGTTTGAGCTGTCTTACCTCTTTGCTGTTTTTCGTCTCCTTGTTGTAATTTGAGGTGTCCAATTTTAAAAGCCGCTTCCTGAAGTTTGGTGTGATATGTCCATAGTTAACAGTTTTTTTATTGGTATAATATAAGGTAATAGTTTTTTTTTTGTATAAGATAATAATATGTTTTATTAGTATAATATTAGGAAACTATATGTTTTACTGGTATAATATAAGGTAATGCTATATTATTAAAAAATAAATCTATTGTTATATTATTATATGTATAATATAAAGTAATATTAATTATATGTTTTTATTGAGGATTTGTTTATAGTAATTTGAGGTATAACTTCTTATAAGGCCGACTGGTTTGTAATATTTTTTATAATGCTTAATATAATGTTATGTGACATTAAAAATGTTATTTAAAGGAAGATATTGTTTGGAGGATATCCAGATTCTGAATCATACAATAGTTACTACCAAAAAAAAAAAATTGAGAGCAACAAAACTAGATAGTTGATATTCAGTTCTTCAAATATCAATTTAATTAAAAAAAATATTAGTATATAAAATAATATAAGCTTATTACTTTTATTCATTTCTAGAAAGAAAAAATAGTAGCATTTTATATTTTAAGGTACTCGCCTGAAAATGTAATAGTTTTTGAACATAACATAATATTTCTTTTTGCAATTGTAGGAAATATGTATTAGCTAGCGTATAGTTTTAGAGTTTTCTTGTACTTTATATATAACGGGAATGTCTTTTATATTGGTTCTTCATGTTAGTGCTTTTAAATGTCATTTAAAAGCACTAACTAAAACAGCTAAAATCAACGTTTCTCTATTACACCCTCATGAAGTAGATGTAAATAAGCTACAATGTTTCTAATTAGTTAATATATCTTTAAAGTAACAAATAAAAATCTAAACATAAAATATTTAAAATTTAAAATATGTTCAGCTTTACGCGAGTCTATTATATACCTTTAGTATTATCAATTTATTATACTTATTCGATTCTTTAAAAAAATTATTGACATTTCTTTTTAGTTTTGATATATTGATACCTATCTTTTTAATTCATAAATATGTACAAGTAGGAATATTTTATTATAAAATATACGCTTAGTATGTTTTTTTTACATTTCAGACCAGGTAATAAATAGAAACAAAGTAAATTTAAAGCTTAAGGAAAACCCAAATTATGTAGTTACTGATTTTATAATCTATTTCTTTCTTTTGTAAGCTTATAGGTTCAAATAAATAAATTATAGTATAGTTATTACAATTGTCAACTAAAATTCCCAAGATTATGGAATTTCTAAAATCTTTTCTAGTTAAAATCAATTAAATTATAAAGAGTGGATTGAAGATGGAAGAAAACAATGCGATTGAATTAAATATTAATGTCGCATTTATTTGCGAAAGAGCTTTTTATTTTAACATTCTAATTTCTTTTAATAATTTATAGCTAATATTGGATTTACAAAGCCGATGCTAAAATGGTATAGAGCATTTGCACAAAAAAATTATCACACGAAAAGAAAATCCTATTATAATAATAATGAATACGGAGAAATATATTAATTAATATATATCTCATAATTAGGGTCATTAATCTTAATAAGAGTCATGCTTCTTAAGATTAAAGTATATAATTTAAATAAAAATAAACTTTTTCCAAAATGTCAGTTCTAATTCAATGTTTTGTTAAAACAGAATGAATAATATTTCTTTTTCTTTGTTGGATTAGAGGATTTCTGCCCAAATAGTGTTAAAATATCTCTATTTATTGCTTGACTTATAGAAATTGATATACTTATATGATCTCTATTTCAAATAAATACCTATTTGAGAAGTGAATGTTTTTTGTTTGTATTTAGTACTATTAGTATTATTTTTGCAGTCGTTGTTGTTCCATGATATAACTGAATTGTTTTAAGTAAAAGTAACTCTTATTGCATGTTTTCTTAGGTTAGATTTCATTATTAGTAAGTTATTATAAGTAAGTTAGTTTATTAGATTATTTACGCTGAAAACAATGCCAAACTCAATGAACACAATTTCTTCTCTATTTTATAAGCCTATTGATTGTTATTTTTCTTAAAGAAATATTTAAAACATTCAATAACTTCTAAAATCAGAATACTTGAGCTATTGAGCATTATGATAGTATTTAAGTTAGCGATATCAGGCTTTCGAAATTGATGTCCTTAAATCTAAATAAAATGAGATATTTTTAATTCTTAAATTATAAATTCGGAAAATATGATTATTGACAAGGTGTTGGGAATATTTCCTGATAATTTAATTTTTGATTTTAATATACTTATTTTTCTTTATACTATTTACTGTAAATCCCGGAAATACAATTAGCTCAATAGTATAACCTTATTGAAAAGTTTGAGTTATGTTTGCTAGTTTTCTGAGCAAAAAGAAAAAAAATTCAATTTCTTAGACACTATGATATAGGCAACGAATGAAAGGTATTAGCTCAAATATGTCTAAGAATAAAAGTAAATTATGCAAAAAACTGTAAATCTCGATTTAAAAAAATCCAACTCTCCTTTTCAACTTTCATAAATACCATTAACTTATAATGTTACCTGTCGATATTCTTTACTATTTATTTAAAAGCATAAAAATAATTTTATGACCCATTAATCTGCACCTTAAATGATACCCAGCTTAGTAAATTAAATATGTATAAATTTTTGGGCAAGTTTCACTGCTTTCAGATTTACTCGTCGCTGCAGTAGTTCGTAGTACCATCCCCAGAAAAGCATTTACATTTTTCTTTAATATAACGAGCGAACCAATCAAATGCCGCTTTAGGAAGCCTTTTTGTAACCTAGGCCGATAAGCCGCGGACTAGAGATCCCCTGAAATTGGAAAAAGAGCAACCTGAAATATGTGGTGCGGTATATTTTCTCTTAAAGTAATGTTTTTTTGCTCCTTAGTCAAGAAAACCCAACGGCTAGAATTGCTTCCGGTTATCGGCAACCCCTTCAGCGCTTGGAGCTTTTTTCTGAAGTGGGGGAAAGAAGTGGGGAGAGAGAATTTAGGGGGTTGCAATATTTGGCGCGCTAGTAATATTGTTGCGATTATGATTTAAGTTAACAAGATTTTTTTTCAAATTAATTTTCTTGTTGGTTATTTTATACAAACTCGTTTCGAATAGGTTGAATTCATGTTTAAAATTAAATGTTATTTTAATTTACGTTTGATATATTATATTTGAATAATATTAATTTGTAGTTTTAGATGATATTAACTATAACTTTTAAATAAGTAACTTTTTTTTAAAAATCAATAACAATTCGAAAGATATAATTTTAAATAAAGGCTAATATTAAAAAAAGAGAGAAAGTATTAATTTAAGTTAACATTATTTTTAATTAAATTGTAAACTCAAGGATTCTTTTTCTTTAAAATGTTTAAAAATATTTGTTAAATATATAAACTCACTACCATGACAATACTTTTTTATTTCTCAATCTCAGAAATGCTTACAAATCAGACAATTCAAAAGCACTGCAAATGAATTAACATTCACAAAATTATAATTACAGTAAACTACATTTAAATGAATAAATCGAGCAAACTGATTTATTAATGCTATGATATATTACAAAATTCGTTACTTTATACGTTTCAATTCCTCGTAAATTCCCAAGCGCATGGCAATTATGTATATTTTAATCGTAATCAGTTTAAAGAATCATAATGTAGGAGCTATTCTGTATTGCAGATGGTAAGTGATCCTAAGAGTAAGATTAATTTCTTATCTATTTCAATTATTTCATTTAAAACTCAAATTTAAATTAGGTATAATCTCAAAAATTCCAAAATGCAAGACTGAGATAATTATTTCAATATTATAGTTTACTTTGAATATTTTATATTAAAGTAAAATTTTAAATCCTTAGCAGTTTTTTTTAATTATGTTATAATATTTTTGCATAAAATTATTACTCAAAATTTTTTTCTCAGTTAAGACTATATAATATATTTGTATCTATGATCTTAGTCCTAATTTAAGACAACTTCAACTACTTTCATATGCAAAAGAAAGTTTCCCATTGTAAATATTATGATGATTTTATTTACTATTGAAATGAGTTCAATAAACTCTATATCGCATTCGAAATAAATATATAAATCTATTTATTAAAATAATTTATTGTTATTATATGTTTACAACAGTATGATACCTAATTTCAGAAAAAATACTCGTTGTCATTGAATATTGTAACTTATTACAGAACCCATTCAGATAACTTCAATTATGGTCTTTCAAAGCTTATAAAAAAAACCACTTCGTAATGCTTTTCGGCACGAAAAATCGTGTTTCAAAATTTAATTTTAAACCGGATTTTTGTAAGGCTTCCATACAAATAAAAATCGAGCATTTCTCTGAAAGTTTTCGATGTTAGAATCCTTAAAAGTGCACAAAGCGAGAATTTTTGACAAAAAACGTTATTATTTATTCATTATAGTGCCTACTTTTCTCCACGCTCATCTTTTCTAAGAAAAATAAAGCATTTGTAAGTCTTGTCACAATCTTTTGTTCGGCAAAGCTGAACTTCAATTCTTTTTATGTGCCGTAAAGAAATTCTTTTCAAGTATTATTAAAAGTTTTTTTAAAAAAGAAAACACAGAAAAGTATATTTTATTGTTAGTTACTTACCTTCAAGGGATTTAAAAAGAGCATTTGTGGAGTTTTATTATGAATTCGAATTATTTTTCTCATTTAATCTCTGTTGAAAACAGCAATCGATCGCTAATGTAATAATTTTAATTAAAAGCAGTTTAAAATTACATTTTTTACAGTTGATTATATACAGTCTACTTGTTTATTATTGCAAAAAAATTAAATATGAAAGTGCTAATTTTACATTATTGATATATAACTTTCAGAAGGTTACTCAATGAATTTCAATAGTTGACAAATGACAACTGTTGAAATAGCATGGAAAAATAAATGTATAATTGATTATCTGAAGTCTTAATTCAATCCACGAAAAGTCATTGAATGTTAACTAAACGTAAAATTTTCGCTTAGAGTTCTTATATAGAAATAATATTAAATTCACCAACCTATATAAACATCTGGTTTAACCGAATAATTTAATATGAAAAACAATTATGGTTAATTGAAACTATATTTAAATCAAAGTATTTTTAATTTTAATTCTAAAAACATACATAAGGTCAAAACAAAATATATCAAACTATTTTAAATGGGGGCACAATTTTAGATCATAACATTTTGAATGTGCTATATTAATCTATTTTACCACCATAGCAAATGCTTATCCCCGAAAAAATCTTTTAAAAACCAAAATAAGAAACATACATATTTTTCTTCTAACACTTAAATCTTAAGTTCTAAGAGGTTGTCACATTTATTTGAATAGGTTGGGATTAAAAAGAAATTCTCAAAGCAATAAAAAAAAGAACCTCGAAGTAATCGGTCCTAAACAATTTACTGATTGTATAGACAACATGCAATAAAAGCTTTAAAAATGAGACAGAAAATGTCAATTTAAAAATATATCCAGACATGAAAAAAAAACTATCAACGTTGACGTCATTCTTACGTTGAAGAAGACTAAAATCTAATACAAAAGCACTTAACCATATCTAAAATCATTGGGTAACTTTTTTTATACAGGATTATTGGATTTACAGTTATTAACTGGACTAATGTTTCTTGAAGCATTCAAGCAGCAAAACATATTGAGTTTTTTCGAAATGGTAGTTTTAGAAATATTTCGATATATCTATTTCTTGTAATTGGTATTTCAAGTTTTGTAAACAAACAAGATTTTTAATTTTATTGTCTAGACTATAAAAATAAAACCCTGCTGAATATAAAATATTCTAAAATAAACAGTAATGATAAATTCTATTGCAAAGAAAATAAAAATATAATCATAGAGAGCTAATTCAAATGAATTTGATTAAAATCTGTGAATTATAATGATGAATAGCTTTTAAACAAATATCACATTCCTGATTTCATGTCAACTGTATTTCAAAATCTTTAGAGACAAGATGAATGCTGTTTTAAGGGGACTCGGTACCCTTGGAATAATTTCTTTTATTAAATAATTTACATGGATATTTTAAACATATTATTGAAGGTTATTATTATATAACATGATTTTAGCAACAAAAAAAATGTTTTTATGAGTATATTTTTCAAAATTTAATTTTTTTCTTAAAAATTTAACTTTTTTAAAAATGGTTTTGCTTTTTCAGTTTTTAATATTTTGTAAAGATTTTTTTTCCTTACATTCACTATACTATACTTTATAACTTTAAGGATCGAATTTGAATTTACTGATTTAGTTCTTGAGAAAAAAAATAAAATGTCGATGTATATGCAAAAAAATGGAAAAAAACATGATTTAGTCTACTTTTTAATTTTTAATATTTTTTCTTTTCACTATTTTGCAAAACCCATCCTTGATTATTTTAAATAGGTTATTCAGGAATTTCAGAAAAAAAATCAAGTCATTTGAATAATATTTGAGAAAGTATTCTTATTTTAAATACCGTGGCATATGCAAAAAACACAAACTGAGATAAATCAGTTTAAACATTTCAAATCCAAATAACTCGATGAATACATTTGAGATTTTCTTCACACATAATTAATTTTATAACTACTTGCATACATATAAAATTCCGGTTTCTATTATTTAATTGGAGTACATTAAATCAGTATTATGTACTCAGTTTTAAAATGATAACAAAATTAAATTTTTGAGAAAAATCTGTTAAAATCAAAATAATAATGTTTAAAATATTGTTTTACACTAATTTTGTGTTAGAAACCATACTAATACAACTGAATTCATTGAACATACATATTCCATACCATAAAACACTTTAGAATGGGCTTTGACAATAGCAAAAACATGTATTACATTTGTTAAATACGTCGACTTTGGCAAATACGTCTCCTTGCACCTTCAAATTTAAAATTATATCAAACCACGGTAAAAAAAAGTAAACAAACACGTGATGTGACAGATACAGTCACAGATAAACACATTCAACTTGTTCTTAGCTGATTTTTCTTTAAATAAATGACCAAAAGCTGTTGCGTCAAAAATGTAAACATCGAAATGGACGTAGCATTTTTAGTGCTGTGAAAGTAATGAAACGCATTTTTATTACATTTATAATTATCAGATCGTTTCAAAACTTTGTAATAATAAACTTTAGGTACAAGAGCATATTTTAAGCAAAAAAAAAAATAATTGATATTTTCATCGATTTTCTCAAATCAAAGGGTACCAAGTCCCCTTAAGTTTGAATGTTAAAGTGTGCAGACAAAAATAAGATGTCTTGTCCCCAATTAAAAATAAAAGGTAATTATGGAAAGAACTAAAACTCAAAAATCAATCATGGAAGAAATATGATTAAAGTTAAGATCAATTATGAATGCAAGAAATAGAGAGGTTAGTTCCTATACGAAACTTGTAACTTAATAGTTTTTATGCGATTTCATGATCACATAACAAATATATATTCTTTGCAAAACTATACTTGGAGACCTTTGGAAATGTGAGGAGCACTCATAAAAAACCCATATAAAATAAAATATAACAAATGAGATAAACATTGAGTTTTATCTTTGCTGTTTTCTGTGATTTGCAATCTGCCTGACATGCGTGTTTCTGCTTTGGTACTTGACTGTTAAGAATTATTCTCATATTTGAAGAAACTTGTGTCATTTTTGACGAAATAGAAGCCTGCTCTGCTCAATTAAATATTTTGTCAAATTGAGGACATTTATTTTGTAGTTTTTTTTTAACGAAATTTATTTCGTCAAAAATGAGAACGCTTTTAAACAATATAATAATTCAATATTGGCGAGCTGACTTTAACCACGGACCTCTCGTTCTAGAGTCCAACGCTCTATCCACACAAGCAAGAAGACTCGATTGAATGCTGACAATATAAGTATAAGAACCAAACATCAACTGATGACCCAGAAAAAGGTCAAAAAGGAATCTGAGTAAATAACTTTCGTTCAAAATTTGAGGATTCTCGTTTCTTCAAAAAAGTCACGTGATTCAATGACAAAACGATTGTCAAATATAACCAAAATAGCCTTGACGATAACAGAATTCTCAAAAATGAGACTGTGACATGCTTGTTTCTGCTTTGGTACTTTTGCATGTCATTCTCGTTCAAACCATGAACTGAGAAATTTGCTTTAAAAATGCTGCGAAATGAATAACAACTCCAATACAAATAAAGAACGAAGTAACCAAATAAACTTCAATCAGGAAACAATCGCTCCCAAAGCGGAGAGAGACAGACTCGCACACAGTGGCGAGACTCGAATGTTGTGACTAAACATTTCAGCAAATGACATTTAAAACACATCCGTGCTCTCGAAACGTGAAAAAGGTTAATTTCCATACCACAACCAATCAGGGTATGACAGCGAGGCTCGTCGTGTAGCGCGGTTGTAAAAAGGTGCTGATAAAGATTAATTGAAATAGGAAAAGTTAAGAGTGTGAAATGGAGAGGGAGGGCACTTTGATTGGCTATTAACAGTAATCGAATCACAATAGGAAAAGTAATTGTATTCAAATGAGGAGACAGCAAACAAAAGACAATAATTCCTTTCATGGTACCATCACGGGAAAGAAGAAAACTCTTTCTTTAGAGAAGGAAGTACAATGAGAAAGACGAGTTAGTGGGGGACTAATGTTATACTTTTCGGCTTTTGATGTGGCCAACAACTTCAAAGGGTTTTTCGTTGGTTTTTCTTGGGCAAAAAAGGGCTTGCGTTGCAGGATAAGGATTGGGTTTCTAAACATGTTATTTTAACGAAAATAAAGCGAAGGAATAGTTTTTTTTGTTGCGTATTTTATCAAAATGAAGCTTTTGCAAAAAATTAAATTGCTTTGTCATCCATTTTAGGCAGTGTGTTTGTAAATAGAGTTGCGCAAAATCGTCCTTTTTTAAGGCCCGAATTGTATTTATTTATATAAGTATTTATTTGCGATTGAGAAAACAATAATTAGCTCAAGAATTGAGTCAAACAGAATCAATCTCTTTAATTTAAATAAATAATAATAATATGTGTAAGACCTTATTTTCTATTTCGCTAGTAATGTTTGATAATGATAGTCAATAGCTAAAATAATATGAGCGATTCAGATGTGTTTTTATGAAATTTGAAAAAGCTTGTTTTTGAAGTTTTAGTGAAATTGATATTGTTACGTCATGTGGTTTTGTTTAACTCAAGAACACAGTCATATATGTATAACATATTAATCTTAATTCATTAATAAAGTACAATTATATTATGCTTAAATAGACTAGTTATTATTATTTTTGTACATTGAGGTAAAAAGGGCTATTTGCCAAAGTGGACGATTTGATTCTTGCTTATAAAGTTATTTTTGAATAATAAAAAGCCACTATAAATTGTCCCTTTTCTTTTATAACTTTTATTATTAGTAGTATTATAAAAGTGATGAAAAATAAGGTTTGCTTAGCATTTAAAAGAATTCTGTATAGCCATAAGAGGTTTAATGCATTGCTTATCAAAAAGCTGCTTTTGAATTACAATCATTTTAGAAATGTATAATAAAATGTTATGTAACCGACAAAATTATGGATAAAATTTTCTGTGTTACCTTTGAAACTATTTTTTTTTCCTATTTTGAAAATAATTTTTTAATAAATTTGTATTTTGTATGACAGTGTTTAAAACCAATACAATGTTTAAAGATTATGTAAACTATTGTCATACTAACAAAACTCTGAATATAATTTTTGTGAAGTATCTACCAAGCTCATGCAATTCAGAGATAAAGTTTTCAATATATTTATGTCAAACGTATAAAATTTTGAAAATAACGTACTGCAAATTGAGTATAAAAACTAAAGTCCTTTAAAAGTAACTTTACTATACTTTATATATTTACTGTGAAAGGAAACGGTTTAGAAGTCATCCGCGTTTTGGCTTTTTCTCCATATTCGCTTTAAAACCTAAATACCTAAATATAATTAAAGAAAAAAATAACCACCTCTAATACTTTTACTATTAAAAAAATGAAGAAAGTTAAAACAGCCAAACCGGTCGCATTGAAGATTGACCCTTTTTTCGACTAAGATAAAAATTGAGATATTTGAAACTACATTCACTTCTTTCTCCAAATGAGACTATACACCGAAAGGGCTAACAGCCATCTTCTCGTTGGGAAAGCTGATATATACATGTATGGCTTAGTGGGTGTCACTTTAAATGAAAACAACAGAAAAAAAAATACCAAATCGGATGAGTTGTTTGAACAGTATAAAAACTAAAAAGCATTTTAAAAGCAACTTTACTATATTTTATATATACTTTGAAAGAAAAAGGTATAGAAGTCAATCGTGTTTTGACCTTTCTCCATATTCGGTTAAAAACCTAAATTTAACTAGAGAAAAATATATAACCACCTCTAATAGTTTTACTATTCGAAAGGACGAAGAAAGTTAAAAAAGCCAAACCGGTCGTATTGAAGATTGGCCCTTTTTTCTAGTAAGATAAAATTTGGGATATTTGAAAACTACATTCACTTCTTTCTCCAAATGAGACCAGAACACCGAAAGGGTTAGCAGCCATCTGCCCGTTGGGAAAGCTGATATATACATGTATGGCTTAGCGGGGGTCAATTTAAATGAAAACAACAGAATACCAAATCGGATGAGTGGTTTGAACAGTTGGTAACCCGTTCTGACCTTGAGCCGGATAACAACTGGAAAGGAACACTGACCCATTTACAATGCAACAAGCTGCTCCCAGAAGCTCTCTACACAGCCATCCTTTCGAGTTGCGACACTTCTGAAACCTATTCTTCTCGAGACGCAAAAAGTAACGATTTCTGATGGGAAACAACACAACTCTCCTTAATTGTCTTTTAAGTAGGTTTCGGAAATGAACGCTCATCAATAAAAGCTTCCTAATCGATATCTCAAAAGATGGATCTCAGCACTTCTCATTTTTATGCTGTATTATGTGCAGTGGGTGACACGTATTTCTCCGAGAAAGTAATTTCAATTTCCTGTAATAGTTTTCGTATTTTCTTGGGGAGTGTGATAAGAGTGGAGATGAAAAACAACCAATTAATTAAGCAGTTAAATTGCTTGATGCATCGGGGGGCATTACTTGGATATTGTAGGGTTTCTTTTGATGAATAGGATTGAGAGTTTGAGAACTCTAAATACTGAGAGGGTCCCTCGCCTTAATGCATGGCCTTTAATAGGCATTAAAATATCCAAATAATTCAATTTTTGATTGTTTAATTTCAGTATTTGTAAGAACAGCTTTTATTATTTTTATCAGGTTGAACACCAAAAGGAATAATTAAAACAATTTTGACTAAAAAAAGCTTAAACAGTCAAATGAACCAGTTCAAGTCAAGTTCAAGCCATCAAACAACGATTGCTAAATACGATATAGCAGGTGACTTTAATTTGAGTTCTTGTAAAAAGAGTTTTTATCACATTCAATAGCAATTATTAAAAAATTATTAAAAAACTTCAATAGCAATTATTAAAAAAAATTATATAAAAGAGCCTAAATACTTAATAAACGAGTCAAGTTCAAACCATTAAACGGCGTTTCTTAAACACGTGATAATAAATAAAAGAAAAGAAATAAAACATATCATTAATATTTTTGGAAGATTTTGCTATTTGTGATAAAATTATCCAGGTTTTTATGAAACTAGTCTAAATATTTTTTAAATAATGTTATACTTAAAAGATATTTCCTGATTGAATTACTTTTTAAAAATAAAATTTTTAGATATGGAATTTATGTTTTCTCTTAGCGTAATATTCCATTCCGAGTATTTAAGTTTTAGTGTTATATGGCTCCAAAGGGGAGTATAGCCATAAAATCGTAAAGCTTAAAAAGCATGTCTTTAAAAACTCCAGCCAGGAAAAAGAAAACTTTGGCCATACTATTCCCGTTTTAAGTTAACAATTTATATTTCAAACTGTATCTCCAGTCCTGATGAAAAAGAATAAAACAGGGCCTTTGTCCCTGGTGAAAACGAAATCAATACCCAAATTTGTATTCAGAACAGCGCGAGGCTGAAAGTTTAACGCTTGAGATCGAGCTTTTTAAAAAAAGTATCATATAAAGTAAACTGATCGTTACACGATCATGCTCGGTTTTATCTTTAAAAGTCCTCGTCATAAGTTTATGAGAAGAAAAGATAAGATTTTACAGCGGCGATAAAAATCTTTTATACTCGCTGGCTTCGGCTCCAATCGCTTCAAATTTCTTTATCGCGTCGTAACACCCGCTCTTTTTGAGAGTGAGAAGTTTCTTCAAGAGGCGACAAGAACTTCCCCAAACAAGACCAAAAAATGAAAAGACAACATTCGGAAAATGGGACATAAAATTAGCGGCAAGTATTTACTTGGGAGACACCTGGAGCTATCAAGATTGCACTAGATGTCAAATGAATAACACGGGAATGTTTTGTTTGATAAAATAATAAAAATGAGATTTTTTTTCATTGCAATTTTCTTTCGTAGGTGTATAGTAATACTTAAGGTATTACTAACTTATTTTTTAGTAAGGAAATGGGAAAATAGGAAAGAGGTTTAAGTGTTTATTTTGTACCACCTGATATAACAATAAATATAACAATATATCACATTTGTGTCTTATGACGAATACCATAGACTTTATATGGCGGTTGGGATAATTTTGTGTGATAGTATTTTCTATTTTATAGAAAAGAAGAGTTATAAGATATTAAGTTTTAGTTTTATTGACTATAAATGAAAGTTTTAATCTCTAATATAAAACTAATTATAAATGTGTATGAGTGAAAATTATACCTATTTCCCCAAAACTATATGAATGATAAGCAAGATGTCGTGTCATTTCATGGTATTTGTAAACATCCGCAACTTTTTGTTGTAATTTTACAATATGTTAATTAACGTAAAATAAAATAATTTTTTAGTGGGTTTTGTTTTAGTTTTCAGTTTAATTAGTTTAAAAAAATGGGTTTATTTTACATTTAATTTACATATAATAAAATAATAACAAAAGGTTGCAGATGGGACAAATCACGGACAAATATAGTGGGATGGCCCTGTTTATATAAATAAACAATTTTGTGTTATTTAATAAGTAATGTTTTTACAACATGAAGATTTTTGTCAATAATTTTATTAGCTTCAGGTGGAAATCGGGCATACAAATAAAAGCTTTAATTTTTTAACGTTGGAAAAATTTCATAAGTTTTTGTTTTAATAAAATTAAAAAGTTACTTAACATTCCCTTTTCTACACTGTTAAAAATAGGTAATAAATATAGCAGTTGCTCACTTACGTAGGCTGCCTTCATAAATCACTTTTAATAAATATCAACAATTACAACCTAGACTTACCGGAAATCGAACCCATATCCTAAGGCACCGCAATCCAGTGCCTTATCCGTTGTACTACCAGGGCGACGTGAAGAAGTCATAAGCAGAATAAATGTTAAAAAGATGTGGCAAAAGAATGGGAAGTAAGATAATTTAGTTGTAATAATTCAGTTTCCATTTAAGCAATCAACATCAAATAACGTGGAAAACCATCTTCTGAACAACTATTTTAAGTTTGTCAGGTCGCTTTGTTAAGATGGCTTGATCAAAGGCCGAAATTAGCAATATTAAATCACACTGCTCATTTTTGAGAAAGTACGGTTATTCAAATTTGAGTACGTCATCATTCATTTACGATGCAATTGTACTCAAAGAAACACTAGTACATTCAGGTACTCATTTTTAAGTACATTATTTTCACAGTGTGAGGGTGAATATTATTGATATTTTAAATTAAAGAAAAATTAAAATAAATTAAGTGCTTTTTTTCTAAATGTGTAAGAATAGTTCTCACTTTTGAATCGTATGTATAATTAATAATTGTAATATATATTTTATTAAAATATTAATCTAGATTATCAGACTTGAATTGCTATTAATATAAATTAATAGTGAAGTTTAAAAAAAAATTACTAAATATCTTGTATTTATTAATAGATTTGGAATTTATAACTGCTTCATTAAACAATATTAGTTTTCATTGAAAAGTTGCTATTGGAAAACGTTCGCTTAAAAAACAAAATTATTAAGAAAACATTCCGTTGAATGATGAATCATTGAATTCCCTCATTGAATGATGGTTTTAATTATAGATGTTTTGATTGACATAAAATGGGCAAGGCGCGTAGTCTTTTATCCATTTTTTTTAATTAAAATGTCTTTAATTTACTCAGAATAGTTAAAAGTAGGCTCATTCTAAACGATTTGCTGTTTTGTTTTCTTAGTTAATGTTATAGTAAATTAGATATATAAATTATCTAAATAACTACTTGAATTTGTATAGTAAATGATTTGCGCATTCACACACAATAATAAAAGGATAAAAAAATTTACGAAATTCTATACATCTTGGTTTGTCATAAAAAGTTCTTTATTATGGTTTCGCATTTTTGATTCCATATTCTAATTGCTTTTTGAAAATAGAACCATATATACAGTAACCTATTTTTAAAAAAAAAATATTATTCAAATAAATTCATATACTTTCGATTTATGTTATTTAACGTTAAGTTAAGTGTGTACATTTTAAAACTGAATATAAGGGGATTATGCATTTCAGAAGAATTGAATTCACATTACTCAAATTTTTAAAACCTAGAATCTAAAATGTCTTATTTAAGATTTTAAGTACTTTGAATTAAACCTTATCTTTAATAGTAAAATATTTTATTTAGTACTTACTAAATTAAAGTAGAAAACAGCTTGATTCGATATTTAGTTACGACTTACCTTTGGATCAAGATTGGTAACTTAACCAACCTACTGAGGAAGACCGTTTCGAATAGTTTCTGATAAGTAACTCGTTGTCTTATATGTCTTCTAAAAAACAGACTAGAGTTTTATGGATAAAGTTTATAGTTATGCATTACTTTAGTTATGGCTTGCACGGCATTGGAAATGTAATACATTATAAATAAAAAATAGACTGTAGTGGTTGATATGGTTACACAGCGGCTAAAGAAGAGAAAGGATATCTTAACCAATTGCTATAATCGAAGGACCTTTTTTAGCCACGTAAATAGTTTAGGATTGTTAGTGTCAATATAAATGTAATATGTCTATAAATGATGTAACATAAAAAATTTGAATATATATCTATGTAGTTGGATACGGTATGTTGATTTAAAATAATCAAAAATGGGAGGTGACTCGTATACAAAAGGGGAAACTGCGACATATTTTTTAACATAACGAATATTTATTTTATATTAAAGATTTTTCAAGTTCTAGTTAGAATTAACTGCTGTGAAAAGGCGAAATATATTCTTTGAATAAATTCAGATACGGAGTTGAGAAAAAAAACTATGATGTGAAGTTTAACGAATAAAAAAAACCTATGAAGTCTCATGAACAAATTATTCAGATTCAAGTCAAGAAAATTAAAAATTACCTACAAAAAGTTGAAGGTTCTGAGATATGACATTTACAAAGATTCAATTTCAAATTATAATTTAATATTTAAAAATACCATAAAACAAACAACGAGCTTTTTTTCCCACGCAGCGGATATTCATTTTCTTCGATATGGGAAACCAACATCTGGGATCTAATGAAAATTAAATCCCGCTGAAAGAAGTTTGAGGAATAAATAATCCAGCCAGCAATAAATAAAAAAAGTCCTTTCAGAAATATGAAAACATTTAAAGGACTTAGGTTTGGTTAATTTTAGATTTAAAAGCACTAAAAACCCAAACCCGAGTAATAAAAGCTTCGCCTAAACTTTTTTCCAGCGCGAATTCTTTATTTTATACTTTATAGCCCCCGAGCCGAGGTAGGCAAGAATTATTTTGAGGGAGAAATTCGCTTCATCACCATGATATATGAGAAGTCCAAAGACATGACTTAGCGGCCCGACACGCCCAACTTAATGTTATTACTCTTTGCGCAAGAACGAAATAAAAGAGAGAAAAAAAAAATGACCGATCAATACAGGATCATGACTTGAAGACTAGGAAAGAACAGCGGCATATTATGACCTTTCTGCTTTGGAAACCTATAGATAGATATCTTTGAAGATATCGTTTTCGATTGAATAGCCCTTTTACAATTAGGGACGTAATTGTAAATGTCAGTTGCGTTTTAAATGGCATAAGTCAATTCTAGTGGAGGACAATTTTGTCTGAAGACATACATAAAGCTCAGTTTCGAAACATCTTTTTTTCTAAAAGTTTTCGAAATGGAAATATTAGAACCATTGTTGAGA